>NW_021031071.1:12047-62198 GCF_004153795.1 Camellia sinensis
GGATATACGTTGGCCCGTTTTTATCCAAATCACATTTGTATTTTTTAAAAAATGATAAATGTCCAATTTGAAATATAAAACTCAATACAAATGTGATTGATAAAAAAAAATAACGATATCCGATTATCGACGTGATTTTTTACAGATATATTCTACTCAATAATTTTTAAAATCCTCCGTGACGGTTTTTTAAATTACGAAATTAAGCCCTAAAATAAGCTATAAAATGGCTGTGCGCGTATCATGCGCGAGAGTAGTAGTAACCCCAAATTCTAAAAAATCTACATCCATCTTTCTTTGCGAAAGTCAATTTTTCTGCTTACCGTCCCTTTCTTTTTTCCCTTAAGAAAACGTTTTGGGATTGATGTTGCCTATGGTGCAAACAACAACTGTTGCAATTTTATTGGCCATTTCAAGGGTCAATTTGATAATTTAAACAGTTTCACATTTTAGAATTATCGAAAGTAGAATATATCAGTAAAAAATTACGGTTCAATCGGATATCGTTGTGGCCATTTTATAAATCACAGTAGTATTTGAAAAAATGATAAATGTTAATTGAAATATAAAAACTCAATAAAATGTTTCTTATAGCGATCCCCGATTTTATCTCTTTGCTACATGTGATCCGGACTTGTTTCTGTGAGATGTTGATTTGTCGTTTTTATATCTTGTTTCTCTCTATATACATTATATCCTCTGTAAATATTTTGACCACCTTTGTTTATAGGATTTGTGAAAATCATGGGCAGGTTGTTTCAGGTTAAGGGAGTGCCTCTCGCGCGCGCCCCAATGGTTGCCTTGCCAGAATTTTGGTTCTTCACTCGGCGGAGACTTTGTTCGCTCGAGCGAGCCCCCCAAATATATGTTAATATAATAGAATCCTTCGTTCTTCGAAGATATGCTTGCAGTGCTGGCTTGGGTTCCTTCACTCGACGCGAGAGTTGTGTAGTTTTGTACATAGGCAACTGACTGTCTGGTGGCAATCCCAATACCCAGAGCTTGAAAATTCTTCTGGTATGCTACGTGAGCGGCAAAAAAACAAGAGAAGAGATTTTGTCCGTCTGGGCGTTAAGCACTCATTTGTGAGACTTGATGAGCTGTGTTTCTAATGTTGCTGCATTCTCTGGAGTTTTGAGCTGTTCCTTACTCTCGGCCTGTCGATTGGCACCATTTTTGAATTTCCACAACCTTTTATGCTGGAGCGTATAATAGGATGGGCCAACATGATGGGGTGTAGTATTGGTGTGTGGGTTCCTTCGCGGATCGAGACGGCGAGCATTCTATGCCGACTCGAGCGTGCTAGTTTGGGTTGCAGACCCGGTGAGCTTTGAATTGTGTGGCTCGAGCGAGGCTTTTACGTACGATCGAGCGATTAGTTCTTTGTGTCTGAGGTCGACCCTCGAAGCGAGCTTGTGTTATATCAGTAGGGTTTGAGCAATTATATTAATTTAAAAAATAAAATATTAATAAAATTTATAAATAATAAGGTTAGCCTATATATGCAGGAACGTTGAAATTAACATAATTTCATTCTTATTTTGTTATAATTATTAACTATACTCTTTCTTTGCAAAAACTTCTATAAGGAATCCAACTCTGCTCTCTCTCTCTCTCTCTACACTTGTCTTCTCTCTAGGGATTGATCTACCTATAGTGAGTTTCGATCCTAAGCCCATTGTATAAAAGATAGAGTGGGTTGAGGGCTTCGCTTTAATCTGAAAATTATTGGATTTGGAGCACGTTGGTTTTTGGTCTTCTTCTCCGTTTGAGCTCTAACTTCGAGGTAGGGATATCCTACTCCATCTTATGAGCTTTGTCTTTAAATTTTGGCATTTTGATATGTTCAAGGTTGTTGGGTAATTTTGGAAAAGTTTGGGGTCTTTGTGTAATTTACAAAAGAGGGGGTTTTCATATATATAAACCCATATGTATGCAATACATTGAGAAAAGGAACTAATGTTGGAATATTGATGAAAATGGAACCTTAGGGTTGTTATGTGAATTATGGGATAATACCCTAATTAGTTTGGTAAAATTAATTTGTATAATTAATTTTGAGATATGAGAAATTGAATTGAGAATATTGGAATTAGGGAATTATGGGATTAAAGGGTGTAGTTGGATTAATTTATCGTTCACCTAGACAAAATGTTGATATTTTATCCATTTGGTGCATTTATTTTCTGTTTAGAAATAACTGCTTTGAGCTATCGGTGTAGGATAGTCTTGATTGTTGTAAACAATGCATGATGATTAGGCAAACTAGAACTAATCAATTGTGTCTGTTATCGATTATAGCGGTTGGTATAATACATCAAATTTTGTATTGATTGATTGAACTTGTATATGATAATTGCTTATATACACTGTTTTGCGTGGGAGGAGATGGGGGATGTACTCCACGGTTTATTGGAAGATGAGGGATGAACCTCTAAACCAGATTTTTGTTTGATATTGATACAGCACTACAATGTGTATCATTTGTGAAGTATAGAAGTGTTTCTATGATATATTGATACAGCACCAAAATGTGTATCATTTGTGAAGTGTTCTTGTTTTATTGGTACAGCACTACAATGTGTATCATTTGTGAAGTATGGAATTGATTTTATGTGTTATTGATACAGCACCAAAATGTGTATCCATCATGAATTTCGAAAGTATTTTAGTGATGAGTTATAATCTCACGAAATTGTTTGGCCAAGTTCTGAATCTTGTTTTCAAACGTAGAGTCGAATAAGAAATGGAAAATGAATTGTAGCATGTACATGACTGTCATGAAATTGTAATACAATATAAGTTGGAATATAAGTGTGCACCACCTATCGAATGCTATTATTTTAGTCATTGTTTATAGTTGGTTTAGTATATTTCTACTGGGCTGTGGCTCACCCTATATGGGACATCATTTTCAGGTTTAGGTTCAGGTTCTATGCCACCCCCGAGATCTTAGCATGGATTGTTGTAGGAGCTAAAGACTCTTTTTGTTAATTTTTGTTGTATTACATTTATATCAAGCCAAGGGCTTCTTTCTGTAGAGTTAGTATCTTCTTTTGTAACCAAGTGTTGACTTGGAAAGTTGTAAGCTTATAGGACATTTACTTTTGTCGTCAACATGTAATACTTTTTATAAGAATACTCTGATGATTATAATATGAGATCCCTTTTCTTTATCGTGTTGGTATGATATTATGGGTTTATTTTGAGGCGTTACAACTTGGTATCAGAGCGTACCGGGTTTGAATACTTTGGGTACGTGGGAAGTGATTAGTATCACAATGGGTTTGTCTCGCTTGTTAGAGGCTTAGATGTAATGTTATGTGCTTATGTGATAACATGTTTATTTGACTACTTGGGTATGGGATTTAGTTTCTAGGATGTTGATTGGATCCTTGGGTTTCTATGAGTCTTGTTGGAAAAGCACTTGATCAATGATGTTTCTAACCGGAACTCTAGTAACGCCTCGGGACTATCATTATCTGGAAATGAAATTCGTAAGTGCTTATGTGTTTATGTGCTTACGTGGAATGAATTACAATTGTCCATGCATTAGGACGCGAGTGTTATAGCTTCGGCACATTTGTGAATGTGCTAACGTCTTCGTTACCTTTATTAGGATGTTAGGATGAGGACGAGGTGGTAGGCATGGTAGGCCTAGGAGGCAAGAAGTGCCTGTACCGGAGGAGATTCCGGCGATGCAGGAGGGAGTCGGCTAGGCCAATATGGCCGAGCCAATAGGACAGCAGGCTATGGGCGCTTTAGCCCATGGGATAGCCGATGCTTTGAAGGAATCTATGGGCATTCTCAGAGCTGAGAATCCAGTTCAGGCCCAGGTTGTGGATGCAGGGCCTTCCTTTCTGAAGAGGGAGTTCTTCCGGTCTAATCTGGACGAGTTTGTCGGTGATCCAAAGGAGCCACTTAAGGCTAACGAGTGGTTAGAACAGATGAGTAAGACGTTTGAGATGCTTGGCATCAAGGACGAAGCATTGAAAGTGACCTTGGCATCTTTCCAGCTTAAGAGAGATGCAGGTCAGTGGTGGAAATTCACGAAGGGTCCTATTGGTGGCACTTGGGAGGCTTTTGTGGGTGCTTTCCAGGAGAAGTTCTTATCTCCAACTGTCAAGGAGAAGCTGAGAGACCAGTTCTGCCAGCTTTTGCAGCTGAGTTCTTTAGTGGCCGAGTTTGAGGCGGCATTTACTAGTCTGTCCAGGTTTGCACCTGAGCTCGTGGAGTCTGAGGAACGCCGTTGCATCGAGTTTGAGAAGAAGTTGAGGCGCGACCTCAAGATGAGAGTTAGGGGTTCTATGACCCGAGACTATGGGCGCTTGGTTGATGCTACAGCCTATATGGAGATCATGATGTAGGAGGAAGAGGGGCAGAGAGGCTCCAAGAGGAGTCAGGATGGTCAGGGTGATGGCAGGAGACAGAGGGGTTCTAACCCTCAGCAGTCTTAAGGTGGTTTTGCTAGATCGACCTTTCCAGTGCCGAGTGCAGGCTCGGGGAGAGGCAATCAAGAAGATATCACCTGTTACAAGTGTGGTCAGTTGGGCTACAAGTCTTCAGTTTGCTCGCAGAGGGGAGGAGGTCAGTGAGCTACTTCTTCTTTGGCTCAACCTCAGGGCCAGAGTCAGGGCAGAGGCCAGCCTTTGTCTTGTTATCAGTGTGGCCAGCCAGGGCACCTGAAGAGGTTTTGCCTGCAGTTGAGTGCCACATCGGGAGCGTCTGGTTCTAGACAGACATAGAGTTTCCAGCCAACACAGTCAGTTCAGGCCTCGAGGGCCAATCCGGGAGCTTCGTCGTCCCAGTCTGTGCAGCAGTCGTTTGCTTCGAGGGGTGTGCAGGTAGAGCAGAGACCTTCAGGGCACGTGTATGCTATTACCGCGCAAGACCTTGTACCTGCTCCATCAGTTGTGAGAGGTACCTTCTTGTTTTGCAACTCGGTTGCTAATGTGTTGATTGATACGGGTGCATCTCATTCTTTTATATCTGCTGTATTTGCATCTGTTTTGGGATTAGAGTAGGCACAGTTAGCATCTCCCATATGTCTTGTAGCACCTGTTGGGGGTGAATTGATTTTGAAACAAGGATGTAGAGGCTGCGATATAGAGGTCGCTGACTGCCAGCTTGCGTTTCCTTTTGTAGTTATGCCTATGTCAGGTTTTGATGTTATTTTGGGTATGGACTGGCTATCGTCATACCGGGCAGTTATTGATTGTTACCACCAGAGGGTCACAGTATGTACCTCGAGCGGGGAATGTTTCCATTTCTTGGGGGATCGGGTTGGTAGTGTGTTGCCACCGGTGTATGATTCGCGAGGGTGGAGTGAGCTTAGTGATCTTCTTGCTAGCCTTTTGAGTAGTGAGTGTAATGAGACCCAAATTATATTGCCGAGGGTGGTGTGTGAGTATTCGGATGTCTTTCCCGAGGATCTTGTTAGCTTACCACCTCGCCGAGAGATTGAGTTCTCTATTGATCTAGTGCCCGGTACAACGTCGATTTCTATGGCACCTTATCGTTTTGCCCCAGCCGAGTTGGTTGAGTTGAAGATTCAGCTCCAGGAGTTGCTAGATAAGGGCTTTATTCGCCCTAGTGTTTCGCCGTGGGGAGCACCGGCCCTCTTTGATAAAAAGAAAGATGGTGCCTTGAGACTTTGTATCGATTACCGAAAGTTGAATCGGGCTACGGTCAAGAATAAGTATCCTATACCTCGTATAGATGATCTGTTCGATCAGTTGAAGGGTTCCCGTTGTTTCTCTAAGATAGACTTGAGATCGGGTTACCACCAGTTGAGGGTCAGGGAGGAGGATATTCCGAAGACGGCATTCCGTACGCGGTATGGCCACTATGATTTTCTGGTGATGCCTTTTGGGCTCACCAATGCATCGGCAGTGTTTATGGATTTGATGAACCGGATATTTCGAGAATTCTTAGTTCCTTTTGTGGTCGTTTTCGTGGACGACATTTTGATTTATTCACCTTCTGAGGAGGAGCACAAGGAACACTTGAGAGTGGTGCTTGAATTGCTTAAAGCCCATAGGCTATATGCAAAGTTTGGGAAGTGTGAGTTCTGGCTAGGAGAAGTCAAGTTCTTAGGCCATGTGGTTTCCGAGAAAGGATTGTCTGTTGATACATCCAAGATTGAGGCAGTGCAAGATTGGGCACAGCCTAAGAGTGTGTTTGAGATCCGCAGTTTTCTGGGATTAGCTGGGTATTACCGTCGGTTTGTGAAAGATTTCTCCAGGCTAGCTTCGCCGTTGACTAGATTGACGCGAAAAGGGGTCAAGTTTGTATGGAGTGAGACTTGTGAAAAGTCGTTTAAAGAGCTGAAAGTTAGATTGACCACCGCTCCAATTTTGATTATTCCGGAGAGAGGGTTGGGTTATGTTGTTTATTGTGATGGCTCATGAGAGGGTTTGGGTTGTGTGTTGATGCAAGAGAGAAAAGTGGTAGCCTATGGCTCACGTCAGTTGAAAATACACGAGAAGAATTACCCTACACATGACCTAGAGCTAGCAGCTGTGATCTTTGCCTTGAAAATCTGGAGGCACTACCTTTATGGTGAGAGATTTGAGGTGTTCTCGGATCATAAGAGCCTAAAATATCTGTTTACACAGAAGGACTTGAACTTGAGGCAGAGGAGGTGGATGGAGTTTATTGAGGATTACGACTTTAAGTTGCACTCTCACCCGGGAAAGGCCAATGTTGTGGCTGATGCCCTTAGCAGGAAATCCATTAGTGATATAGCTTGTATAGCCATCCGGGAGTGGGAGATGTTGGGTGTCCTAGGCGAGTTTGATTTGCTTCTGGGCGAATCTGTTGAGGCTGGGGCCTTGTTTTCTGTTGTTGCGCATCCTACACTTGTGACTAGAGTGTTAGAGGCACAGAGAGGTGACCTTGAGGTAGAATCCCTCTGAGAGAAGATCTCCAATGGCAAGGTTGAGAAGGGTTTGACGGTGTATCCCGACCTGAGTGTGAGATACCAAGACCGTTTGTTTGTGCCGTAGTCTTGCCGAGAGGAGGTACTCTGAGAGTTTCACCATTCACGCCTTGTGGTGCATCCGGGAGGCACTAAGATGTATCGTGATTTGGGTCGCCAGTTTTGGTGGCGGGGAATGAAAAGAGATGTTGCAGTTTTCGTGTCTAAGTGCCTTACTTGTCAGCAAGTGAAGGCTGAGCATCAGAGGCCAGCGAGTTTGTTGCAACCCTTGCCTATTGCCGAGTGGAAGTGGGAGCATGTCACTATGGACTTCGTTGTAGGTCTTCCGTAGACTCAACAGGGTAATGATGCTATTTGGGTGGTTGTAGACCAGTTGACTAAGTCGGCGCACTTTATCCCTATGCGCATGAGAGATTCAGTAGATCATCTTGCCAATTTGTATATTCGGGACATAGTGAGGTTGCACAGGGTCCTAGTGGCGATCGTCTCAGATAGAGATCCTCATTTTTCTGCTAGGTTGTGGCAGAGTTTATAGCGTGCCTTGGGCACTAAGTTGACCTTTAGCACGGCTTATCATCCTCAGACTGACGGGCAGTCCGAGTGTACTATTCAGATCCTTGAGGATATGCTTCGAGGTTGTGTCCTTGACTTTAGTGGGACATGGGAGAGACACTTGCCCTTGGTGGAGTTTGCCTACAACAACAGTTTTCAGTCGAGTATCGGTATGGCACCATTTGAGGCCTTGTATGGCCGACCGTGTAGATCTCCAGTTTGTTGGGCCGAGGTGGGTGATGCATCTTTGTTGTGCCCGGAGTTGGTGAGGGAAACGACGGAGAAAGTTGAGCTTATTGCTAGGAGGTTTGTTACAACCCAAAGTCGTCAGAAATGTTATGCCGACCATAGGAGGTGGCCTTTGGTATTTGAGGTGGGTGATCACGTCTTTCTAAAGATATCACCTAGGTGGGGATTAATGAGATTTGGTAAGAAAGGGAAGTTATCCCCTCGGTTTATTGGTCCTTTTGAGATCCTTGAGAGGATTGGTGAGGTTTCTTACCATTTAGCTTTACCGCCGCAGTTGTCTGAAGTGTAGGACGTATTTCATGTTAGTATGCTTTGGAAGTACAAGCCGGATCCATCGCATGTGTTGGATTGTACCGACTTAGAGGTTGACGAGGATACCTCGTATGAGGAGAGTTTCGGTTCAGGTCTTGCATAGGCGAGATTAAGTCTTGCGAAGCAAGACCATTCCCTTGGTTAGGTTTTGTGGAAACATCACGGAGTGGAAGAAGCCACTTGGGAACGTAAGTTGGAGGTCCGAGAGAAATATCCGGATCTATTTGTGAATGTTTGAGCACATATTGTATATTTTGCTGTATTGATAAACCTTAAGAGCATTGTGTATGTCTTAAGTTGTAAAACATTGTATATGTTTCGGTTTATGGAAGTATTTTGAAACTTGCCTTGAAATGGAAGTTTAATGTAACATTGCATATGTTAAATATATTGTAGAAATGGAAATGTATCATGAACATCGAATATGATATGAAATTGTGAATCTTGTAAGTTGGAAATGGTTGGACTTGGAAGAAATGCATACTGATGATTGAGAAAAACCTATTTTGAAAACTTATGCTTAATTTCGGGGACGAAATTCTTTAAGGGGGGGAGGTTATAGCGATCCTGGGTTTTACCCCTTTTTGTACAGTGATCCGGACTTGTTTCTATGGATGTTGATTGTCGTTTATATCCTGTTTCCATCCTTCAATACTTGTTATTTGAGTTATAGGATGTGATGGGCAGGTTTGTTTCAGGTTGGGAGTGATTGGGAGCAAATGGTTACTGCCCAGAATTTTGGTTCTTCGCTCGACCGAGACTTTTGTCGCTCGAGCGAGCTCTGTGTTTTAGATCCTTCACTCGAGCGAGAGTTGAGTTTTGTGTCTGGTGGCTCGAGCGAAAAGTCTTGCGCTTGAGCGTGTGTCTGCGTCTCATTTTACCTGAGAGCTGTGTTTCTTGGCTCGAGCGAGCTTTCCTTCGCTCGAGCGACCGAGGTGTATGTTTTGGGTTCCTTCGCTTGAGCAAGCATTCTTGCGCTCGAGCGTGCTTCTGGGTTGCAGACCTAAATCTTCGAATTGTTGGCTCGAGCGAGGCTTTCAACGCTCGAGTGAGAGTTGTTAGCGTCTGGTCGCTCGAGCAACCAATCATTCGCTCGAGCGAGCCTGTGTTATATCAGTAGGCAGCAGCGGGATTGAACATCACTTTTTCATCTTCTTTCTTTGGCAAACCCTAGATCCGACTCTCTCTCTCTACACTTGTCTTCTCTCTAGGGATTGATCTACCTATAGTGAGTTTCTATCCTAAGCCCTTTGTATAAAAGATAGAGTAGGTTGAGGGCTTCATTTTAATCTGAAAATTATTGGATTTGGAGCACGTTGGTTTTCGATCTTCTTCTCCGTTTGAGCTCTAACTTCGAGGTAGGGATATCCTACTCCATCTTATGAGCTTTGTCTTTAAATTTTGGCATTTTGATATGTTGGGGGTTGTTGGGTAATTTTGGAAAAGTTTGGGGTCTTTGTGTATATTACAAAAGAGGGGGTTTTCATATATATAAACCCATATGTATGCAATACATTGAGAAAAGGAACTAATGTTGGAATATTGATGAAAATGGAACCTTAGGGTTGTTATGTGAATTATGGGATAATACCCTAATTAGTTTGGTAAAATTAATTTGTATAATTAATTTTGAGATATGAGAAATTGAATTGAGAATATTGGAATTGGGGAATTATGGGATTAAAGGGTGTAGTTGGATTAATTTATCGCTCACCTAGACAAAATGTTGATATTTTATCCATTTGGTGCATTTATTTTCTGTTTAGAAATAACTGCTTTGGGCTATCGGTGGAGGATAGTCTTGATTGTTGTAGAGAATGCATGATGATTAGGCAAACTAGAACTAATCAATTGAGTATGCTATTGATTATAGTGGTTGGTATAATACATCAAATTTTGTATTGATTGATTGAACTTTGTAGACGTCCCCGAACGCCCCGGGAGGATGAGTCCCGTTCTGTTCATTTGGGGTCACTACAGCTCAGACTCGATTTGCGTCACGGTTCTTAATCTTGAACCAAAGAGTCCAAATCTGGCAAATCGTTTTGAGAAACAGATTTTTTTGAAAAGAAGTGCCAAACATGCTGCTTTGCCAGATACAGAGTCGCCACCTAAATATTTTAAAATGGGAAAATTTAGGAAACCCTGACTCGGTGCCGAAGGCCACATGTCCGTCATCACCGGAGTTGTCTCGGCTCGGGAGCTAGGGTACGATTGGGGAAGGTCAACTATGAGCACCCCCTCTCGCCTGATCCAAAGATCGGCAATAAGCATTGCATATCCGTTTGTTTTGGAAAAATGTTTTGGAATTTGCTACTCGCAAGTAGGCTAAAACACGGATTTCAACGAGTTTTTCCAACTCAAACAATCCAACCTTCACCCACAGGCATTCAAACAGTTTATCACATAAGCATCTAGCCACATGGTAAACATGCTATCATGATAGCATTCACACACATGCGAGGATGCTAAAGCGCAAATACTTACATCGTACTCCGTGCCAAAACAATAAACCAGTTAGCAAACATGCATGATCCTAGTTCATGTTAAAGTGGCTAATGCAGCACATACAAAATGTTACTAGAATGGGCTCGGCTAATCCAAGGATGGCATGTGAAATGTAGTCAGTCAATGCATGTATTCAATTCGGAATTTGAAGTACAAATGCAGTTAGAATGATGTACCGAGCCTGGAGCATGCAGGACAAATGAATGAATGCACGCATGCATTGCATGAGGTATGCTAATTTAAACATGCCCTAATACTAACCATCAAAGCAGGTAAATAAAAGGGAAGAAAGAAGTGGGGATTGGAAGACATACACACCACTCACACACACTTATTACAGATTTGCCATCGCCCGGAGGGACCAAATAAATAATACAAATTAATTAACTACGCAAGCTAATTAAATATTACAAATTGCCTAATCAGTTAACAAACTAATTTAAATTAGGAAAAGCAGTAAACCGCCTCGGGAGGAGAGCCAGATGCAGCGCATGCTCGGGTCCTGCTCGGAAGTGCACAGCCATGCATAGTCTACCTCTGTTTTCCCTGCTCTGCCTCACTGAAGACTGCCAAAGTCTCAAGGATGCCTCTCTGGATACTGGGAATCACCACCAGCTGAGTAGAATAACCACCGGCAGTGAATTGTGGTCACCGGCACAAAATGAATCCATCGGCTGGTGATTTACTGCCGGTCGGCAATATATACTGCCGGTCGGCAAAGAATGCCTGCAGAACCTGCAACTCACAGCAGCAGAGGACAGAACTTGCATGGCAATACAATTCAAGCAATGTATGCACCAATCATGTCCCCTATCATGTTTGTGACTCAAAAGGGCATGTGTCTCGATTCTCGGACCACCAATCACGCATTTCCATGCATGATGGCCCAAAGAATCAAGTGTGCAACTTTCATGTCAAATGAAATGCAAACCAAACAAACGAACCAAGGCCCAATTCCTATCACCAAGTCAAGGAACAAGGCATGCATGCAAGATGCAATGCAACCTAGGCATGCAAGATAAGGATGCAACATGGCATGGCAAGACACTTATGCAAGCATACAAGCAAACATGAGGCAATGCAAACTGATGAAAAAGTGGACTTATACATGATTTAGGCAACTCTAAATAGGCCTAAAACAGTGATCATAGTGCTATATAAAATGAGGGCTAAATAACATGCAAACATGCATGCACACAAGGACCAACACTTAAGCATAAAAAGGCCATTCTCAAGCACACTTGAAAGAGGCATAACATGGACTAATGGCATGCAAGGTAAGCATTGAAAATCATGTTACAAAGGGTATTAAGCCGATTAAACAAGACAAACAAGGCATGCAAACGAAACCAAAAACCCAAGGCAAGCCAAGAGGCTTAAACCAAGACTAAATCAACCAAGCCTTACAAGGCTAAGAGGACTTAAAATAAGTCTAGTGCAGACCTAAACAACACCCAAGGGACACCTAGATGGCATCTAAATGGCTCAAAATCAAAAGCATGCACAATGGGATATGGTAGTCCCTTCGAAACTCGGCCATGGCACCTGGTGAGTTACTAAGAACCTATACTTTCCCATATGGGTTTAAATTATGTATAAATTAATTTCAAGTGTTAGCTCGGTGCTGAGATGACGCTGACTAGCTCGGTTGAGCGTTCAAGGGAGTGCCTGGGAACCTAAGTTTGCAAAGTGAAAAAAGAAAGGTGTTAAGCATAGATTGTTGGACCGTTCTAAAAGAAACAAAGGCAAGAAAAATGAAGTCCTAGTTCGGCTACATGGGATACTATCCATTCTTGGCTCGGTTTGAGCAGGGGACTTTAGCTCGGTTAAGTTAATGAGAAGTTCGTAGCCCGGTTGTAGCTTATGGTGCAGCATTCTTAGTTCGGTTTTGACTAAATCAGGGAGTTGGTTTAGCCCCAAGGCATAGCTCGATCACCCTTTCAAGGACAACAAGGAGAGGGGGTGGCCCTCCCCTTTTGGAGACTTCAAGGCACCATCTCCGCCACTGAAATCCCTCAAGATTTTAGTGGTGAAGAGGCCCAAACACCATAGTCTCGAAACTCACTCAAAATAGCACAAAATGGGGGCCTTTCAAGGCCTAAGAGGGGTCAAACACCTCCAAACCACAAAACACTCTAAACAAACTATTTAGAGGGCCTAAAAATAAAGCTTTTTTGTATTATACACTAAGCACAAAAACAGTTCTAAGATAGGTAGAAAAGCAATGCAAAAATGGGGAATAAAAGGGAAGTTTCTCACCCTTGTAGATCACCTTCACAAATGATGCTCCAACAGCCCTCTTTGGCTTGAATCCAGCTCCAAAACACCAAAACCAGCCTCTTAGAACCTCAGTAGCTAAGAGAAGGTGAAACACTATGTGTTTGTGTGCAATAGTAAGACACAAACACAATTAAACACACACAAAGGTAAAAAGAGAGAGGTATAGAGATAGAATGTGTATGGATTCTAACCCTAGAACTCAAAACCCTAATATGGCTGTCTAAACTCTCTAAAGTGTCTAACCCTAAGCAAGGGAGAGGAGAGCTCCTCTAATAGAGCTCTTTTGTCTTGTAAAGCTTACAAGACAAGCTTCTAAAGAGAGAGATCCCTCCATACACGTGTATGGAGGGGAGCCAAATGCAAGACAGCTGTAATAAAATATCTGCAAAAGCAGATGAACAGTAGTCGGCTGCCCAAAAATGCCATTTTGGCAAAAGTGAGTGCCGACCGGCAACAAATAGTGCTGACCGGCAATATATATTGCCGACTGAGACAAAAATCGGCCGGTGGCCTCTGGCCATGGCCAGTGGTGTGTGGGGATGCCTCACAAGGCATTCCCTGCCCCTCCAAGGCAAAACACAAGTGTTTGGTGCAAAACCAGACACTAAACAGTCAAGTTCAAAGATCCTAAGGCAAGGCGCATAGCCGAGACCTCTGGGAACTCCAAACGAACACAAACAAGGGTAATCACCAATTGTTCCAATGGTGACGTCCAAGTCTTGAGGACGGTCAAAAATGGGGTGTCTACAAACTTGTATATGATAATTGCTTATATACATTGTTTTGTGTAGGAGGAGATGGGGGATGTACTCCACGGTTTATTGGAAGATGGGGGATGGACCTCTAAACCAGATTTTTGTTTGATATTGATACAGCACTACAATGTGTATCATTTGTGAAGTATAGAAGTGTTTCTATGATATATTGATACAGCACCAAAATGTGTATCATTTGTGAAGTGTTCTTGTTTTATTGGTACAGCACTACAATGTGTATCATTTGTGAAGTATGGAATTGATTTTATGTGTTATTGATACAGCACCAAAATGTGTATCCATCATGAATTTCGAAAGTATTTTAGTGATGTGTTATAATCTCACGAAATTGTTTGGCTAAGTTCTGAATCTTGTTTTCAAACTTAGAGTCGAATAAGAAATGGAAAACGAATTGTAACATGGACATGACTGTCATGAAATTGTAATATGATATAAGTTGGAATATAAGTGTGGACCACCTATCGAATGCTATTATTTTAGTCATTGTTTATAGTTAGTTTAGTATATTTCTACTGAGCTGTGGCTCACCCTATATGGGACATCATTTTCAGGTTCAGGTTCAGGTTCTATGCCGCCCCCGAGATCTTAGCATGGATTGTTGTGGGAGCTAAAGACTATTTTAGTTAATTTTTGTTGTATTACATGTATATCAAGCCAAGGGCTTCTTTGTGTAGAGTTAGTACTCTCTTGTTTTGTAACCAAGTGTTGACTTGAAAAGTTGTAAGCCTATAGGGCATTTACTTTTGTCGTCAACATGTAATACTTTTTGTAAGAATACTCTGATGATTATAATATGAGATCTCTTTTCTTTATCATGTTGGTATTATAGCGATCCTGATTGTCCCTTTCCTGTTTTGTTTTATTCCAGACTCTGTTCCGTGGAGTTGGTAGTTGTATCTATCTTGTTGTCGTCCTTTAATTCCATTTGTTTGAGTTTTAGGATGTGTTGGGCATGTTTTGAATAGGTGGGTTAAACCTTGGTCTAAAATCTTGTTGCCAAGTTTTTGGTCGTTCTGCTCGAGCGAGCCTTGTTGCGCTCGAGCGGAGATTGCACACTCCCATTATTTTGTGTCCCTGCAAAACTTCTGCAGGTGTGATTTCTATGCTCGAGCGGGTTTCTTTACGCTCGAGCGGTCGCGCTCGAGCGGGTACTCTAGCGCTCGAGCGGGTAGTACTTTTTGGTGTAAGTTCAGGGAGGGGGAAATCTACTCTCGAGCGGACTAGTTTTCGTGCTCGAGCGGATGTACTTTATTCTTGTGTCTTGGCGCTCGAGCGGGCCTTCTTACGTTCAAGCGTACCTAGTTTTTTGTTCTTGACGCTCGAGCGTTGTGTTCTTCGCTCGAGCGGGAATGTCGTATATCAGTTGGCAGCTAGGCATTTTAAAATCACTTTTTACATTCTCTCTCTCTCTCTCTCTTACTTTCTAAAAAGATATTTTGAGAGCTCCTCTCTCTAGAAACTCCCTTCTCTCTAGGGTTTGATCTAGTTAGAGTGTCCCCCTATCCTCCGGCCTTTGTAAAAAGTGTGTTGATCGTCGAGGGCTCCATTTTGATTCGTGGATCTTTGAGTTTGGAGCATTTTGGTTTTCTTCAACTTCCCCGTTTGAGCTCTAACTTCGAGGTAGGGATACCCTACTCCTCTTTATGAGCTTTGTCTTTGAATTTTAGCATTTCGATATGTTGGGGGTTGTTGGGTAATTTTGAGAAAGTTTGGGTCTTTGTGTAATTTTACAAAAGCTGGGGTTTTATTTATAATTAAACCTATATGCATGTTTGGCATGGAGAAATGACATAGATGATGACTATGGATAAAAGTGAAACCTTGGAGTTGTTATGTTAATTATGGGAAAATGCCCTAATTAGTTGGATAAATTAATTTGTATAATTAATTTTGAGAAATGAGGAATTGAATTGAGAGTATTCAAATTGAAAGAGATTATGGGATTAACGGGTATAGTTGGATTCACTTAATCGCTCACCCAGGTTGAATGTTGATAATATATCCATTTGTGCATTTATTTCCTGTTTATAAATAACTGCTTTGGGCTATCGGTGGAGGATAGTCATGATTGTTGTAGACAATGCATGATGATTAGGCAAACTGAAACTAATCGATTGAACCGAAAAAGGCAACGGTCAGAAAATCCACCTTCCAATTGGACAAAAAGAAGCATTATGTTCGACCTACCCTAGTGGAAAACGCTTAAGCTTTGACACAACCTTGACGTCATGCACATAGAGAAGAATATATGGGGAAGATAGGGGATGGACCTCTAAACCGGATTTCGTGTGACATTGATACAGCACTACAATGTGTATCAAGTGTTGATTATGGAAGTGTTTACATGGATTTGATATAGCATTAAAATGTATATCGTTATCAATTGTGAAATATAGAAGTGTTTCTATGTTATGTTGATACAACACCAAAATGTGTATCATTCGTATAGTATGGAAGTGGGTTATGTGTTATTGATACAACATCAAAATGTGTATTCATCATGAATTTTGAAAGTGTTTTAAAAGAGGAGTCTTATTCTCATCAAGTTATTTGGCTAAGTTTTGAGCCTTGTTTTCAAACTCAAAGTTGAAAAAGAAATGAGAAATGAAATGTAACATGGACTTAAATGTCATGAAACCAGAATGTGATATAAGTGAGTGTATCGGTGTTGACTATAGACACCCCATTTTTGACCGCCCTTAAGACTTCGGCGTTACTGATGGTTTACTTGGTGGTAAAAGGTGTGTAGGGCAAAGGTTCAATTCTTCGACAAGGAGAGAGACAAATCTCAACTTCACACCCCATTTTGGACCAAAGCTATTTTGGATGGTTTTCAGACCTTAAAACCCTCTCTTTCAAAACATTTTTGAAATAAAGTTTCTACAATGTTCCGAGGCTCACATTTTTGTCAAATAATGCGTTTTTCGATGAACCGGGCGAGGACAAAGTGGAAACGAATGAAAGAGAGATGAAATCTTTGAAAAATCTTTCAAAACACCTTACTTAGGGGTTTGAAGTTAAGGAAAAGAGGAGAAGAGGGGGGAAACCAAGTTGGAGAAGAAGTTCGGCATGAATCTGGGTAGAAGAGGGTCGAGCAGCCCTCGCTAAATCGGGCTTATTCATCTGCATACTTAGATTTTATCTATGAGTCCACCACCGTTGGAAATCTTACTTCCGAGGCTTCATTTTTCACTCAAGAATCTCCTAAAGCCAAGTCCAGGTGGAGGAGATATGATTGGTTGAAGTTGGGCATCATCCCGGTTGGATCGAATCTGCGCGGCTTTACCAAAAAGGGCACAACTTTTTTCATAGAAGGAATTTTAATGCAAGGTTTGTGCCATTGGAAAGCTAACTTCCGGGGCTTCAATCTAGACACCCATCAGCCACTTTTTGACCTTGGAAGCCACCTATCAGCCATCTATTTAGCCAGTCGGCCAGAAAAAATAGTAGGCCGACCATTTATTGTGCCGACCGGCCATTTATTTGGCCGATGGCCTCCTTTCGTGGCCGGTTTTACCCTTTTGCACCCTTCAGGCATGGTGCATGCCAGCTGTGCCAGCTAGGATGCACAAACCCTCTCCCTCGTGCATATGTGTGGCTATTTTGAACCTTTGACCCCTTTTGATCCAAACCTTTTGCACCCTTTGATCAAGCTTCTTGAGGAAGCTTGACCCTTTGTCAAAGCTTCCTCAAGAAGCTTGCACCCTTACCTTAGCTTCTCTAGGAAGCCTTAACCCCCTTGACCCTTCTCATTTAGCTTCTCTAAGAAGCTTCAAAGCTTTCCCCTGTCTATATAAGAGACCTCCCTTCTCCTTTGATTGGGTTTAGCAAAAAACTAGAGCTATACACATATATATCTGATATATATCATCCTCTCTCTCTATATCTCCCTCTCTCTCTTCATTTTGTGTGTGTTTGAGGGCCTAAAGTGTGTGTTTGTTCTTAGTTTTGCACTAAAACACATAGCATTACACCTTACTTTGACTTTGAGAGACATTGAGGGTTTGCTCTTGAGGTTTCGGACTGATTTTGGTCAGAAGAGAGTGGCTGGGCCTGCTGTTCTTGAAGTGTTCTTCAAGGGTAACACTTTTGCTTTATTTTCCCCAATCTTGCATTAGCTTTTGACCTGTCTTGCATGCTGATTTAAGCTTTGTGTATAACATAAAAAGTTCTGTTTTTTTGTGTTTAAGATAGTTCATTAAGGTCACTTTTGTGTTTGGGGTCGTTTACCTCCTCTTAGGCCTTGTTTGGCCCCATTTTGTGCTATTTTTGGTGAGCTCTGGGACCACCTTGTTTTGGCCTCCTCACCACTAAAATCTTGAGGGATTTCAGTGGTGAGGATGGTGATTTAAGGTCCTAAGAAGAAGAGGGCCATCCCCTCTCCTTATTGTCTTGATTACTTGCATTTTTGGCCTTAAAAAGGAGCTCCTATTTGCAAGCTTCCAAGCTTTATTTCCAGCATTTTTTAGTGGGTTTTAGGACCCCCATAAGTCATTTTCAGATCTAGATTTGCCATGTGAAGTGTCCTTGTTGCATGTGTAGAGTAACCCTCTTATTGGCCTTTCAAAGGAACACATCTTTCTTGCATGCATGGACCTTGTTTCCATGGGTTTTTGGGCTTATTTGACATACCATGTTACTGTTTTTAGCTGGTTTGATGAGCTCTCACATGCTTCATATAGGTGTAGTGTAAACCATACTTACTAGCCTATGCTGCATGTTGTTTTGGCCAAGCATGCTAGCTTATTTTGGCTACATTTCATACATATTTTAGCATTATTTTGGGCTGCATAGGGACTTTTTGGGGCTGGTTTCATCATTCGAGCATCGCTTTGCATGTTTATAGTGCATTGCATTTCACTAGCTTTAGTGCTTGAGTCCTTAACAATGCATTACATGAGTGTTTGCATGCTTTTGAGTCATTTTGGAGTCATTTGGCATGCCATTTCAGATCTGGAACATGCACCATTGTATGCCATATTCCCTCCTTGCCATGCTTTGGTAGAGTTGCATTTTTGTGCCTTAAGCTTGGTTAATGCATTGTGCATGCATTCCATGTATTTTGTTGCCTCACTTGCATCATTATGGCCACTGATTTTGGCATGTTTGCGAGCTATCCATGTTACTTTAAGTCCATCATCGCATGTTCTTGCATGCCATATTTGTTTACATGTTTAGGTTGCGTGCCTATTGCATATTAAATGCATTGCATAATCATGTTGTATTAGCCTTGCTTGCATGCTTAGGTTACATTGCATTGTGCATGCATCCCTTGCCTCTTGATTAAGCATGATAGAGGTTGGGGCCTTTGATGTGTTTTGTGTGTGCATTTCATTTGATATTGAAGTTGCACACTTGGCTTTTGGGCCATCACGCATTAAAATGCGCGATTGGTGGTCCGAGAATCGAGCACCATACCCCTTTGAGTCACAAACATGATAAGGGATGTGGTGGTGCACACATTTGCTTGAAATGCATTGCCATGCCATGTTTTGCCCTCTGCTGCTGTCAAAATAGGTTCTGCAGGAAGCTTTGGCCGGCCGGCCATCTATATTGCCGACCGGCCATCCATTGTTGGCCGATGGCTTTACAAATGGTCGATAACCATCCGGACATGGCCGGTGGTGTTCCGTCTTAGCCGGTGGTGTTCCACAGTGTCCATAGAGTGCTCCCTGGGACTTGTGCAATTTTCAGAGGAGCAGAGCAGGGAAAACAGAGGCAAACTTGTGCATGAAGTTGGATTTCCGAGCAAACCCGAGCACGCACACATTGGATCCTCTTCCCGAGGCCTTTACTGCTTTCTTAGCTTAGTTAATTTCCTTAACTAGTTAAGTGGTCTGTAATATTTAATTAACTTGTAGGTTAATTGATTTGTATTATTCTTTTGGTCCCTCCGAGCGAGGGCGAATTTGTAATAAGTGTGGGTGCGTGTGTGCATGTCTTCCAACCCCCACTTCTTTCTCCCTTTTACTTACCTGCTTTCAATTGTTAGTATTAGGGCATATTTAAATTAGCATACCTTATGCTATGCATGCGTGCATTCATTCATTCGTTTTCCATGCACCAGGCTCGGCGCATCATTCTAACTGCATTTGTATTTCAATTCCAAATTGAATACGTGCTAGTTGTAGCATTTCACCTGTCATTGTAGATTAGCCGAGCCTATTGTAGCTGCATCTTGCATGTGTTGCATTAACCATCTTAACATGAACTAGGATCATGCATATGATTACTAACTGGTTTCTGTTTTGGCTTGGAGTACTAAGTAAGCTTTTATACTTTAGCATGCCACATGTGTGTGAATGTTGCCATGATAGCATAATTACCATGAGGCTAGCTACTTATGTGATATAACTGCTTGAATGCCTGTGGATGGAGGTTGAATTACCTAATTTGGAATAATGCACTAAAACTGTGAGTTGTAAGCCCACTAGATAGTGGCAAAACCATCTTTTCTAAAGCCCACTTGAGGGTGGCAAAATCTGCATTTTAGCCTACTCGGGAGTAGCAAACCATTTTCAAAACAAACATGAAATGTTTTGTTCCAATTTAGGTGATTTGGTCTATACTTGTTTGCTGTGCGCATAACATAGTAATTCTAGGCTAATAACCGGAATAGGAACACATAATGCATTCAAAACAAGATATCACGGTTAGTAGAGGCCAATCTTTGATCAAGCGAGAGGGGGTGCTCATAGCTGACCTTCCCCAATCGTACCCAAGTTCCCGAGCCGAGGCAACTTTGGTGTTGACAGACACGTGGCCTCTGGCACCGAGTCAAGGTTTCCTAAATTTTCCAAAATAAAATATTTAGGTGGCGACTCTGTATCTGGCAAAGCAGTCCATGTTTGGCAGTTCTTTTCTAAAAATCTGTTTTCCAAAACGATTTGCCAGATTTGGACTCTTTGGTTTAGATTAAGAACCGTAACAATTTGAGAGTCCGAACTGCAGTGAGCCCAAATGAACAGAACGGGACTCATCCTCCCGGGGCGTTCAGGGACGTCTACAGTTTCTGGCGACTCTGCTAGGAATTTTAGAGAGCTTGACTCGAACTCATGATATCCTGTTTTGATTTCATTTATGTGTCTCTTTGCATTGCATGTGCATTGGTGTGCCTAGGACACCGTGCTTACCATCTGCCATTCCTGAACGGTTTGCCGGAGGCTTAACTTTGTCAAAGCATGCCATAAGGCTGACCGGTTGTGGGCTCTGACAGTATGGGAACAGAAACCCCGATTTTTACCGGGGCACCCTTTTCGACCATTCGACCTAGTACATATTCGGAATCCATGGTGACCATTCCAAACTAGGACAGGCTGCTTACCCGATATTAGGTTGTTTGAAACCGCTGTGTGCGTAGTGAAACCTTAGCTCCTGACAAAATAGGACAGGGAAACCCTACCCCAACATAGGGGTGTTTTGGCTCTCACTTATCTGCTATGTTCTTTAGAGTTGGCCTCTACAGGATTGCATGTATCATTTTGCAAGTTTGAGTATCAGGCCTGTGGGCATCAGGATCAGTATTTGGGGAATCAGTTTTACCTGAGGGTATCAGTTTACAGGCAAAATTTTGGGGCAGAATTCAGTAGAGGGCACAGTCATCCTAGTATGCTCATATCTGTTTTGGTGAAATCAGGCTGAGGTGCTGTCTGTTTTCTCCTTTGCTAGGTAATCCTGGAACCATAGCTTCAGAAGGCTCTGATATCCCCCGAGGTTCATCGGACTTGTGCTGATAGACTTTGTCGGGTCAGAGATTCAATTCAAGGGAAATCAGTGTTCCTTTGCCAGAGGCAGCATAAAAGGGTTAGTCAAGCACAGATCACCAGTTCAGCAGTTCTCGGATCAGTGGCCCTTATCCACCCCACCAGTGAACAGTCGGGCTGAGGCCTCAGTTTTTATCACAGAGATAGATATACCAGTCAGTCAGTCGGAATAACAAAACATGGCAGGAATGGAGGAAATGATGCATCAACTCCAAGAGAGCATGAAAACCATGCAGTAGGATACTGCTCGTCAAGCAGAATTTTCCAAACAGCAGGCTGAGATCATGGCTCAACAAGGAGACTTAATTGCCCGGCTGCAGCAGCAAACAGGAGCATCTGCTTCACATCGGGCTCCTCCCCCACCCAGAGTTCCAACACTCGAGGAGACAGCTAATGTCCAGGACGATACGGACATTCCGACAAGGCCACCTCCGACCCCGATCTTACCCCAGCTATTTAAAGCACCGATCAACCTGCCAGATTCACCCTTTGAGTTCGAGTTAGACCCTACAGTGCTGAAGGTGAGCAAGCTGGAAAAGATGTTCAAGAAATCTCAGAGAGTAAAGTCCATTCCGGACATTGAGGACGGGTATACCGACACAGCTGTGACGCTGCCGGACAGATTTAAGATGCCACACATCGACCGATTTGATGGATTTGGGGATCCCATGGTGCATCTCCGGTTGTTTTCGGACATACTAAGGCCGATGGGCCTCACCAGACTACAGAAACTTTCATTATTTGGCCGGACCCTGTCGGGTGTGGCAGCCATCTGGTACGCAAAATTGGAAGATGATGTCAAGAGGAATTGGAATGAGATGGCCGAGGCCTTCGTTGCACAATACTCGTATAACACGCAAATCGAGATTACGACCCGTGATCTTGAGACGACGAGGCAGGAGCCTAAGGAGAGTTTCTCAGAATTCGTGGTCCGCTAGAGGGCCAAAGCCTTAATGATGACCATTAGGCCAACGGACAAGGATCAAATACGGATGGTTGTGCGTAACCTCCAGCCCAAACTAATGCAGAAAATGATCGTGCTCCCCTTCCCTACCTTTTCAGATTTGCATGAGATGGGAGTACAGATCGAGGATGCCATGAAGCAGGGCCTTATTGACCAGGAGAAGGAGCAGCCTGGGCGGGCATTTTCCCGCAATTTGAATGCGACCACCAGTGGTGATGCGGCCGCAAGATCTTCTGAAGCGGGCATGGTCACCACCACCACATCAAAAATAGCTACCGTATTCACCGGTGCGTCCGGAAGTAGCTCACAAATGGCCAAATATCCACCCCGAGTCAAGAGGGTTTTCACCCCACTTTATATGCCTTTGTCAAAGGCTCTAGAGGTCTTAATCCAGAAAGGACATCTGAAACTGTTGGAACAATGGCCTCTACCTGATCCTCTCTCTTCAAAGCATGATCGGACTAAGTATTGTGCCTACCATCAACAAACCGGTCATGAGACCGATAGCTGCTTTCGTCTGCGCCATGATGTACAAGATTTGTTTGACAACAAGGTCATTGTCGCACCAGCTCAGCAAAGTCTATCACCACTGGATCAGTGAACTTGGGGGATAGTACGAATATGTGATTAGGGGATGAACCACCTGCGGACGGCACTTAGTTTACTCCAGATGTGGCGTTTGGCACGCATTGTTTTGAGCATTTGCGAATGCTAGTTTTGTACTTTTTGACTTGGGTATTGGGTCAGTCTTGTCATTTTGTATTAAGTCAGTCTTTTCATACTGAGTCAGTCGGGTCTGTCTTGTTGTATCGAGTCAGTCCTGTTTTGTTAGAGTCGGGTGATTTCGGGGGTGTTACCTCGGACATCATTTGCTTGTTTTGTGTTTGTCTTTTTGCTTTTTTTTGAGTCTGTTTCAGCCTTGGAGCCAGTTATGCCAACAGTTCTGAATGAAACAGCAGTGATTTTCACACTCTTGTGTTAGCTTCTGCCTTGCACCAGTTGTGCCAGAAATTTTGAATGAAACGGCAGTGCTTTTCACCTGCTCTTTTGTGCCTTGAACTCATCGCATTGACCTAAGTTTTTTAAAACCTTTTGAACACTGCGGTGAAAACAAAGAGGAAGGAATTCCTCGGGATTTGCAAAACTTTGATCAAATTGAGAGAAAGAGAGGCGTGCTAAGCCCTTAATGATTGAAATCATGCTTGTCGGTGTGAATACTGAGAAGGACCCTGGCTTGATATAGACTGGTTCCACACTATCTTCAGCGCGATCGATTTGTCGCTTCTTTAAAAACTTTCAAAAACAAAATGTTTTATGCGATCTTGCGAAGACCTGTGTGGAATCGCTCTTGAGATTGTGCAGCTTAGGATCGCTCTCAGCCTCAAGACTTAAGCCCTTGCTTTAAAACCTTGAACCACAATTCGAAGTGTTCAACGATCGACCATCAAGGGAGGCCTGTGTGACCAGATTGGAAGCAGCCCTCGAGCAAGAGGCACCAAAGTCAGATCAAGAAGATCAGATCTCATCAGAAGAAGCTTGTAAAGCTAGAACAGAAGTACCCCTCTAACTAGGGGCAAAAATGTCCGATGTGCTCGAAGAGTCGAAGATGGGTCCTTCAGCGAATCAATACAGCAGTCATTTTCCTAGACTCAGATGACTTCAGGATCTCAAAACCATTTGGCATGGACTCGTTACATTTTTACCCTTTGAGAGGCTCGCTGGGCTGAAAACCCAGAAAGGCGACCCAGGCAAAAGTTAGAGCAAGAGAAAATACAAAAAAAAAATGCAAAAGAAATGAAAAGAGAAAAATAAAAAAAAAAGAGAAAAAAGGAAAGAAAAGAATTGAAAAAGGAAAGAAGAACTAAGCTCGCAAGGTTGAAAACCTGCAACGGGCACCTTGGCAAAAGTTAGAGCGCAAAAGGAGAGGTTAATACCCAAGTGTACCTTAACCCGAACTACGTAAGGCTTGATTCCCATGTTTGGGATACGTAGGCAACTTCATCTTGAAGTCCAGCCACAAACACTTCGAATTCGACCTTGTCCATGTAATGGTTTTGACCATCATTATCTTCTCTGTATCCGAGAATTTGGTTGTGTTCATCACTCTGAGGACTGACTACAATGCGCTGTGGTGCCATTCAAACAAGGGGCAACTTTTCGTTGCCATTCAATGCGCTGCGGTGCCGTCCAAACAAGGGGTAACTTTCCGTTGCCATGCAGTGTCCTCCAAGCAAGGGGCAATTTTCCTTCAGATCTAAGGTTGTGCATCTCAAGAGTAGGTTCCGTGCTCGTTGAGCAGTGGTCGTTTGCGAAAATAGTTTTCGAGAATTTTTACTGAGGTTGACTAATTCTCTCGAAAATTATTCCATTTTTCCAAAACTAAACCATTTCTTGGACCTAAAACAGGAAAATTTTCAGTGCTCACAGCCTGACTTGCATGATTTTAAATTAGAAAATCGAACAAACATGTTAATCTAACTCTCATGTTGGTCAAAATTGTTTTAGTAGAAAGCCAAAACAAAAAATGGTCAAAATAATGAACTAGGGGCACAATTGAGTCAAGCTTCCTGTCTTTTCCCTGTTGTCAATGCATTTGCCAGAAAGGGCACCATACTTGCCAAGAAGGACACTCTACCTACCGGAAAAAGGAACCACTGAAGTTGACCGCAACAAGGGAGAAAGCTCTCACATCCTCCAAGCAACGAGGTATCAAGTCAAGTGCGAAGCACGAACTGGAATGGACCAAGATATTCCACTCCCTCATCTGGACAGATCTGATCACGTCCAAACTCCCCAGCAAAGCATCGTCAACCGATGCTAGCTGCAGATTTGCTACACACCCAGTTGTAGCGCAGCCCCTCTGTGGGAGAAACTCACTGTTGTGAACAAGATTGAGAATCTGGCAGAATACCAAGGGCAAGAGCCCACAATTTCCAGCTTATCCATCAACCACCCAGGAGAGGGATGAAAAAAATGAGAGATTGAAGAATAGAGAGATGTGAGCTGAGAGAAAAAGTGAGAAAATGGCTTTTTCAGAAAAACAAAGTCTGAGGGCCGAGTGATGTGAGAATCACAAATTAGAAAGGGTAGGAAATAATACCCAGAGAAACTGGCTCCTCGTGCACTGAGAGGTCTCTCGTCCTTGTAATACGACTGTGTGTCATGTCTTTTGTTTTGTTCATCTCGATTCTTGCTTTGAGTCGTTCCGAGCGTGTCTCGATGTGTTTAGGGTGTTTACTTTTGTTTTCCTTTGTTGAGTCGTGATGCGATGTGTCCATTCGTAGACTCAATACCCAGTTAAGAATTCATTTTCAATTTCGATTTCAAAATAAAATCGTTTTGTGCTCAGAATACTGTGTCATTCTCCACATTTGTACAAAATAGTATTTGTTCTTTCATAAAACCGCAGGGTTCAACCTAGGTCATGTCAGAACAGTAAAACCAGGACCTATTTGAAGCTATATAGGTTCCAGACTACAAAGCAAAAGAAAAGAGGGAAAGTGTTGGGTATCTGAGTTTGTTTCAACTTCAGTAAGTTCCGAGACTACATTCCGTGTGTACCTCTTCAAGTCTTGCCAATGCTCCGAAGTATGAGTGTGCCTCTACCTCAAGCTCAAGATCAAGTCTGCGTCAAGCCAGAATGGCAATCAGAAGTGCTCTCCTCGAGTACCGTTTCGTGCCAGGGACATCTTGGCCATGTCTGCAATGAGTTCCTAGGAGACCAACTGCGACGATGGAAACTAGAGTTCGAATGGCTCATGCCTAGAACACAAAGGTTCGGGATTTCCGAGACTAAAGTCTGGTTTAAATACCCAGGGGTATATCCTCGGCTTGAAATCCGTATGGCTGCCCCATAGATTGAGATAGCATCTGTATGCACCTCAATTCTGGATACTGAACCAACCTAGTCTGTCACCCTGTTGGAGAATAGGGAAAGTTGTGAATATGATTAGGAAGAAAGGCAGCATCCAAAGTGTTCTACGTGAAGAACCCTTGTCAGCATTTCAGAACCTTTGTACTGTGATTTGAAGGTAAAGTGTTCGAAGAGCACAAGGGGAGATCCCCATCGGAGAAGAGCAGTTCACCGCCACTCACCTCATGAGGTGCTTTCTAAAGCGCTGCTTTGTCCATTTATTGCTTTCCTTAAGCATCATGCATTGTAATGCATATCAAGCTTCTTTCTCATTCATGCACGATATTGTATGTACGGTTCATTCAAAGAAGTTCCGTTTGTGATCATTTATTTAGTGTATCAATCACACTCCATTCAGTTAGTGTATCAATCACACTTTATTTATTTAGTGTATCAATCACACCTCATTCACCCTTAGTGTATCTATCACACTTTCTTACTTCACTTTTGTGTATCGATTACACTCTCACTCAGTGTATCAATCACACTTCACTCATTTTGTGTATCTATCACACACATTCTCGTTTTCTATATCACACTTTCAGTGTATCAATCACACTTCATTGATTTAGTATATCAATCATACTTTGTTCACTAAGTGCATCAATCACACTTCGTGTTCACCTTTAGTATATCAATCATACTTTGTTCACAAGTGCATCTATCACACTTCGTGTTCACATTTAGTATATTAATCATACTTTGTTCACGAAGTACATCTATCACACTTTGTGTTCACCTTTAGTATATCAATCATACTTTGTTCACAAGTGCATCTATCACACTTCGTGTTCACATTTAGTATATCAATCATACTTTGTTCACTAAGTGCATGTATCACACTTTGTGTTCACCTTTAGTATATCAATCATACTTTGTTCACTAAGTGCATCTATCACACTTTGTGTTCACCTTTAGTATATCTATCATACTTTGTTCACTAAGTGCATCTATCACACTTCGTGTTCACCTTTAGTATATCCATCATACTTGTTCGCCAGTGCATTTATCACACTTCATGTTCACCTTTAGTATATCTATCATACTTTGTTCACTAAGTACATCTATCACACTTCATGTTCACATTTAGTATATCAATCATATTTTGTTCACTTGGTGCATCTATCACACTTTGTGTCCATGTTTAGTGTATCAATCACAATTCATCACCTTTTGTGTATCCATCACACTTTGTTCGCTTAGTGCGTCTAGTATACTTTGCGTTCACCCTTGTGTATCTATCACATGCTCACCTAGTGTATCCATCACACTCGCTTCACTTTGTGTATCTATCACACGTTTACCTAATGCATCTATTACACTTTGTTCACTTTGTGTATCTATCACACGTGCTCACTTTTGTGTATCTATCACACGCTCGCTTTGTGTATTTATCACACTATGCTCACTTAGTGTATCTATCGCACATGCTTACTCACTTTGTGTATCTATCATACATGTTCGTGAAGATTTCACAATTTTCAAACCGGCTTCGCGTAGCGTATAAGTCCAATTATCAAAGTCTTCCTGCATATCATTTGCATCCTGCCCCTGAACTACGCTGGTTTGATTCCTTGCAAAGGGATACGTTGGCAGCCTGCGGGCACAACCATTTATTTATCGGTATTTTGTTTGTTTGTCCAAGTCTTCGGCCTTGTCAAAAATGGGTCGTCTCTGGGCTTTAACATTCGCTCTCGTCACTTCTTGACTTTCGAGTTCTGTCAAAGAGGGGCAACTGTAGACACCCCATTTTTTACCGCCTTTAAGACTTGGGCGTTACTGATGGTTTACTTGGTGGTAAAAGGTGTGTAGGGCAAAGGTTCAATTCTTCGACAAGGAGAGAGACAAATCTCAACTTCACACCCCATTTTGGACCAAAGCTATTTTGGATGGTTTTCAGACCTTAAAACCCTCTCTTTCAAAACATTTTTGAAATAAAGTTTCTACAATGTTCCGAGGCTCACATTTTTGTCAAATAATGTGCTTTTCGATGAACCGGGAGAGGACAAAGTGGAAACGAATGAAAGAGAGATGAAATCTTTGAAAAATCTTTCAAAACACCTTACTTAGGGGTTTTAAGTTGAGGAGAAGAGGGGGGAAACCAAGTTGGAGAAGAAGTTCGGCATGAATCCGGGTAGAAGAGGGTCGAGCAGCCCTTGCTAAATCGGGCTTATTCATCTGTATACTTGGATTTTATCTATGAGGCCACCACCGTTGGAAAGCTTACTTCCGGGGCTTCATTTTTCACTCAAGAATCTCCTAAGGCCAAGTCCGGGTGGAGGAGATATGATTGGTTGAAGTTGGGCATCATCCTGGTTGGATCGAATCTGCGCGGCTTCACCAAAAAGGGCATAACGTTTTTCACAGGAGGAATTTCAATGCACGGTTTGTGCCATTGGAAAGCTAACTTCCGGGGCTTCAATCTGGACACCCATCGGCCACTTTTTGACCTTGGAAGCCACTTATTGGCCATCTATTTAGCCGGTCGGCCAAAAAAAATAGCAGGCCGACCACTTATTGTGCCGACCGGCCATTTATTTGGCCGATGGCCTCCTTTCGTGGCCGGTTTTACCCTTTTGCACCCTTCAAGCATGGTGTATGCCAGCTGTGCCAGCTGGGATGCACAAACCCTCTCCCCCGTGCATATGCGTGGCTATTTTGAACCTTTGACCCCTTTTGATCCAAACCTTTTGCACCCTTTGATCAAGCTTCTTGAGGAAGCCTGACCCTCTGTCAAAGCTTCCTCAAGAAGCTTGCACCCTTACCTTAGCTTCTCTAGGAAGCCTTGACCCCCTTGACCCTTCTCATTTAGCTTCTCTAAGAAGCTTCAAAGCTTTCCCTTGTCTATATAAGAGACCTCCCTTCTCCTTTGATTGGGTTCAGCAAAAAACCAGAGCTATACACATATATATCTGATATATATCATCCTCTCTCTCTATATCTCCCTCTCTCTCTTCATTTTGTGTGTGTTTGAGGGCCTAAAGTGTGTGTTTGTTCTTAGTTTTGCATTAAAACACACAGCATTACACCTTACTTCGACTTTGAGAGACATTGAGGGTTTGTTCTTGAGGTTTCAGACTAATTTTGGTCAGAAGAGAGTGGCTGGGCCTGCTGTTCTTGAAGTGTTCTTCAAGGGTAACACTTTTGCTTTATTTTTCCCAATCTTGCATTAGCTTTTGACCTGTCTTGCATGCTAATTTAAGCTTTGTGTATAACATAAAAAAGTTCTTTTTTTTTTTGTGTTTAAGATAGTTTATTAAGGTCACTTTTGTGTTTGGGGTCGTTTACCCCCTCTTAGGCCTTGTTTGGCCCCATTTTGTGCTATTTTTGGTGAGCTCTGGGACCACCTTGTTTGGGCCTCCTCACCACTGAAATCTTGAGGGATTTCAGTAGTGAGGATGGTGATTTAAGGTTCTAAGAAGGAGAGGGTCATCCCCTCTCCTTATTGTCTTGATTACTTGCATTTTTGGCCTTACAAAGGAGATCCTATTTGCAAGCTTCCAAACTTTATTTCCAGCATTTTTTAGTGGGTTTTAGGACCCCCATAAGTCATTTCCAGATCTGGTTTTGCCATGTTAAGTGTCCTTGTTGCATGTGTAGAGTAACCCTCTTATTGGCCTTTCAAAGGAACACATCTTTCTTGCATGCATGGACCTTGTTTCCATGGGTTTTTGGGGCTTATTTGACATACCATGTTACTATTTTTAGCTGGTTTGCTGAGCTCTCACACGCTTCATATAAGTGTAGTGTAAACCATGCTTACTAGCCTATGTTACATGTTGTTTTGGCCAAGCATGCTAGCTTATTTTGGCTACATTTCATACATGTTTTAGCATTATTTTGGGCAGCATAGGGACTGTTTGGGGCTGGTTTCATCATTCGAGCATCGCTTTGCATGTTTATAGTGTATTGCATTTCACTAGCTTTAGTGCTTGAGTCCTTAACAATGCATTACATGAGTGTTTGCATGCTTTTGAGTCATTTTGGAGTCATTTGGCATGCCATTTCAGATCTAGAACATGCACCATTGTATGCCATATTCCCTCATTTCCATGCTTTGGTAGAGTTGCATTTTTGTGCCTTAAGCTTGGTTAATGCATTGTGCATGCATTCCATGTATTTTGTTGCCTCACTTGCATCATTATGGCCACTGATTTTGGCATGTTTGCGAGCTATCCATGTTACTTTAAGTCCATCATCGCATGTTGTTGCATGCCATATTTGTTTACATGTTTAGGTTGTATACCTATTGCATATTAAATGCATTGCATAATCATGTTGCATTAGCCTTGCTTGCATGCTTAGGTTGCATTGCATTGTGCATGCATCCCTTGCCTCTTGATTAAGCATGATAGAGGTTGGGGGCTTTGATGTGTTTTGTGTGTGCATTTCATTTGATATTTAAGTTGCACACTTGGCTTTTGGGCCATCACGCATTGAAATGCGCGATTGGTGGTCCGAGAATCGAGCACCATACCCCTTTGAGTCACAAACATGATAAGGGATGTGGTGGTGCACACATTTGCTTGAAATGCATTGCCATGCCATGTTTTGCCCTCTGTTGCTGTCAAAACAGGTTCTGCAGGAAGCTTTGGCCGGTCGGCCATCTATATTGCCGACCGGCCATCCATTGTTGGCCGATGGCTTTACAGATGGTCGATAACCATCTGGACACGGCCGGTGGTGTTCCGTCTTAGCCGATGGTGTTCCACAGTGTCCATAGAGTGCTCCCTGGGACTTGTGCAATTTTCAGAGGAGCAGAGCAGGGAAAACAGAGGCAAACTTGTGCATGGAGTTGGATTTCCGAGCAAACCCAAGCACGCGCGCATTGGATCCTCTTCCCGAGGCCTTTACTACTTTCTTAGCTTAGTTAATTTCCTTAACTAGTTAAGTGGTCTGTAATATTTAATTAACTTGTAGGTTAATTGATTTGTATTATTCTTTTGGTCCCTCCGAGCGAGGGCGAATTTGTAATAAGTGTGGGAGCGTGTGTGCATGTCTTTCAACCCCCACTTTTTTCTCCCTTTTACTTACCTGCTTTCAATGGTTAGTATTAGGGCATATTTAAATTAGCATACCTTATGCTATGCATGCGTGCATTCATTCATTCGTTTTACATGCACCGGGCTCAGCGCATCATTCTAACTGCATTTGTATTTCAATTCCAAATTGAATACGTGCTAGTTGTAGCATTTCACCTGTCTTTGTAGATTAACCAAGCGTATTGTAGCTGCATCTTGCATGTGTTGCATTAACCATCTTAACATGAACTAGGATCATGCATATGATTACTACTTGGTTTCTGTTTTGGTTTAGAGTACTAAGGAAGCTTTTATACTTTAGCATGCCACATGTGTGTGAATGTTGCCATGATAGCATAATTACCATGAGACTAGCTGCTTATGTGATATAACTATCTGAATGCCTGTGGATGGAGGTTGAATTACCTAAATTGGAATAATGCACTAAACTGTGAGTTGTAAGTCCACTAGATAGTGGCAAAACCATCTTTTCTAAAGCCCACTTGAGGGTGGCAAAATCTGCATTTTAGCCTACTCGCGAGTAGCAAACCATTTTCAAAACAAACATGAAATGTTTTGTTCCAATTTAGGCGATTTGGTCTATACTTGTTGGCTGTGCGCATAACATAGTAATTCTAAGCTAATAACCGGAATAGGAACACATAATGCTTTCAAAACAAGATATCACGGTTAGTAGAGGCCGATCTTTGATCAGGCGAGAGGGGGTGCTTATAGCTGACCTTCCCCAATCGTACCCAAGTTCCCGAGCCAAGGCAACTTTGGTGATGACGGACACGTGGCCTTTGGCACCGAGTCAGGATTTTCTAAATTTCCCAAAATAAAATATTTAGGTGGCGACTCTGTATCTGGCAAAGCAGTCCATGTTTGGCACTTCTTTTCTAAAAATCTGTTTTCCAAAATGATTTGCCAGATTTGGACTCTTTGGTTCAGATTAAGAACCGTAACAATTTGAGAGTCCGAACTGTAGTGAGCCCAAATGAACAAAACGGGACTCATCCTTCCGGGGCGTTCAGGGACGTCTACATTGACCATCTATCAACTGCTAATCTTTTAGTCATTGTTCATAGCTGGTTTAGCGTATTTCTGCTGGGCTGTGTCTCACCCTTTATGGGACATCATTTTCAGGTACAGGTTGCAAGCCACCTCCAAGGACATAGCTTGGGAGGCTAAAGGCGGACAGACTGCTTTGTTATTTGCTTTCTTTTGATGTATTACATGTAAATTCAAGCCAAGGGCTTAATATGTGTTGAGTTAGTACTCTTCTTTTTGTGACCAAGTGTTAACTTGGAACGCTGTAAACCCGTAGGGCATTTGCTTTTGTTGTTAACATGTAATACTTTTGTAAGAACTACTCAGATTAATGGAAAGATGGTTGGTTTCTTTGTATCAATGCATGCCTAAAGAGATGGGTTTTATGTATTTTTTTGAGGGCGTTACAGGTATGATATTATGGGTTTATTTTGAGGGCGTTACAAATGTGATTGATGAAAGAGATAACGATATCAGATCGACGTGATTTTTTACAGATATATTCTACTCAATAATTTTTAAAATATGAACGGTTTAAATTATCGAATTAAGCCCAAAAATAAGCTAATAAAATGTGCTGCAGCGCACCATGCACAGTAGTAACCCCAAACTCTAAAAAATCTACATCCATCTTTCTTGCGAAAGTCAATTTTTCTGCTGCTATTTATTTATTTATTTTTTAATGATCAAGCAACAGCTTACATAGATCTACTCAGAAGGCTTCCATCCATATGGTTGTAGTAGAGTTTATGGTTTGTGGAAGGAAGATGAGCTGCAAATTGAAGAAGTGAATATCCTTAACAGAGTTAACTCTACATGGCCACAATTCCAATTTTTGATGGTACCAACTACGAGTTTTGGAGTGTGAAGATGAAAACTCTGTTTTTATCTATGGATTTGTGGGATACGGTATAGAATGGGTATGACGAGACCAGCAAGGAGAAGCAACAGAAGGATGCTGCAGCTCTTCCTCACATCCAGCAAGGCGTCTCAAACCGGATCTTTCGAAGAATGAAGGATGCTACAAAAGCCAAACAAGCTTGGGACAGTCTCTCCCAATTGAGTACTGAGATCAGAACCAACGGGTTAAACTTCATTTACAATCATTTTTATTTTTTATTTTTGGGTTAACTCATCAGAATTTCTGGCTAAACTTCTTTACCCCTTATGGCTCAAAAATAATCAGAGAATCAGAGAGGCCATGTGATTTTGGACCACATATAAAATGATTATAATACCATCAAATCTTATATTTTTTTTTCTTATTTTCTCTCTATCTCCTCTCATACATATAATTTATCAGGTTTAACATTAATTTAATTAGATCACAATTGATTATAAATTCTTAATTATTTATTTTAATTCTTAACTTTTTATTCTAATTTTAATTTAATTATCTTTTATATCACAATTAATTCTAAAAATTTAATTATTATTCTAATTACTAAATTTTTAATCTCATTTTAATTTAATATTTTAGATCAGAATTAATCTTAAATGCTTAATTATCTATTATAATTCCTAACATGTTAATCTAATTTTAATTTAATTATATTTTAGTTCAATTTTTAGTTATTAGTTATTTTATATTTTTATTTAATTATATTTTAAATCATTTCTTAGTTGTATTTTATATTTTAGATCAATTTTTAATTATATTTTAATTTGATTTATTTTATTTTAATTAACATATTCATCTAATTTTAGGTTTAGAGAAAATTGGGATAAAATTGTTTTTTTGTTATATTAATTTCACTTTAATATTTCAAGAAATCAAATCCACTCTCAAAAGTAGTGTGTGAAATTCACATTCTATTAGTTTGGATGGAAAAATCAATGGTAGAACTTTAATATAAAATCATATGACGTTTTCCTAGCTATATTTGAACCATAGGCAGGTAAAATGCTCTAACCCCCAACCACAAGGGGATAAAATAAATTTAACCCTATATTTTTTTTATTTCCCTAAAAAAATATAAGATGTTAATGGGTTAGTAAGTTACATCACAACGAAAGGATAGCAGTCGCTCTGTCGACTCAAATCCCAAATGTCTGACTTTCTCGTTATTTTAAATTTTCAAGGGACAACCACATGATCCACGATATAAATAAATTTTATAGTATTATGCATATAACAACCTTCATAATCCAAGATCTACAATTATCATGATTTTCATATAAATAATTGTACTTACCTGAATCCATTGCTGCGGAAAACTTTAGAGATTCAGTAGATAAACACTAAGTTTTAGGTTTATGAATAAATGACTTCTCTCTCTTAACCCTCTTTAAAATGCATGAATTCATTATTTTTTTATGGTACTTTGGATGTTATTTTATACGCAAAGCGATGACCAATTTCCTTGTTCAAACATAACTCTAATTGCCCATCAAAATAAGAAACTTGGAAACCACTCTTCTTATTGACCTATCAAATAAAACTTGTGACTAAAAATATGGAACATAAATCCTATTAAATCTATAATTAATATTGCCATATCATGTGAGTCGCTATCATGACTAAATAATTAAATTTAATCTTACACACTAGGTCACTCCTAGCATTTTCCATTTATTTATGTTTATAATTGGACAAATTTTACTTTATCACATTGTGATTTGACCTATGTTGGGATTCCTCGTTTCTCTATAGGAAATAACCATGTAGTCATATTTGTGAACCAAAGTATACTGTTAGCCCCGCTAATGATTTAATGAAAAAGATTAAAATACCTCTTGTAGACGCGTCCCGCGAGGGGCCTTCGCTACAGTTCGGACTCGCGATGTTGTTGTTGCGGTTCTTAATCTTGAACCAAAGAGTCCAAATCTGGCAAATCGTTTTGAGAAACAGATTTTGAAAAAGTAGTGCCAAACATGGACTGCTTTGCCAGATACAGAGTCGCCACCTAAATATTTTAAAATGGGGAAATTTAGGAAACCATGACTCGGTGCCGAAGGCCACATGTCCGTCATCACCGGAGTTGTCTCGGCTCGGGAGCTTGGGTACGATCGGGGAAGGTCAGCTATGAGCACCCCCTTTCGCCCGGTCCGAAGACCGGCCTCTACTAACCATGATATCCGATTTTGAAAACGTTATGTGTTCTTATTCCATTTATTAGCCTAGAATTACTATGTTATGCGCGCAGCAAACAAGTATAGATTAGATTGCCTAATTTGGAAATAAACATTGCATATCCGTTCGGTTTGTAAATGCTTTGGAATTTGCTACTCGCAAGTAGGCTAAAATGCAGATTTCAACGAGTTTTTCCAACTCAAACAATCCAACCTCCACCCACAGGCATTAAAACAATTTAACACATAAGCATCTAGCCACATGGTAAACATACTGTCATGGTAGCATTCACACACATGCGACATGCTAAAGCATTAAAATACTTACATAGTACTCCGTGCCAAAACAAAGAACTTGTTAGCAAACATGCATGATCCAAGTCCATGTTAAGTGCCTAATGCATCGCATGCAAAAATGCAATCTAGAATAGGCTCGGCTATCCTAAACATGGCATGTGAAAATGCGCAACTATCACATATTCAGTTTTTGAATTGAAGTACAAATGCAGTTAGCGTGATGTACCGAGCCTAATGCATGCAATACAAATGCATGGATGCACACATGCATAGCATAAGGTATGCTGATTTTAGAGATGCCCTAATCTACCATCATAAGCAGGTAAATAAAAGGGAAGAAAGAAGCGGGGATTGGGAGACATACACACCACCCACACACACTTATTACAGATTTGCCCTCACTCGGAGGGACCAAATAAATATTACAAATTAATTAACTACGCAAGCTAATTAATATTACAAATTGCCTAATTTAATTAACAAATTAAATAAACTAAGAAAAGCAGTAAAACGCCTCGGGAAACACGCCGCCATGCATAGGCTGTCTCTGTTTTCCTTCCTTCACTCCTCTGGAGGTTGTAAAAACCTCAGGACTGCATCCCTGGACACTGGGGAGTGCCACCGGCTGAGTGGAATTACCACCGGCAGTAGTGTGTGGCCATCGGCACAAAATGAAGCTGTCGGCAGGGAAATGATTGCCGGTCGGCACTTTTCACTGCCGGTCGGCAGGGTGTTCCTGCAGAATCTGCAAATGACAGCAACAGAGGGCAAGGCAAAGCATGGCAGCACAATTCAAGGCATATATGCACCAACCATGTCCCTTATCATGATAATGACTCAAAGGGGCATGTGCCTCGATTCTCGGACCACCAATCACGCATTTCCATGCATGATGGCCCAAAGAACCAAATATGCAACTTTGATTTCAAATGCAATGCAAACCAATCAAACCAAACAAGGCCCAATTCCTATCATCAAGTCAAGGAACAAGGCATGCATGCAAAATGCAATGCAACCTAGGCATGCAAGCTAAAGATGTAACATGGCATGGATTTGCCCTAATGTGAGTTAAATAAATTATACATATAAATAATGAAATTGATACGAGAAATATGAAACTGGAAGGATGTATAAATGAATGGTGTAGTTGGATTTGATAAATCACTCACCTATGGAAAAATTTGGTAAATTATCTGTTTGATAGATTTGTTTATCTGTTTAGAAATATCAGTGGCACTTATCCGTAAGAGGTTGGTTACGGCTCAGGATGGCATGCTATACATTCACATACTTAAGGCCAACAAGCCGGAATGCAAAGGGGCTATATGATGCATGCCAAAATTGACCCAAACACTTATGGACAGACCTAAAATATGTCAAGATAAGCACAAAATCTTCACAAATGTAAGCCTAAAACATGCTAGAAATAAAGGCACACAACCTAGGCATGTTAAGGCACAAATAAGGCATTACATGGCAACTATGCTAAGCATGCATGGAGTACCAAAACCAATTTAAAATCATGTTATATTATGGATATATAAGCATGAAAAACAGCCTAAACATGCTCAACACACACTCAATCATAATGCTCTCTCAAGAGGCCAAAACATGCCCTTTTCAAGGACAACAAGGAGAGGGGGTGGCCCTCTCCTTCTTGGGACTTCAAGGCATCACCTTCACCACTGAAATCCCTCAAAATTTCAGTGGTGAAGAGACTCCAACACCAAAATCCCGGAGCTAGCACAAAATGGCTCAAAATGAGGCCTTTCAAGGCCTAAGGGGGGTCAACCACCCTCAAACAACAAAACACTCTTAATAAACAATAAAGAGGGCCTAAAAACAGAAATTGTTTGTACTATACACTAAGCTCAAAAACGAATTTAAGATAGGTAGAAATACAATGCAAAAATGGGGTAAAAAGGGGTGAGATTCTTACCCTTGAAGCCTTCTTCAACAATGATGCTCCAATGGCCTTCCTTAGCTTGAATCCAACACCAAAACTTCAAAATCAGTCCCTTAGAACCTCAGTTCCAAGAGGAAGGTGAAACACTAGGTGCTTGTGTGCAATAGTATGGACTAAAACACACACAAGAGCACAAAAGAGTGGGAAAGAGAGAGATAAGGTATAACAAACCCTAACCCTAGAACTCAAACCCTAACAATGGCTGTCTAAGCTCTCAAAATATCCTAAGTCTCTAACCTAAGTCTCCTCCTCTTTTTTTTTTTTGCAACAAGAGAGAGCTTCTCTCTATATGTCTTGTAAAGCTTACAAGACAAGCTTCATAAGAGGGAGATCCCTCCATACACGTGTATGGAGGGGAGCAAAAGCAAGACAGCTGTCTTAAAATATCTGCAAAAGCAGATGCACAGTAATCGGCCGGCCAAAAATGCCATCTTGGCCAAAATGAGTGCCGGCCGGCACTAAATAGTGCAGACCGGCAACAAATAGTGCCGGCCGGCAGTAAACATTGCCGGTGGCAGCAAAAACCAGCCGGTGGCCTCTAGCCACTGCCGGTGGTGGGTGGGGATGGTCTACAAGCCCTACCCTGCCTCTCAAAGGCAAGATGCAAGTGTTTGGTGCAAAACCAGACACTAAACGGTCAAGTTCGGGGATCCTGAGGCAAGGCGCGCGGGCCAAGACCTCCGGGAACTCCAAACGAACACAAACATGGATAATCACCGAGTGTTCAAACGGTGACGTCCAAGTCTTGAGGACGGTCAAAAATGGGGTGTCTACACCTCTATATATAAGCAATCTTTGGTGTGCAAACTACGGATATTTTGATTATTTATTGGGGAGACAAAATGCATCTTAACTCCTATACTTTATTTTGTGTAATTTATTCCTTTAAAATTTAAAATGAGTATATAATCTCCCTTATGCCTATACGTGTTTTACACTTGCTATTAAATTACACAATATTTAACGTTACAAGGGGTTTATGTGATTATTTTCAAATAAGAATGGGATAATTCACACATGGGCAAAAGTAACATGGTAAAATGAAATTTGCCTTGTATAATTTATAATTTGCTTTATTTTATTTTGCTTTTTATTTGCAGGAACCAACTCGGCCTTATTATAGGAATGCAATAACATCCATAGACCTGAGGCAAGCAGGGGCAAGCCATTTGATAGTGGCTACACTTACAGCAACTGTGGCCTTTACTGCTGGTTTCACGATACCCGGTGGATACAATGGCAACGATGGCCCAAACCAAGGCATGGCGATTCTAACAAGAGAAGCAGCTTTCAAAGTTTTTATGGTAACAGATACCATAGCCATGTCATTATCCATTTCAGCAGTGCTCATCCACTTCCATTTGGCTATTACTAACAATCGGGATAAGCTAGAGAAATGTTTTCTTATAGCTGCTAATATTATTGTTTTTGCTGCGGTTGCATTGGTGTTGGCATTCGTTGCGGGGACATATGTTGTCTTAGCACATTCATCTGGCCTTGCTATTTCAGTTTGTGTTATCGGCTGCCTTCCCCTATTCTTTTTCTTCACTGAGCGCATCAGCGCCTATATTATTAGATCCTTTATTTGATCTGAACCTAGAGGGGGTACGTTTTCAAAAACACCATTTATTATAATAGTAGTAGTTATAATTATTTACAAATTATAGATACTTGCTCCTTCTAAATTTTTCTTCTTTTACAAATTTTAAGAATCATCTTCTCTAGATTTTAAAAGAAAGTTTAATTGACTATCACTCTATATCTATGAAACATGTAATCAAAATGTAAAATTAATATAAAAACAAAGAGACAAAATATAATAAAGAAATTTATATTTTTATAATTAGTGATAATTATAAGCTATAATCTGTAAAGAATAAAATTAGATATCAATTAATTATTTGATCACGTTAGTAGAAATTGATATTGTAATTTGTATTTTATTTCTAAAAATTTAGATATATATATATATGTATATTTGTCCCCTATATGATAATTCTGCCCCGTACTATTATTTATTGATGCTATGCTTTCTTCAATGTATTTAGAGAAAATGTCATTTCCCCTCCCAAACTTTCACGTGTTTTTTAATTTGACCACTAAACTTCGATTAATATCAATTTTATACCTAAACTTTCAAAACTTTGATCAATTTGGCCCCTACTTTCACATTTCGTCTACAATTGGACGGAATATGCTGACATGGGAGGTAAATTGATTTTTAAGGTACAATTTGGGGGGCAAATTGATTTTTAAGGTATAGTTTAGGGGATAAAATGAAATTTCTAATGAATTTTGGTGCCATGTCAGCACATTCCGTCCAATTGTAGACGAAATGTGACGGCAAGGACTAAATTGATTAAAATTTCAAAAGTTTGGATGTAAAATTGATATTAATCAAAATTTGAAGATCAAATTAAAAAATGAGTGAAAATTTAAGGGACAAAATGATATTTCCCATCAATAAAAATTTGTTTTGCCAATCAAAAAAAAAAGTTTGAATTGTGTGGGAAGTGCTGGTTTAGTTCGAGAGGGCGGGGCACCCAAATCTGTATCAGTAGTGATGTAAAGTCTATGCTTATGGTTCTATTGGCTTCTACGTAAATAAAGATTACCATAAGTCTCTTATTGTTGACACTTATATACATACATACATATATATATATATATAATAATTAAGGTGTCCGTGAGTTGCACGTGGCATATGAATTGATTTATAAACGAAACATGGGTCCTTAGTTAGATTGTTTTCTCAGATAATCTTGTATTAATGTGAGTTTATTTTTTATATAGTGATTTTGTGCTTAGTTTACAATGTTGGAATTGTAGTTTACTTTGCTGGCATAATCACTCTAAGGTAGAAATAAGTTAAAATATGGGTTTGTTGGGGGATGGGTTGTTTATTCATAGCTAAAATAGTTAATAAAACAAAACATCCCATCACATTACTTTCTCTATTTTTATTTTTTATTTTTTTTACATATCTTTCCGTAAAAAATCAAATAGTCAACTAAAATATTCCCAAACGAATTTGGTGATTATTTATGGATTTCTAATTCTTTAGAAATAAAGTTAATCTTTAATTATTATTATTATTTTTTTTTTTGATAATGTTAACAGCAAAAAAAAAAAACACATATAAAGAAAATGTCTTGACTTGTTAAAATTCATTTTGAGCGTAATGTAAGTTAGACTTGAAATAAATTTCATCCAACACTTTTATGTGTTTAATTTTTGTGAGTCTAACACTATTATTCCTACTATCTAAAAAAACACTATTATTCCTTTCCTTTTACATAATCCAGTAAAAAATTTATTGCATACAAAATAATACAAAAAATTAATAAATTTAATTATTTTGTTATATTCAATGATTTTTAATTTTTTTGTGCAAATTATATATTTTTAAAGTGTATATATATTAAGTCGATCTAAAATTAAAAACTCAAAAAATTAATTTTGAAAATTTTAAATTGTAAAGAGTGAAAAATTTGTTGACATAACCTTTTAAATTACTAAAAAAAAATAATCAATTTATAACTTGTGCACAAAAGGAGTATAAAATAGGGAATAACTTTTCTCTAGCGCGATCGGATTTAGGGTGTTGTTGGGCTATGTGGGCCCACTATAAAACCCACATTGATAATTCAAACTGTTCAATGTGTAGTACTTGTCGAGTACTTTATTCTTGCAATAAATAACGTTGATTGGATATCGATAGCCACTTGATCAGATCAAATTTGTGTCAATGTTACTATGATTTTAAAAATAAATTGTTAATATAAATGTGATCTGATCAAGTGGCTATTGATATTTGATCAACGTAATTTTTTTATAGGGATAAAGTACTTGATCAGTCCAACGTATTGAACGGTTCGGATTATCGATGTGAGCTCCATACTAAGCCTATAGAGACCCAATAACACACTCCAATTGAAAAACCCAACTGGAAAGAAGCCTTAATCCATAAAAATATACTCAAGAGTCGTCAGCTTTTCTTTACGCATATATGAACAAAGAATGGAAAGAAAGAAAAAAAAAACAAAAAAACAAAAAAGAAAAAGGCTACTACTTGTATAAAGCTTAACCTGATAAGTAGGCAGTTTGTCTACGAATTAGAGTAGGTTGTTATGTTTTTATTTGTTTGTACAACCACTAAGTTGTTAAACAGAGTTGATTGAGAGACAATGCGATCGACTGTTTGGTTTTGAAATCTGAAACAGAGTGGGTAACAAAGAATTAAAATGTTATGACAATTTAGAATAATGAATTAAAAAAAATCCCCCCCAAAAAAAAAAAAAAAAAAAAAAACGAATTGAGGGTACTCAACCCACTATTAGTGGTTTTAACAGAATCACCCACTTAAATTGATTGTGGATTTGTACTATTTAGGTAATACCTTTGAGTGCTATAAGACCCTCTTCTATCAATGAATGATATTGACAATATTATTATAAATGATGATGCATATTATAATACAAATAATATAATTGGACATGAGTTATGAATATGAAACAGAAAATTTGACAACTTCACAAAGTACCAATAGTACCAATAATGTAAAGATATTCAAAAAAATTGAACCTTTTGGAAAAAAAGCTCTCCGAATCATTTAAGGTGTTTGATAGTAGATTGTGATATTTTAAGGTGTTTGGTTGTTTTAAAGTGTTTACATTTCGAAAGAAAACTGTGGTTGTTTATGGTTTTGCTAATGTTTGATAAGTTTTGTAAGATATTTTAGTATGTTACATTTTACTAATAATAGATTTTATCCAATATTGCTTTGGGTTTATACCATAAACCCATTTGTATTAATGATGCGAAATATCAATTTATTTTATGTAAACAACTTATCTATGTATCCTGAATTGAAATATCCATATATTTTTACTGAAAGCCAAAATGTATTTTGTTTGAGGAAATATTATTTTGGCATCCAAACTTTTATGCTTTTTTTAATTTGACCTTAGATTTTGATTAATATCAACTTACTCTCAAACTTTTAAAATTTCGATTAATTTGGCTCCTGCCATCATATTTCGTCTACAATTGGACGGATTGTGCTGACATGATATCAAAGTTCATTTGGAATTTTATTTTATCCCCCAAACTATACCTTAAAAATCAATTTGCCACCCAAATATAAAAAAATAAATTTAAATATTTAATAAATAATTTTTTATCTCAATAATGAAAATTTTTTATTTTAAATAATATATACTTTGTAAAAAAAATATTAAAAAATATAAAAATCCTCATTTAGAATTATCTTAAGACTATGAAACATGGGTAATTCGACAAACATATCATACACGTACCAGATATATATCGACGTATGGTATTTCTGCATACGTACTAGGTACACAAAACACGTACTCAAATTTTTTCTTCTTAATTTTTGACATACCGAGAAGTATCTAGTATATATCCAAATCGTGCCATAACTCAGTCAAAACAATATTTTCTTCTACTACAGAAATAAAATTCCTTTTACTAGACTTTTTTTTTTCATTTTTAGTTTTATACAAATTTTAAAGTTAAGTTATGGTTTGTAAGTTATTTAATATAATGACATTTAATTTTGGTTTATCTTGTACTTGTACTTTTAGCATTAAATGTAAATTGTATGTTGTATGTTAATAAATTAAACCATTTAACTAAATTAAAAATAAATATCTTTACAAACGTATTAAGTCGTATCCTAAATTAAAAATAAATATCTTTTACAAACGTATTAAGTCGTATCTGTAGCTTTTTATTTTTATTTTTATTTAGATTTTACTGTTTTGATGTACCCATATCGTGCCGGTATCAATACTCATACCCATACCTATGCTTCATAAGTCTCAAGTTGTCTCGAGTCGATCTTGGAGAAACTTGATGAGCCAAAAATTCTTGACTACTCTATGCGTCTGCACGTGCGCGCAATTGTAACTAGTTTATTACCTAAATTTATTTAAAGAGAGTTGCTCGACTAATAGTATTTCAAAATTGAGCGCGAAATTTTTTTTCAAAATTTGGTAAGTGCCCAACACGGTTACAACATGTTTGCTGAAGTACCTATACTTCATAGTCTCAAGATAATTCTAAATGAGGATTTTTATATTTTTTTTTACAAAGTATACATTATTCAAAATTTAATTTTTTCATTATTGAGATAAAAAAAAATATTTATTAAATATTTAAATTTTTTTTTTTATATATTTGATGGGTAAATTGATTTTTAAGGTATAATTTGCAGGGTAAAATGAAATTTCAAATGAATTTTGATGTCACGTCGGCACAATCCATCCAATGATAGATGGAATGTGACGGTACGGGTCAAATTAATTTAAATTTTAAAAGTTTGGTGTAAAATTAATGTTAATCGAAGTCTGGGGATTAAATTGAAAAATGCATGAAAGTTTGTAAGACAAAATGATATTTCTTCTTCATTTTCTCGTGGTTTGATTTTGGACTAAATTAAAAAATAACGCACAATTAGTATACATTAATGTGTGTTTGGAAGGAGAAAGATTAGGTTCGCACTTAAGCTTTGACATAATATACAAAGTAGTTGACCCATGACTTGAATCCATAATCACAAGATTACTAGACCAATATTTTAGTATGGATGATAAAACCTTCGCCAAGATTTTGGACTTATACATATATATAGTCTCCAGCCACTTTTTTTCATTACTTTTACATTTTCTCTGCGGGAGGAGGGGAGGCGGCGGTTCTGATTCTCTGCCTCTCCAGCATTACTAAGTCATAATTCTCGACATTTGCAAATGGATCAAAAACTTTGGTGGAATTCCTGATAATAAAATATCAAAATTTAATTTTATTCTTGGAATGAATGGATTATAAAAAATAAAAATAAAAAAGTGATAATTATTGGGGTTTTTTTTTTTTTCATTGGTGGTTCAGTAATTCTTATAAAGATCTTCAAAATGCTCTTTGGGAGGACATTTTATGTAGTTATGTGGGTGTGGATTGTTTGAGAATCAAGAAATGAATTAGTGTTCAGGAAAAACTAGTCCAATTTTGGATGAAGTTTCTTTATCTGATTAAAATTTACAGTGACTTTAAGGGTTAACATATACAAGGATATTGAATATTATTCATTGATTGATATTACTGGATGCTTAGAAGGTGTTAAAGAAAAAACAAAACAAAAAATTGAACTTTTACTGTCTCATTCAATGATAATGTCACGACCCCAAACCGCCCCTAGTAGGATGGTGCCGTGATGGCCAGTAATCCGAGATTGCCGAAGGCCAACTTTCAAAATTCACACACGATCAGAGTATTGCATATGGGGCTAACATGTGCGGAAGCAATACATACAAATCTAATTAGTCCATAAGAGCCGTGCTTAAGTCAAATAGAATGGCATACATCTTTACATAGCTTTAAAACTTGAATACAACCAAAATAAATGAAGTACAAAATACATATTACTTCTTGATAAAAGGCTTCTCAAGCCGACATGTTCAAAATACATAAGCTTCGAAATTGCCGACATCCTCACTGCCGACATAACATGCATACAAAACACACATCTCGGCGTAGCCAACTTCTTACTTGTTACCTACATACATACATAGGGAGGGTGAGCTTGGATACTCAATGAATGGTACAAGTAATAAAGGGGTTAAATGAATGATACCCGAGACCCTTGGAAAACAATACATAGTATATCTTTGTCAAAACCATACATGACATAGCTTAGCTTGGCTTGAAATAAAACATCAATCGAATCTTGGTCTTTCAAAACTTACTTACTTACTTAACATACGTCAACTTAAAACATGGGATGATGACATTCCGGGCAAAACAAAAGCATAACCTCGGCATCGTGCACACCCGTTCATAGTCCGTCGGTGGCCGATATCTTAGCAAGGGTGCTACTTAGGCTTAACGTCTCCTAGCATGAAAGGACGGTGCTACATAGGCTTAAAGTCCCCTAGCACGGAAGGACTATGCTACATAGGCTTAAAGTCCCCTAGCACGGGAGGACTATGTTACATAGGCTAAACGTCTCCTAACACGAAAGAACGGTGTTACCTAGGCTTAACGTCCCCTAACACGAAAGGACGGTTCCAAGAATGTCATCCAAAACAAAGCTTATACTTGATACATAAAATAGGGATATCATTCATGCTTAACAAATACTTTCAAAACAAAGCAAAGCAAAGCCTTTATCAAAACGTATAACATAACTTTATTAAAAATACCACTCACTTAGCTCTTCGGACGTCGGGATCAAGGCAAAGGTCCAAGTCCTACAAACACATGGCAAAGTCTACTGAATGCACTTCACAAAACAAGTCTTACATGCATGCAAATGATCTCGGGAAAACATGCTAGAAGTCAAAACACTGTTTTACATGTCAGGAAGACATGCTGGGTACCAACCAGGTCTTTGCCGAGGTCCCACACCTCCTGGCCGAGGAGTGGCTACCTAGGCTTCGGCGTGCGGCTGCATGCCGAGGTGCGCACAAGACAAACTAAAGGTGTAAGTGATCATGCAAGGTAGGCCAAGGTGAGATACGATGCTTGGCCTAAGTGTGAGGTCTAGGTAAGAGTGATCTCAGCGACTACACTTCGGGAAGTGAGGTCTGGAGATCTGGGTTTCCACCCGTGAAGAACATGAAAAACATAAACATGAAGACCATGAAGAATATGAATGCTAAAATCATAACTTCTTTGTTACAAAAATCTGGGATTTCATGCTATGAGTTCGAAAACATGGACCTGGGTACCCATACTTGAAAATCATATGAAAACAAACACAAAAACATGGATCTAGGCATGAGCTTTCTGATCAAAACATGACTTTTATTAAAGAACACATGAATACTATTTTCTCTTTCTAAAACCGAACTTCAAAGCAATGTATGGCTTACAAATCTTATTCAATCATGCAATGCAATAACATAAACATAAGGAACAACATGAGCAGATCAAGAATCTAACCTTAGAACACGGATCTAACGGTTCGATCTCTAGGGATCAAGCTTGGAAATCTACCTCCTCTCAAGAACTCCTCTTCCTCACCTAGAGCTTCTCTCTCCTCTTCAAAACAAAGATATAACAAATGATAGGTTTCTCCCTCTGCCGGCTGACTTAACACTCAGCTCGGACACGTGGCAACGGCTGGTTGGTTCTCCTAAAAAAGGTGATAGATTGACAAGACAAGACTATGACAAAGTGTATCTAACAAGCTACCCCGTAAGGCACTCCGTCAAGTGATGACATCGGCTAAGGACAAAGCTTCGGCAACTAAGGTGACGATGACTTCGGCTAGGAAGGACAACACTTGACTAAGCTGTGCCACACCTTGGCCTAGATGTGCCACACCTCGGTCTAGTTCATACCACTGCAGGACAAGATCACTTAGGTGCAAAGGTAACATCTCGGCCTAGATAGTACACATCTCGGCCTTGGTGATGAACACCTCGGCTTAGATAATGACATCTCGGCCAATATGTCAGGGCGAAGGTGGAGGTCAAACAAAGTGGTTCCAAGACAATTCTAGACTGAAGATGACCTCGGCTTTGAATGATCTAGGCTTAACATAACTTAGGCTTGAGACACCAAGGAAGGAACAAAGCATGCACACAACACTTAGGCAAATCACATAAACACAAAACAAGACATGGACCTTACTTAGGCAAAACAGATCATAAACATACAAATGCAAGCTTAACGAGTCATAATCGTACAAATGCTCATGAACATGACTAAGACATAAATGTGGGTTGTTACACCCTTCCCCCCTTAAAGAAGTTTGGTCCCCAAACTTCGCTTACCTTGTTCTCAAAACAACTCTGGATGTCGAGTTCTCATCTCTTCTTATCATCTCTAGGTTTTACCTTGGGACAATCCTTAATACGATGACCTCTCTCACCGCATCTGAAACATGCTCCAGTTGCCTGAAGACAAACTCCAAAATGTAGCTTCCCGTAACTTGCACATTTCGGCCGAGTACCACATTCCGGATTCGCGTTGTTGGGACTGTCCACCTTTGTCTCCTCCTCGACATCAGTCGGGTCTGCCTCTTCTTCGCGATTGTCATAGGTCTGTCTCCTCTTCTGATTCTTCCTCGAACTGTGACTTCTGTTCAGGTTGGCTTCTGCAAGGATGGCTTTGTCCAACACTCCAGCATACGTCGGCATGTTGAGCAAATTAACCTGGTCTTGTATTGGCTCTCGAAGTCGACTCTCAAACTTTCTAGCTTTCCTGTATTCGTTGTCGACCATGTGAAGTGCATACCTTGCCAACTCGGTGAAAGCACGGTCATACTCTGCCACTGTTTTGCTACCCTGTGTCAACATCTGAAATTCTGTGGTCTTGCGATCTCGGACACTGAGTGGGAAATGCTTGTCATAGAACAGCTCCAAATATCTGGCCCAAGTCAAGTCTGGATTACCTTCTCGGATCATCATCCACCATCTACGGGCGTCGTCTTCCAATGTAAATGCTACCAGTGACACCTTTCGGGCGTCAGTGCTAGGAAAAACCTCGAACAATTTCTCTATTTCAGGAACCCATGCTTCTGCTTTCATCGGCTCTATACCTCCATGGAACTTCGGCGGTTTCATCTTCTTGAATTCTCTAATCAGGGTCAACATGTCATCTCCATACAAAGCTGGTTGCGGAGGCACTTGTGGTACTGGCGGTGGTGGAAGTGCATGTCGGCCATCTGTCTGTGCGGCCTGGGTGGAGGTGGTACCGGTGTTCTGCTGCTTTGCTTGCCTTAACTCATCGGCCAAAATTCAACAATCCTTTCTAATCTGTCCAACCTGTCTTTGGACTAATCTCGGCCAACTGGGGGTCTACCTCTCCTCATGATGCTAGGAGTATGCAGGATGTGACTCTTAGAACAAAACGAACAAATGAACATGTATGCAAGTAAACATGATCATGCCGATGTAACAAATGCTCATGCCGAGATGATGCACACCTTGTCAAGTAGCAAGCAACATGATGCAATCCTAACATCATTCTAAGGGACATCCTATGCTCTTTAGGACCCAAAGTGTGTGAATAACGTACTATAAGGAACTTGTGCTCTGATACCATTCTGTCACGACCCCAAACCGACCCTAGTAGGATGGTGCCGTGATGGCCAGTAATCCGAGATTACCGAAGGCTAACTTTCAAAATTCACAGACGATCAGAGTATTACATATGGGGCTAACATGTGCAGAAGCAATACATACAAATCTAATTAGTCTATAAGAGTCGTACTTAAGTCAAATGGAATGGTATACATCTTTACATAGCTTTAAAACTTGAATACAACCAAAATAAATGAAGTACAAAATACATATTACGTCTTGATAAAAGGCTTCTCAAGCCGACATGTTCAAAATACATAAGCTTCGAAATTTCCGACATCCTCACTGCCGACATAACATGCATACAAAACACACATCTCGGCGTAGCCGACTTCTTACTTGTTACCTACATACATACATAGGGAGGGTGAGCTTGGATACTCAGTGAATGGTACAAGTAATAAAGGGGTTAAATGAATGATACCTGAGACCCTTGGAAAACAATACGTAGTATATCTTTGTCAAAACCATACATAACATAGCTTAGCTTGGCTTGAAATAAAACATCAATCGAACCTTGGTCTTTCAAAACTTATTTAATTACTTAACATACGTCAACTTAAAACATGGGGTGATGACATTCCGGGCAAAACAAAAGCATAACCTTGGCATCATGCACACCCGTTCATAGTCCGTCGGTGGCCGCTATCTTAGCAAGGGTGCTACTTAGGCTTAACGTCCCCTAGCACGAAAGGACGGTGCTACATAGGCTTAAAGTCCCCTAGCACGGAAGGACTATGCTACATAGGTTTAACGTCCCCTAACACGAAAGGACGGTTCCAAGAATGTCATCCAAAACAAAGCTTATACTTGATACATAAAATAGGGATATCATTCATGCTTAACAAATACTTTTATCAAAACAAGGCAAAGCTTTATCAAAACTTTATAACATAGCTTTATTAAAAATACCACTCACATAGTTCTTGGGACGTCGGGATCGAGGCAAAGGTCCAAGTCCTACAAACACGTGGCAAAGTCTATTGAATGCACTCTTAAAAACAAGCTTCACATGAAGGGTGTCGAGTCAGTCTTTTGTTTTGTTTTGAGTTTGTCTCATTGTCTTGAGTCAGTCCGTTTGCTTATGGGTCTGTCTTGTTGTAGCTAGTCAGTCCCCTTTGTATAAAATGTCGGGTGATTCCGGAGCTATTGCCTCGAACACCGTTTTGTTTTGTAATTACCCTTTTGCTTTCTTTTGAGTCAGTCTCTGTCACGGAGCCAGTTGCAACCCGGGAATCTGAATGAAACAACTGCGGCTATCATGTTTCCATGCTTACTACTATTCTGAATTAGTTGTGCCAGGGGACTTGAATGGAACAGCAGTACATTCCACCTGTTCTCTTGTGCCCTGAAAATCATTGCATTGACCTAAGTTCT
>NW_021031071.1:62223-80185 GCF_004153795.1 Camellia sinensis
GATGATTAAAACCTTCACCAAGATTTTGGACTAAATTACAGTATTAAAATTAAAATATATATATATATATATAGTTTCCATCCAATTTCATTACTTTAACATTTTCTGTGGGGAAGGAGGGGAGGTGGTGGTTCTGATTCCCTGCCTCTCCAGCATTACTAAGTCAATTCTCGACATTTGCAAATGGATCAAAAACTTTAGTGGAATTCCTGATAATAAAATATCAAAATTTAATTTTATTCTTGGAATGAATGGATTATTAAAAAATAAAAATAAAAAAGTGATAATTATTGGGGTGGTTTTTTTTTTTTTTCATGGTGGTTCAGTAATTCTTATAAAGATCTTCAAAATGCTCTTTGGAGGACATTTTATGTAGTTATGTGGGTGTGATTGTTTGAGAATCAAGAAATGAATTAGTGTTCAGGAAAAACTAGTCCAATTTTGGATGAAGTTTTTTATCTGATTAAAATTTACAGTGACTTTAAGGTTACATATACAAGGATATTGAATATTTTTCATTGATTGATATTACTGGATGCTTAGAAGGTGTTAAAGAAAAAACAAAACAAAAATTGAACTTTTACTGTCTCATTCAATGATAATGTCACGACCCAAACCGCCCCTAGTAGGATGGTGCCGTGATGGCCAGTAATCCGAGATTGCCGAAGGCCAACTTTCAAAATTCACACACGATCAGAGTATTGCATATGGGCTAACATGTGCGGAAGCAATACATACAAATCTAATTAGCCATAAGAGCCGTGCTTAAGTCAAATAGAATGGCATACATCTTTACATAGCTTTAAAACTTGAATACAACCAAAATAAATGAAGTACAAAATACATATTACTTCTTGATAAAAAGGCTTCTCAAGCGACATGTTCAAAATACATAAGCTTCGAAATTGCCGACATCCTCACTGCCGACATAACATGCATACAAAACACACATCTCGCGTAGCCAACTTCTTACTTGTTACCTACATACATACATAGGAGGGTGAGCTTGGATACTCAATGAATGGTACAAGTAATAAAGGGGTTAAATGAATGATACCCGAGACCCTTGGAAAACATAACATAGTATATCTTTGTCAAACCATACATGACATAGCTTAGCTTGGCTTGAAATAAAACATCATCGAATCTTGGTCTTTCAAAACTTACTTACTTACTTAACATACGTCAACTTAAAACATGGGATGATGACATTCCGGGCAAAACAAAAGCATAACCTCGGCATCGTGCACACCCGTTCATAGTCGTCGGTGGCCGATATCTTAGCAAGGGTGCTACTTAGGCTTAACGTCTCCTAGCATGAAAGGACGGTGCTACATTAGGCTTAAAGTCCCCTAGCACGGAAGGACTATGCTACATAGGCTTAAAGTCCCCTAGCACGGAGGACTATGTTACATAGGCTAAACGTCTCCTAACACGAAAGAACGGTGTTACCTAGGCTTAACGTCCCCTAACACGAAAGGACGGTTCCAAGAATGTCATCCAAAACAAAGCTTATACTTGATACATAAAATAGGATATCATTCATGCTAACAAATACTTTCAAAACAAAGCAAAGCAAAGCCTTTATCAAAACGTATAACATAACTTTATTAAAAATACCACTCACTTAGCTCTTCGACGTCGGGATCAGGCAAAGGTCCAAGTCCTACAAACACATGGCAAAGTCTACTGAATGCACTTCACAAAACAAGTCTTACATGCATGCAAATGATCTCGGGAAAACATGCTAGAAGTCAAAACACTGTTTTACATGTCAGGAAGACATGCTGGGTACCACCAGGTCTTTGCCGAGGTCCCACACCTCCTGGCCGAGAGATGGCTACCTAGGCTTCGGCTGCGGCTGCATGCCGAGGTGCGCACAAAGACAACTAAAGGTGTAAGTGATCATGCAAGGTAGGCCAAGGTGAGATACGATGCTTGGCCTAAGTGTGAGGTCTAGGTAAGAGTGATCTCAGCGACTACACTTCGGGAAGTGAGGTTGGAGATCTGGGTTTCCACCCGTGAAGAACATGAAAAACATAAACATGAAGACCATGAAGAATATGAATGCTAAAATCATAAACTTCTTTGTTACAAAAATCTGGGATTTCATGCTATGAGTTCGAAAACATGGACCTGGGTACCCATACTTGAAAATCATATGAAAACAAACACAAAAACATGGATCTAGGCATGAGCTTTCTGATCAAAACATGACTTTTATTAAAGAACACATGAATACTATTTTCTCTTTCTAAAACCGAACTTCAAAGCAATGTATGGCTTACAAATCTTATTCAATCATGCAATGCAATAACTAAAACATAAGGAACAACATGAGCAGATCAAGAATCTAACCTTAGAACACGGATCTAACGGTTCGATCTCTAGGGATCAAGCTTTGAAATCTACCCCTCTCAAGAACTCCTCTTCCTCACCTAGAGCTTCTCTCTCCTCTTCAAAACAAAGATATAACAAATGATAGGTTTCTCCTCTGCCGGCTGACTTAACACTCAGCTCGGACACGTGGCAACGGCTGGTTGGTTCTCCTAAAAAAGGTGATAGATTGACAAGACAAGACTATGACAAAGTGTATCTAACAAGCTACCCCGTAAGGCACTCCGTCAAGTGATGACATCGGCTAAGGACAAAGCTTCGGCAACTAAGGTGACGATGACTTCGGCTAGAAGGACAACACTTGACTAAGCTGTGCCACACCTTGGCCTAGATGTGCCACACCTCGGTCTAGTTCATACCACTGCAGGACAAGATCACTTAGGTGCAAAGGTAACATCTCGGCCTAGATAGTACACATCTCGGCCTTGGTGATGAACACCTCGGCTTAGATAATGACATCTCGGCCAATATGTCAGGGCGAAGGTGGAGGTCAAACAAAGTGGTTCCAAGACAATTCTAGACTGAAGATGACCTCGGCTTTGAATGATCTAGGCTTAACATAACTTAGGCTTGAGACACCAAGGAAGAACAAAGCATGCACACAACACTTAGGCAAATCACATAAACACAAAACAAGACATGGACCTTACTTAGGCAAAACAGATCATAAAACATACAAATGCAAGCTTAACGAGTCATAATCGTAACAAATGCTCATGAACATGACTAAGACATAAATGTGGGTTGTTACACCCTTCCCCCTTAAAGAAGTTTGGTCCCAAACTTCGCTTACCTTGTTCTCAAAACAACTCTGGATGTCGAGTTCTCATCTCTTCTTATCATCTCTAGGTTTTACCTTGGGACAATCCTTAATACGATGACCTCTCTCACCGCATCTGAAACATGCTCCAGTTGCCTGAAGACAAACTCCAAAATGTAGCTTCCCGTAACTTGCACATTTCGGCCGAGTACCACATTCCGGATTCGCGTTGTTGGGACTGTCCACCTTTGTCTCCTCCTCGACATCAGTCGGGTCTGCCTCTTCTTCGCGATTGTCATAGGTCTGTCTCCTCTTCTGATTCTTCCTCGAACTGTGGACTTCTGTTCAGGTTGGCTTCTGCAAGGATGGCTTTGTCCAACACTCCAGCATACGTCGGCAATGTTGAGCAAATTAACCTGGTCTTGTATTGGCTCTCGAAGTCGACTCTCAAACTTTCTAGCTTTCCTGTATTCGTTGTCGACCATGTGAAGTGCATACCTTGCCAACTCGGTGAAAGCACGGTCATACTCTGCACTGTTTTGCTACCCTGTGTCAACATCTGAAATTCTGTGGTCTTGCGATCTCGGACACTGAGTGGGAAATGCTTGTCATAGAACAAGCTCCAAATATCTGGCCCAGTCAAGTCTGGATTACCTTCTCGGATCATCATCCACCATCTACGGGCGCGTCTCTCCAATGTAAATGCTACCAGTGACACTTTCGGGCGTCAGTGCTAGGAAAAACCTCGAACAATTTCTCTATTTCAGGAACCCATGCTTCTGCTTTCATCGGCTCTATACCTCCATGGAACTTCGGCGGTTTCATCTTCTTGAATTCTCTAATCAGGGTCAACATGTCATCTCCATACAAAGCTGGTTGCGGAGGCACTTGTGGTACTGGCGTGGTGGAAGTGCATGTTCGGCCATCTGTCTGTGCGGCCTGGGTGGAGGTGGTACCGGTGTTCTGCTGCTTTGCTTGCCTTAACTCATCGGCCAAAATTCAACAATCCTTTCTAATCTGTCCAACCTGTCTTTGGACTAATCTCGGCCAACTGGGGGTCTACCTCTCCTCATGATGCTGAGGAATGCAGGATGTGACTCTTAGACAAAACGAACAAATGAACATGTATGCAAGTAAACATGATCATGCCGATGTAACAAATGCTCATGCCGAGATGATGCACACCTTGTCAAGTAGCAAGCAACATGATGCAATCCTAACATCATTCTAAGGGACATCCTATGCTCTTTAGGACCCAAAGTGTGTGAATAACGTACTATAAGGAACTTGTGCTCTGATACCATTCTGTCACGACCCAAACCGACCCTAGTAGGATGGTGCCGTGATGGCCAGTAATCCGAGATTACCGAAGGCTAACTTTCAAAATTCACAGACGATCAGAGTATTACATATGGGCTAACATGTCAGAAGCAATACATACAAATCTAATTAGTCTATAAGAGTCGTACTTAAGTCAAATGGAATGGTATACTCTTTACATAGCTTTAAAACTTGAATACAACCAAAATAAATGAAGTACAAAATACATATTACGTCTTGATAAAAGGCTTCTCAAGCCGACATGTTCAAAATACATAAGCTTCGAAATTTCCGACATCCTCACTGCCGACATAACATGCATACAAAAACACATCTTCGGCGTAGCCGACTTCTTACTTGTTACCTACATACATACATAGGGAGGGTGAGCTTGGATACTCAGTGAATGGTACAAGTAATAAAGGGGTTAAATGAATGATACCTGAGACCCTTGGAAAACAATACGTAGTATATCTTTGTCAAAACCATACATAACATAGCTTAGCTTGGCTTGAAATAAAACATCAATCGAACCTTGGTCTTTCAAAACTTATTTAATTACTTAACATACGTCAACTTAAACATGGGTGATGACATTCCGGGCAAAACAAAGCATAACCTTGGCATCATGCACACCCGTTCATAGTCCGTCGGTGGCCGCTATCTTAGCAAGGGTGCTACTTAGGCTTAACGTCCCTAGCACGAAAGGACGGTGCTACATAGGCTTAAAGTCCCTAGCACGGAAGGACTATGCTACATAGGCTTAAAGTCCCCTAGCACGGGAGGACTATGTTACATAGGTTTAACGTCCCCTAACACGAAAGGACGGTGTTACCTAGCTTAACGTCCCTAACACGAAAGGACGGTTCCAAGAATGTCATCCAAAACAAAGCTTATACTTGATACATAAAAATAGGGATATCATTCATTAGCTTACAAATACTCTCAAAACAAAGCAAAGCAAACCTTATCAAAACGTATAACATAACTTTATTAAAAATACCACTCACTTAGCTCTTCGGACGTCGGGATCAAGGCAAAGGTCCAAGTCCTACAAACACATGGCAAAGTCTACTGAATACACTTCACAAAACAAGTCTTACATGCATGCAAATGATCTCGGGAAAACATGCTAGAAGTCAAAACACTGTTTTACATGTCAGGAAGACATGCTGGGTACAACCAGGTCTTGCGAGGTCCACACCTCCTGGCCGAGGAGTGGCTACCTAGGCTTCGGCGTGCGGCTGCATGCCGAGGTGCGCACAAGACAAACTAAAGGTGTAAGTGATCATGCAAGGTAGGCCAAGGTGAGATACGATGCTTGGCCTAAGTGTGAGGCTAGGTAAGAGTGATCTCGGCGACTACACTTCAGGAAGTGAGGTCTGGAATCTGGGTTTCCACCCGTGAAGAACATGAAAAACATAAACATGAAGACCATGAAGAATATGAATGCTAAAATCATAACTTCTTTGTTACAAAAATCTGGGATTTCATGCTATGAGTCGAAAACATGGACCTGGGTACCCATACTTGAAAATCATATGAAAACAAACACAAAAACATGGATCTAGGCATGAGCTTTCGGATCAAAACATGACTTTTCTTGAAGAACACATGAATACTATTCTCTTTCTAAAACTGAACTTCAAAGCAATGTATGGCTTACAAATCATATTCAATCATGCAATGCAATAACATAAACATAAGAACAACATGAGCAGATCAAGAATCTAACCTTAGAACACGGATCTAACGGTTCGATCTCTAGGGATCAAGCTCGGAAATCTACTCCTCTCAAGAACTCCTCTTCCTCACCTAGAGCTTCTCTCTCCTCTTCAAAACAAAGATATAACAAATGATAGGTTTCTCCTCTGCCGGCTGACTTAACACTTAGCTCGGACACGTGGCAACGGCTGGTTGGTTCTCCTCAAAAAGGTGATAGAGTAACAAGACATGACATAAACATAACAAAGTGTATCTAACAAGCTACCCGGTAAGGCACTCCGGCAAGTGATGACATTGGCTAAGGACAAAGCTTCGGCAACTAAGGTGACGATGACCTCGGCTAGAAAGGACAACACTTGAATAAGCTGTGCCACACCTTGGCCTAGATGTGCCACACCTCGGTCTAGGTCATACCACTCCAGGACAAGATCACTTAGGTGCAAAGATAACATCTCGGCCTAGATAGTACACATCTCGGCCTTGGTGATGAACACCTCGGCCTAGATAATGACATCTCGGCCAATATGTCAGGGCGAAGGTGGAGGTCAAACAAAGTGGTTCCAAGACAATTCTAGACTGAAGATGACCTCGGCTTGGAATGATCTAGGCTTAACATAACTTAGGCTTGAGACACCAAGGAAGGAACAAAGCATGCACACAACACTTAGGCAAATCACATAAACACAAAACAAGACATGGACCTTACTTAGGCAAAACAAGTCATAAACATATAAATGCAAGCTTAACGAGTCATAATCGTACAAATGCTCATGAACATGACTAAGACATAAATGTGGGTTGTTACAGATAATCGAAGTGATTTAAGGACTTCACTATCTATATTCCTCAATGTAGTGTCCCGAGTCTTACACCCAACTTGAACCCACTTATATAGATGCCTCGATATACTTTTGGAGCCTTAGTATGACAAGTTATGTTTTGATGATTTGATTAAGTCGGTGTTAATTCCTATTTAGCATGTAATATTTTCAATCAAAAGTCCAAGTATGGATACCGTTTTTCTCGTATCAAAGATTTCAACCTTCCTCTCAAGTGATTGAAGTTCTAACTCATTCAATTCAGGTAGCATGGTCTCACTTAGTGGTATTTGTAACTCATCCTCAGGAGTCTTTTGTGTGTAAGGACAAAAGAAGTATATGCAGAAGGCTCTTGAGAATAGGTGGTGACATCACTCTTTGTCTCTCCAACTCAAGTTCGAATCACCCTTCCAATTTTAATTGTCATAGTGGTTCAATTTTAAGAAATTTGTGCTAGTTGTTTGATGGTTTACTTTGGTGTAGAGAAAACACTTTTCATATTTGTAAACCTCGCAATAGTATGAATATGTAGGATAATGACTAAATGCGGGTGTCAATCAACATTGACTGTTAAATTACTATGTGTAAACACCTCTTTTTTTTATTGGCCATAAGACTTAAGCGCTTTATGAAAAACTTTCGATGATGAAAGGAAGATCAACTCAGGCATAAGTCTCTGATGAAGTAGACCAACCACTCCTTTACCCGTTTTAGCCAAAGAGTAAAACCTTCAAAACTTGTTTTCAAAATGATTTTATAAAGACAAGAGAAACCTTCTCAAATATTTCGGTCATTTCTAGTTTTGTGTTTTCCAAAAATTGTTGATCTATTTCAAAAGAAGCAAGTATAGAAAGCTAGAATGAATGAGATGTGGGAAAATCCTCTGGAAGTCAGTATTGCCGGACCTTATAGCGCCCGGCTGAATATTTTCACGAATGGTCGAACAGAAATGTTTGGCTGGACTATTTCAAGAAGTGATCGACGAACATAATTAGGTCTAGCCGTGAGTTGTCAAGCACACCTGAGTATTTTGTCTTGTTGGATCACTTTGAGAAAATGATCGATGGACATGTTTGATTTGGCCATACAAAGTCCTATCCGGCCGAGCAATTCTAGCGGTCAGTAGTGTCATGACCTAAACCCGCCTCTAAAGCTTTAGATCATAATCGGCCAATAACGATTAAATTACCTATGGCCTCAAACAAAAAATCAAAATATTTAAGTAATATTGGGGCCTCAAGCAAAAGCAAAAAAGAATATTATTGTCCATTGAACTGTGCTTAAATGAAATGAACACAATTAAACAAACACTTCATCTCACACACTTATAATATTCCGAACTTTAATTTTAATACATAACCCAAGATCATTCATATGACTTCACAAAACTGGATAAACCAAAACTTTACAAAGCTTGGCCAGAATATAAACTGAATCCTCATCGCAGAGGCACATCTTGGGTGGCTTCACAAAAGGGGGTTGACTCCAATGCAATCTTCTAATGTGGCTCCTCTTGATGCTCACCTACATCTATATAAGGAAAGGGGATAAGCTGGAAGTCCAATGAGTAATCTCAATGTAAAGAGGTTAAATGAATGAGTTTCATAACTTAATTTAAAACAATATTCAAAACGCGTTCGAAACATTTACCGGATACATATCTATAACATACAAAGCTCATCAAACCTTTCGTAAATAAATTCATGGCGTGGTACGTTTCCATAAGCATTATTAACACTTGACAGAACAATCTTAACAGTTTAGTGTTGGAAAATTGGTTTTTATAAGGCTTATTTTGGGCCAACTTTGAGCCCAAAATTGTGTGGGCCCCAAACGTAGTTTGGGGTGGGTCCGAAAAGGTGACGTGTTCCTTGTCGCATGGTAAGTCACACGGTGAAGACTATTCGTCAAAACCATTTATGAGTGAATGAGAAGTTGACATCGTTTTCGGGTTCATGGAATTGGACATTTAAAGAACTAAATGTGGGTTTCCTTATAAGGCTTGTCCCACATTGAAACTTGAAGAAAACTTATGTGTGCACAAGTTCTAGGTGACAACACTTGAGTTGGGCCCCAAAGAGCACCCCAAGTTTGTAGAAGGGAGGAGTTATGGACAAAGTGAACCTGAGCCCAAGCCACCACACACGTACGCCGCCGCCGTCGGGCCAAGCTGAGCGTGCCGAGCGTGGGTCAGGTTGGTTCTAACATTAATTTTTTGGATAAAATTCATTTGAATTTTTTCGAAAATTTATTGTGGGAATTTAATTCAAAATTCAATTCAAGTTTTCTGTCCATTTCCAGTCCGAAATTCAAATAGACTAAACAGTCCAAAACTATTTGCACCCAGACAAACTGAATCTGCCCAGACATATTTAAATCTGTCCAGCAGTTACAACAGATAGAAACTGCTACAGTTATCTGTCCATAGTTTGAATTGCACCTGTTCATTTGATTCCACAACAAATTTATTTTTGAACAAATTTAAACTGTTTTTAATAGTATGAAAAACTGCCCAGTAGATACAGATCCGAAATTGACAGTTATAGATCCAAAATTGCCAACAGATCTGTTTAGTTCAAACAGTATTTGTTCAATTCAAATTTACAGCTGTTCACCTCTTGTATGTACCTGTTCGGGTCAGTATTTGCCTATAAATTGAAGGTAGTTCCAGCAGTCTTGGGATCCAAAAAAAAAACAATTAGAAAAAATTCATTTTTGCAGTCTATATTTCTCCTTTGCATTTTATTCTTCATTCTAGTGTTAGAGAAAATTAAAGAGAGTATTAGAACACAAGGTTCTAGTTTGCCAGACAAATTTATTTGGAGTGCTACTACAAATTTGTGAAGATCATTGTGTCCTACGAGATAGACACCACTTTACCGTAAGCACCATAGCGGGGCGAATCTGTCTTAAGGACAGAGTGTTACACACTCAACTTGATCTTTTATTTTTCATTCGATTCGATAAAATAAATTCTGTGAGTTATTTATTTTATTTATTTGATTTTGTTTCAATTTATATATTGTACACAGAAGATTGTTTCAACATTTAGAACCATACAAAACATTCACGAAACGCCCACATCGAACAACTCATATAGAACGTGTATAGAACCATTGTTCAGAAATATATCTTATACAAAGTTTACTAAACCTTTCAAAGTTGTACATAACGATATTCAAAGGCATATTGTTTAGAAATTTATTAGAGCTTTCAAGTGTTGGAGTATTTCCCATTAACATTTAGTAGAGCAGACATAACAGAACAAAGCTTAACAAAACGACCTTTGGTTCAATATATGACAAAACGACCACTCGTCCAATATATAACAAAACGACCTCTAGTCCAATTCATGTATTATCATATAGAACTCGTTATTGGTTATCACAACAATTGAGAAACATATTCATAACGAAGATTTCTAAAATCCAAGGTGTATTTTTATTTTTAGATATCAAATTACTTGAACAAAAAGGGAGCTCATTCATTTTTTGAAACATATCATTTACGAAAAACTTGCCTTATCATAAACAATTCAAAATCTTACAACTTTTATTGTTTATTCAAGAAGCACTTATAAAAAAAACTAATCATATCATAGTCGTATTGAAAATTCTTAAAATATTTAATTTAAACTTATTTAGTCCCTAAAATGATTATAAAAATAAAATATATGCCTATAACTATTATAAATTAGTAAAAGATCCTACCTAATTAAGATTTTATTCTTGAAAAATTTCAACTTTCCATTTTGTTTTTAAAATGTATTTTGTTTTATTGTGTTTAAATTAGCATCAGAGCTTGATTTACTGAAGAACCAATAAAATTATGTGAATATTAGATATACTGAAGAACTAGGATCAAATAACTTAAATAATAATATTCACCCAAAAAAAACTTAAATAATAATAACGTTTCGCTACAAATAATAATAGAGTAAAATAATACATTAATTAAGTTACAAAAAGAATTTAACAAAAAAACTTAAAAACAATCAATTAAAAATTATAAACGAAATCTAACATATAAAACTAGATAAAGGCAAGCAAATAACCATTGTAGAAGATAAATAAAAAAAATATATTATATATAATTACTCTTATCCTTACAAAGAAAATTTTCCAAAAGAACTGATGTGCACTTTTCAAAGACATAATAAAATTTTACCACTTTTTAAAATAAAATTTTAACTAGATTGTATAGCGATCCCGGTTTCCTTTCCTTTGATTGTTGCATTCCGAACTTAGGTTCCGTGGAGTTGGTGGTTGTATATCTTGTTGTTATCCTTTAATTCCATGTGTTTGAGTTTTAGGATATATTGGGCGTGTTTCGAATAGGTTGGTTGAGCTTTTGTCCCATTCCTTGTTGCCCAGAATTTTGGCAGTACGCTCGAGCGGGTCCCCTTTGCGCTCGAGCGGAGTTTGATATTTTTGGTTGTACGCTCGAGCGGGTCTTCTTGCGCTCGAGTGGAGTTTACACACTCTCAGCATTTCGTGCTTCTGCAAAACTTTTGCAGGTGGGTTTTTCATGCTCAAGCGGATTTTCTTACGCTCGAGCGGGTCGCGCTCGAGCGGGTATCTTGGCGCTCGAGCGGGTAGTTCATTGTCTATAAAAGTACTGGAAGGGGGAAATCTACGCTCGAGCAGCTTTCCCTTGTGCTCGAGTGGATGTGTTTTGCAGTTGTGTCTTGGAGCTCGAGCGGGTAACCTTGCGCTCGAGCAGGTCCAGTTTTTGTGCTTGACGCTCGAGCGTCCTATTCTCCGCTCGAGCGGGTCATACGTATATCACTAGACAGCAACGGGATTACACGCCACTTTTTCATCTCTTTCTTTTTCAAAAACCCTAGATCTGAGCTCCCTCTATCTCTAGACAACTTCTTTCTAGGGATTGATCTACTTCTAGTGAGTTTCTAGCCTAGGCACTTTGTAAGAAAGATAGAGGGTGTTGAGGGCTTCCTTTTAATCTGAAAAATCTTGGATTTGGAGCACTTTGGATTTTGGTCATCTCCTCCATTTGAGCTCTTCATCTTGAGGTAGGGATTCCTACTCATCTTTATGGGTTTTAACCTAAATGTTGGGCTTTTGTATAAATGGTTTGGTTTTGGGATGTTAGGGTTTGAGATGTGTAATGTTGAAAAAGGGGTTTTGTTTATTTGGCTCATACGTATGTGTTTTGGGTCTAAAAGGGGGATTATTGTTGTTGTTGATAATATTTGGACCTTTGGGTCAATATTGAGAAAAAGGGGAAAAATGCCATGTTTGGGCATATTTGGTTCATTAGTGTAGTTAATGACAACTATTATGGAATTATGAAATTGAGTTAGAAATAATGGGGTTGACTTATTATGAGATAAAATTGTGGGGTTGGATTTATTAATCGCTCGCTTTGGAAAAGTAAGACAGAGAAGAGAAGTGAAAAAGTGATTTAAAATTGACCCACAGCCAACTGATATACGACATTCCCGCTCGAGCGGAAAACACAACGCTCGAGCGTCAAGAACAAAAATAGGTCCGTTCGAGCACAAAGTCCCCGCTCGAGCGCCAAGACACAAGAATAAAGCACATCCGCTCGAGCGCGAAAACCAGTCCGCTCGAGCGTAGATTTCCCCCTCTCAGAACTTATACCCAGAAAGTACTACCCGCTCGAGCGCCAACAAACCCGCTCGAGCGCTACCGCTCGAGCGTAAACAAACCCGCTCGAGCGTAAAAATCTCATCTGCAGAAGTTTTGCAGGAACACGAAATACTGGAGGTGTGCAATCCCCGCTCGAGCGCAATAAGACCCGCTCGAGCAGATCGCCTAAAAGCTGGACAACAAGGAATTGAAACCAAGACCTAACCAACCTGTAACAACCCTGCTCAAAACATCCTAAAACTCAATCAAGTGGAATTAAAGGACGGCAACAAGATAGATACCACTACCAACTTCATGGAACCGAGTCCGGAATACAACAGAACAGTAAAGGGACAACCGGGATCGCTATATGTTAAATCACTCACTTATGGAAATTTGATAAATTATCTGTTTGATAAATTGTATATCTATTTAGAAATATCTGTTTTGGGCTATCGATGGAGGATAGCTATGATTGTTGTAAAAACTGCATATGGATTAGCTGAATTGAAATTAATCAATTGAATTATGTCATTGAATATGACGATTTGATTAAACCATTGAATATGTGATTTGATTAGTCATTGTATATGAGAACATTTTTTTTAAATACATTGTATATGTATCGTTGTATGGAAGGAGATAGGGGATGGACTCCATTGAAAATTAAGTTGGCCAGAGTGTCCAGGGTGAAAGTCCCAAAATCTTATTGACATATGGGTGTCGGTTCCCTCGAATGTGATTCCGTAAAATGGCAAGAAATAGAATTGTTGGATTAATGAATGTATTGAATTGTGAACCATTAAGTTGTAGTCTCATTATGGTTGTTTTGATAATAATGAATTTGGTTAATAGATTTACCCAAAATGAATTGAGGTATTGGTTATCTATATTGAACGGTCTTGGAAAGAATATGTGTTGGTTAAGAATATTCCACATTTATTTGATGCTTATATCTTAGTTAAATCTCATATATTGTTTTAGCATATCTCTACTGGGCTTTGGCTCAACCTACTTGGGAAACCATTTTTAGGTACAGGTGACATGCTGCCCCCAAGGACATAGCTTGGGAGGTTTAGGAGCTGAAGGCTCCATTTTGTTGTTTTGTTTGTGTTAAATGTTTATTCAAGCCGAGGGCTTTGCTTGTATAGAGACTTGGACTATTCTTTTGTTGTAGCCAAGCGAAGTTTTGGAAAGATGTAAGCCCGTAAGGCATTTATTTTGTTGTTATCAATTAGAGTTACATGCTATAGTTTCAAGATGAACATTTATTAAAGTATAATGCATGTAATATCTTTTGTAATGTAGACTCTGATGAATGAAAATATAACATTTCTATCATATTTGTAGATCTTATGAATGGTTGATTTATATCATATTTTGAGGGCATTACATTCCTTTAATGAGGAATTTACCTACAAGTCTCATCCTAGAAAAGAACGTACCAAAAAGTCCCATGAATTTTTTTGTAGACTATTAAGTCCCACTGAATTTGAAAAGGTACACAATGGAAAAATTTACCAAATGAACTGATGCCCATTTTTCAAAGACAGAATAAAATTTTAAAACTTTTTTTAAATAAAATTTTAGCTAGATAGGGTCTTTTACTAATTTATAGTAGTTATGGGCTTACATTTTATTTTTATAATCCTTTTAGGAACTAAATATGTTTGAATTAAATACTTTAGGGAGTTAATGGATTTAATTGATAGTTTAGGAATTAAATAAATTTTGATTTATATACTTTATATTTATAGGGACGTAGTAAACTAAATCGATAGTTTATGGAGTAATAGATTATTTGGCGATAATTTAGGGGTAGAAAGTGCAACAAACTTTTATTTAAAAAAAAAAAAATTGATTCCTTTAATGAGAAACTTACTTAGAAGTCTCATCCTAGAAAAGAATGTACCAAAAAGTCCCATGAATTTTTCATAGACTATTAAGCCCCATTGAATTTGAAGAGGTACACCATGAGGTCCTTTCATTAAATTTCCTAGAGATTTCAAATGTGGGTATGCATTATAATATATGTGCACTATTGTTTTATTAAATGTTTGTTAAATGTAAATGTGACAATGAGATATTTATACACTATTGTCATATTAAACTTTTATCAAATGTGTCATTCTTAAAATGTGACAATATGACATAATCTATATATATAAGGAAAAGAGACTTTTTAGTGAGAAGCCTTCTAGGAGCTCCAAATTCTCATTCTAATTTTCTTGATTTTCTTAATTTTAAATAATTACTTTTATTTGATAAACCCACATCGGGAAAAGAATTAACAAAATGTGTTGTTTTACTCATATAAAGAGAATCTTATACTCTCATCTCATTTAATGAAGAGCCTTGTGAGAGTTTCAATATCTCATGCTAATTTTCTTGATTTTCTTAATTTTAAACAATTAAGAAAATCTCCATTGGCTAACTTTTATTTGATAATCTCACATCGGAAAAAGAAGGAAAAAGTAAATTGTTTAGGTTGGGATAGTTTAAGTTTGAAGCTTTTATCATAGTTTAGGTTGATGGTTTACCAAGCTATATGGTGAAAATATGTCTCTTTAATAGGAGGCCAACTTATATAATTTAATGGCTTTTTTTTTTAATAATTAATGTTATTATTATTATAATAAAAGGGTTTCGAAATTTGGAGACCGTCACCCATCTCTCCTAATTGGGTCCATCTTGCTTGCATGACTACAATTAATTATATTTTTTAAATAATATTTTGCTTCAAATGCAATGATGCAAGTTAATTTCACGATTATGACTACATGGATGACAATGTAACAAGGCACATGTCGGAGAGGAAAAGAGGTTAGTTGATTGACTTTGATTTATTTTTAGTTTTTATTAGTAACATTTTGAACAAATTAAAATTTGATTTACTTTGAGCGAGACTATCATTTATAATCACATAATGTTATTATATTTAATTTTAAAAAATAAATAATATATATAAATCCCAATTCTAATTTTCTTGATTTTTTTAATTTTAAATAATTACTTTTGTTTGATAATCCCACATCGGGAAAAAAAATTAAGAAAAAATAAGTTGTTTTACTTATATAAAGAGAATCTTATACTCCCATCCCAGTTAGTGAGGAGCCTTGTGAGAGTTTCAATATCTCATAATAATTTTCTTGATTTTCCTAATTTTAAACAATTAAGAAAATCTCCATTGGCTAACTTTTATTTGATAATCTCACATCGGAAAAAGAAGGAAAAAGTAAATTGTTTAGGTTGGGATAGTTTAAGTTTGAAGCTTTTATCATAGTTTAGGTTGATGGTTTACCAAGCTATATGGTGAAAATATGTCTCTTTAATAGGAGGCCAACTTATATAATTTAATGGCTTTTTTTTTTAATAATTAATGTTATTATTATTATAATAAAAGGGTTTCGAAATTTGGAGACCGTCACCCATCTCTCCTAATTGGCTCCATCTTGCTTGCATGACTACAATTAATTATATTTTTTAAATAATATTTTGCTTCAAATGCAATGATGCAAGTTAATTTCACGATTATGACTACATGGATGACAATGTAACAAGGCACATGTCGGAGAGGAAAAGAGGTTAGTTGATTGACTTTGATTTATTTTTAGTTTTTATTAGTAACATTTTGAACAAATTAAAATTTGATTTACTTTGAGCGAGACTATCATTTATAATCACATAATGTTATTATATTTAATTTTAAAAAATAAATAATATATATAAATCCCAATTCTAATTTTCTTGATTTTTTTAATTTTAAATAATTACTTTTGTTTGATAATCCCACATCGGGAAAAAAAATTAAGAAAAAATAAGTTGTTTTACTTATATAAAGAGAATCTTATACTCCCATCCCAGTTAGTGAGGAGCCTTGTGAGAGTTTCAATATCTCATAATAATTTTCTTGATTTTCTTAATTTTAAACAATTAAGAAAATCTCCATTGACTAACTTTTATTTGATAATCTCACATCAGAAAAAGAAGGAAAAAAATTGAGTTGTTTTACTCATATAAAGTAAATTTTATACTCTCATCCCATTTAGTGAGGAGCTTTGTGAGAGATCAATATCTTATATTAATTTTCTTGATTTTCTTAATTTTAAACAATTAAGAAAATCTCTATTAGCTAACTTTTATTTGATAATCCCATAATAGGAAAATAGGGGAAAAAAATGAGTTGTTTTACTCATACAAAGTAAATCTTATACACCCATCCCATTTAATATTGTAGTATTGTGCATATTTCAATTCAATATAATTTAAATTTTAAAAGTTTTAATTAATTAATTATGAATTAGCTGATTAGGCTAAATCATTTTTAATTTGATTGATTCGTTGGTTTAACCTTGATTTTAGTGATTTTATATTTTTATTTGATAAACCCACATCGGGAAAAGAATTAACAAAATGTGTTGTTTTACTCATATAAAGAGAATCTTATACTCTCATCTCATTTAATGAAGAGCCTTGTGAGAGTTTCAATATCTCATGCTAATTTTCTTGATTTTCTTAATTTTAAACAATTAAGAAAATCTCCATTGGCTAACTTTTATTTGATAATCTCACATCGGAAAAAGAAGGAAAAAGTAAATTGTTTAGGTTGGGATAGTTTAAGTTTGAAGCTTTTATCATAGTTTAGGTTGATGGTTTACCAAGCTATATGGTGAAAATATGTCTCTTTAATAGGAGGCCAACTTATATAATTTAATGGCTTTTTTTTTTAATAATTAATGTTATTATTATTATAATAAAAGGGTTTCGAAATTTGGAGACCGTCACCCATCTCCCCCAATTGGGTCCATCTTGCTTGCATGACTACAATTAATTATATTTTTAAAACAATATTTTGCTCCAAATACAATGATGCAAATTTATTCCATGATTTTGGCCACATGGATGACAATGTAACAAGACACATGTCAAAGAGGAGAAGAGGTCAGTTGATTGACTTCGATTTATGTTTCAATTTGGAAAATGTTTGATAGCCCAAATTTTTGTAGCTCAAATGGCTCAAATGGCTCAAAACGACGTCATTTTACACCCAAACAACGTCGTTTTAGGTGTTTCGAGCCATTTGAGCCATGATTTTTCGGGCCACCTAGCATTGTTGTTTCAATTTTTATTAGTAACATTCTAAACAAATTAAAGTTCGATTTACTTTTAGCGAGACTATCATTTATATTCACGTAATTTTATTATATTTAATTTTTAAAAATAAATAATATGCATAATTTTATAAATAGATCACATATTTTTATTAAAGATAAATATATTGAAATCACATGAACATGACTTTAGAATGAATTTGATTTTTTTTTTTTTTT
>NW_021031071.1:101642-145841 GCF_004153795.1 Camellia sinensis
TTCCCAGTTGAAATAGGATCCACACAAGAAAAAGCACTTGCCATTCGTTTTTGGTTGTTATTAGCGGCATCCCGATAAATGCGTCGCGGCGAAGTAGGTATATGGCTTTCAAAATTAAGTGTGGGGCCGAATGATTACTTGTGTGGATGTCTGGCGGCAGAGAGGGTTGAGTGGTTTGTTGTGTTGGCGGTCATGGGCGCGATTACGTGCAAGTATATGGGTTAAAAGGAGACTCAGTTGTGTATGTGTTGAATTTGCAGAGTTTGTTTGGTTGGCAGGATATTTTTTAGTTGTTTGCTTTTTGGGGCTTTCCAGTTGCGTATTTGTTGTCTTTTTTATAAGTGCTCATAATTGGACAGGTTGAGTGGTTCTATAGGAGTTTATGATTCACATTGTTGAAGATTCCAGTGGATCTGTTCGAGTATCCGATCTTTTCGATTTTTCTTGTTGGTTTTATGAAAGTATGAGTTGGTAGTCAAGGGAGAGATTTTAATTGGTTAGATTAAGTTAGGTTTGGTATTCGGATTTTTTGTATCTGTTTATGTTGGGGTATATATGTCTTTCGAGATTACGAAACGAGGAGAAGTGGTGTGTTTAGTAGAGTTGTTACGATTATAGATGTTTGTTAGATTAGAAGAAAATCATTTGGTTGAGTCAACTAAAGCCTTCTTCTGCGGGGGACTTGCGTTAATGTGGGAATTAAGTATGAGAGAGGAACGCTTCATTGTGTAGAGGTAATACCCTATGTTTGTTGTTGGTAGAGAGAGGTGTGGTGAGTCCGGTGATTTCATGGAGTTATTTCGCTGTAAATATTTCCATTGCCAATGAATAGTAATTAGTTTCGATAACTTATTTGGAGGATTTTTTTGGAAATTGGATGCAGTTACTAAGATCATGAGTCTGGGCATGTTTACAGTATATGAAAGAGATTGTATGCGATTTCTCTTGGGAGTTCTACGGGTTTTTTAGGAGGTTTTTTGTGATTGAGATAAGCCTGGTTCATTTGCGCTCTGTGTTTCGATCGTTGAAGTGTTTTATTGTGTTTCCCAGCAGTTGAGTATTTCGCTGAATTTTTGGTGCCTGAATTTCCTCTTCGTATGATCAGGTTCAGACGTCTTGGTTGGCTGGATCAAAAAAATAGGGGGTTGAGTGACGCGTTTTGGGTGTAGTATTTCATTCTGCTGTTCAACAGAGGGGGTTGTTTTGTGTTGTAGTTAGTGATAGTTATTGGGTGTGGGCATCCAGAGACGGCCCTTTTAGTTGTTGCCGTTTATTGGATGGCGTTGTGGAGGGATAACCGTTGGGGGGTATGATTAGGGTTGTTGCTTTTCTGAATGATATTTCCGTGAGATGGTTTGGGTTTTTTTTATTGGATTAGCGATAGCGGAAGGTTCAGTTGGTGAGCGAAATTTTCTGTTCGAATTTTTCTGTTGTTTGTTTTAGGTTTTATCGTAGTGTGTCCTTGATTCTTCTTAGTGTTATTTGTCCGCGTGATCCGTTTTGACAGTTTAGAGTACGCTGAATGTACAGAAATTGGCCTGGGTGGGTTTTTGTGCGGTGGTTGGTTGATTTAGGAACTAGTAGTTTTATCGTGGCTGTTAGTTGCTGTTTTTAACATTTGTTAACGTGCTAGGGTTTAGGAATGTTTTTATGCAAGGTTGCTACGATTTTTAAACTATCTTTGTAGACTCCGGAATGTTTCAGTTTAGCTCTGTCTAGGGTTTTTTGCTATTATCTGGATCTGGGGGTTTGGCTGGAGGTGTTTGTTGTGGTGTTGGGTGGTGGTTGCGGGTGGTTATCACTCTAAGAAGAGTTTGTTATGTACGGCTCTAATGAGGCTACTATGAAATATTTACTCTATGGTGAGGCCAAGATCGTCTTGTCTTCTTTTTGTGATGTGTCTTGTTTTCATGGTTTTGTCTGCTTGGCTATCATTTTATGGTTTCTTGATGCATCGTGATTGATTGTGGGGTTTGTGTCATGGTTAGATGAGTGGCATTCTTCAAAAACTAAGTCAAATCAAATCAAAACACCGTTTCTTATTTCTGGAAAACAGGCTGGGCAACTACCAGGTCTAGGCCGAGGTCCCACACCTCCTTGCCGAGGTGTGGCCCCGACGGCCACATTCAAAAGCGAAGTCGGGAAAATCTGGGTTTCCCTCTTGATAAACATGAAGAACATAAGCATGAAGAACATGAAGAACATGAACATGAGGAAGATGAATGCAAAGATCAAAACTTGCTATTACGAAAGCTGAGATTTCATGCTATGAATTCAAAAATATGGACCTGGGCACCTATACTCAAAGATCTTATCAAAACAAACACAAAAACATGAGCTTTAATGCAAACTTTCGGATCAAACGAGGCTTTTCTTCAAGAACACATGAAAATCATTTTCTCTTTCTAAAACCAACTTTAACTCAATGTATGACGTGCAGAACAGGTTTGATCGTGCAATGCAGCTAGATGATCAATAAGAACAACAAGAGTAGGCTAGGATTCTAACCTCAAAACTCGAATCTAACGGTTCAAGCTCCAACGGTCATGCTTGCAAGCTCACTCTCTTGCTCAAACTTCTCCTCCTTCTTCCTAGAGTTTCTCTCACTCTAAAACACAAGATTTGATACAAAATGATATGTTTCTCCCGACAGTCACTGACTTAATCCCTCTGCTGGGACACGTGGCACCGGCTGGTTGGCTCTACTTAAAAAGGTGACTGACTGATTAGACAAGACCAAGACAAAGCGTATTCAACAAGCTAAAAAGCAAGAGCACTCCGGCAAGTAACAACATCGGCCAACAACAAAACTCCGGCAAGCAAGAGGCAAGGACATCGGCTTGGAAGGACAACACTTGACTAAGTTGTGCCACGCCTTGGCCTAGATGTGCCACACCTCGGTCTAGGTCATACCATTCCAGGAACAAAATCGCTAGTGCAAGGGTCAAGGATCTAGAACGCCTAGATATTAACATCTCGGCCTAGATAATACACATCTCGGCCTAGGCGACGCGCGCCTCGGCCTAGATGTTGACATCTCGGCCAATATGCCAGGGTGGAGATGGAGGTCAACCGAAGGGATTCCACGACAGTTCTAAGTGGAAAAGGTTTCGAAGGTGTCTAGGCCCAAGATAACCTCGGTAACACACCAGGCAAGAACAAAGCATGCAAACAACATTCGAGCAAAACAAGACAAGATTTGCAAATGCACATATCAAAACAAGATCGTACATAAATGCATGCAAGTATGACTAAGTTGAAATGAGGGTTGTTACAATTTTGGTACCCGCATTATCTTCTAATGTTTTAATATGGGATTGTTTGGTGAGCTAGTGGTTGCTCACCCCCTACCTGTACATGTGTATAGGGAATGCTTTTCAGATTTGAAGATCAAACAATGGGTTTTACCATTTCATAAGTGTAATGTAGTGATGGATTATACTACTTCATTTGTTGTTTGGCTGAGTGCTATCTTTTTTTTTTTATAAAGAGCAGTGTCCTCTCTTTTATTGTAGGCCTCAAGGCATTTTTTTTTATTCGTATATAAATGTCATTTGTAACGCCCTAAAAAATATACATAAAACCCAACATTCTTGACATGCATTGATATAAGAGAAATAAACATCTTTCTATTCATCAGAGTAGTTCATAAAAAAGTATTACATGTTGACAACAAAAGTAAGTGCCCTATGGGCCTACAACTTTCCAAGCCAACACTTGGTTACAAAGAGAGGGTACTAACCCAAATACATATTAAGCCCTTGGCCTGAATTTACATGTAATACACCGAAAGATAACAAAAACAATAAAAAGTCTTTCAGCCTTTAGCCTCCCAAGCTACGTCCTTGGAGGTGGCATACCATCTATACCTGAAAATGATGTCCCATATAGGGTAAGCCACAGCCCAGTAAAGATATACTAAACCAAATATGAACAATGACTAAAATAATGGCATTCGACAGGTCGTTAACATTTATAAACCAATTTACAACATATTACAGTTCCATGACAATCATGTCTATGTTACATTCCAATTTCCTTTACTCATCAACTCATTTCATAAACATGGCTCAGAATCTGGCCAGATAACTTAAATGAGATTACATCTCATATTAATAGTACATCCATTTCAATTAGGATAACAACTCATACTAAACACTTCTTACTTCACAATAGATACACACAATTGCTGTATCAATCTCAACTTAAACACTTCCATACTTCATATATGATATACAGATTTGCTATATCAATACTTCAATAGATACACATATTTGCTGTATCCATGGAGTATATCCCCTATCTCCTCCCAAACAATGTCCGATTTGGGAGTCCATCTCCTATCTCCTCCCACACAATACAATGTATATAAACATTTATCATATACATGTCAATCAATACACAAATTTGATGTATTATTCCAACCGTCATATACAATGTGATTAGTTTCAGTTTTCCCTAATCAATATGCAGTGTCTACAACAATCAAGACTATCCTTTACCGATAGCCCAAAGCAGTTATTTTTAAACAGAAAGTAAATGCATAAAATAGATATAATCTCAACTTATTCCATAGGTGAGTGATTAATTAATCAAACTACAGCATTCAATCCCAATATTTTCCAATTTCATGGATTTCAACTCAATTTCATATTTCCACATTTTTTCCAAATTAATTATACAAATTAATTTATTACAATAATTAAGGCATTCTCCCATTTATCAAAATATTGATCTATAACCCAAATTCATCAATTTAATCCTCAAACCCCACATTTTCAAGGTTTTAAATACACATAGAGCCTTAAATCATAAAATCCCTCCTTTCTAAATTACAAACCAAACCATAACTTTCTCAAAATTACCCAACAACACCAACATATCAAAATGACCAAAATTTAAAGACAAAACAAGTCGAGAAGCATAATTTTTAAGACTGCCGACATGAATACAAGTCAAGACGACATAACAAAAATCCAAAACAAGCTCGCGAATCACATCTAGGCGTCACCGCCTTCTTGCTCATCACATATATATATATATATATATAGGGTGAGCTTGGATACTCAGTGAATGATACAAGTAATAAAGGTTTTGCATGAATGATATTCAAGAGCTCTTTTCTAAATAATACATAGCATACTATACAAAATCAAGGGATGAACCAAGTCCATCAATCAAGTCTTTCAAATCTTCAAGAGATGCTTACTAGCATCAATATAATACAAGGGATGACATTAAACAAAGGTGCTACAAAAGCTTAGCGTCCTCTAGCACGTACGAACTTGTGCTACAAAGGTTTAGAGAACCCTAGCACGTACGGACTTGTGCTACAAAGGTTGAGAGTCCCCTAGCACGTACGGACTAGTGCTACAAAGCTTTAGAGTCCCCTAACACGTACGGACTTGCCAAGAATGTCATCCAAAACAAGACTAATACTTGATACACAAAATAGGGGTATTCATTCATGCTTAACGAATACTTTTTTCAAAACCAAGCAAAGCAAAGCTTTATTAAAACTTTATAACATAACTTTATTAAAAATACCACTCACATAGTTCTTTGGGTGTAGGAATTACAAGCAAGGATCCAAGGCCTACAAGCACATAAGGAATCCCATTGAATGCACTTCAAGAAGACAAGAAGAGATGCTCAAAGATGGGTATGAAATGCATCCTTAAAACAAGCTCTACATGATAGGAAAGGATCTCGGCATTTCTTTTAAAATCAAGTCAAAACAAAGTAAAACATGCTGGGAGTTACAACACTGCCTTTTCATCTAGGAAAAACATGCTGGGTACTAACCAGGTCTAGGCCGAGGTCCCACACCTCTTGGCCGAGGTGTGTTCCTGACGACCACATTCAAGGAAATGAAGTCTGGGAAAATCTGGGTTTCCCTCTTGAAGAACATGAAGAACATGAATGCTAGAATCATAACTTCTTTATTCAAACTCTGAGTTTTCATGTGATGAGTTTGAAAACATGGACCTGGGTACCCATACTTGAAGATTTTATGGAAACAAACACAAAAACATGGAACTTGATACAAACTTTCGGATCAAAACATGGTTTTTCTTCAAGAACACATGAACATTACTTTCTCTTTCTAAAACAAACTTTAAATCAATGCATGGCTCATGAATCATGCTAGATCATGAAATGCAATCTGATCAACATAAGAATAACAAGAGTAAATCAAGATTCTAACCTCAAAACACGGATTAAACGTCTCAAACTCTAAAGATCAAGCTTGGAATCTAGCTCTCTCACTCCAAATGGTATCAAATCAAATGAATACAATTTTTCAAAACAAAAATGACTAATTGGTTCATAAGAAAACTCTTAGAATTAAATGGGTCAACATTCCCCCGTATGAGATTTGTGAGTAAATTTTTCTTTATTTTTAAAATCTCAAAAGAAATAGTTTAATTTATCAATATAAAAAAAGTAATTAATTAGATCCCAAACCATGATAAAATCCAAACACTTCCACCTCACAAAATGCCTCTTCACTAACACAAAAATTCCTCCATTGATGATGTTCACCATAATGTTTTTGTACTAATGAACTCAACTATTCTCTTTCAAAACTCAGCACTGTATCACAAGTCCATTAGGGTTTAACACGGCCTTTTCATGGGGTCCACTCTAGCTCACTTTTAAGATTTGAAGCCAATTATTCATGTCAAAATTAATCTAGAGGACATCATGGCCAATGCTGGTTAATTCTAGTGACGCTATGCGAAAATCTTTCGATCAAATTTTAAGCTTGTTTGTGGCATGTGATGACCGGTGCGTGTTTTGCCTTACTCTCTTGAAACATCGTTTGAATTATCGATGTCAAGATGCCGGGTAAGTCTGTGTTGAAAATTTCTTCTTGAAACTTCTTCTGTTATGGTTGTCTCGGTTCTGGGTTTCCACTCGTTTCGGAGGGAGCAGATCGGCTCTAAGGTGTCAGGAGCGAAGCCGGCGGTTTTTCCGGGCTGGAGGCCAGTGCTGTACATGCAGGGGCCTTGGGCTGTACGTACGGGAGGGGCCGCACATGCGGGGGATCAGGCCGTAGATGCGGGAAACTGAGTAGGGGAGTTGGGTGCACACTACTAAAAAGGCACGTGCGGGAAGGGGGTGCGGGGGAGGACCGCACGTGCGGGGGTAAGTGCCGCACATGCGGGAGGGCCACTCCGCACGTGCGGGGAGGTGCGCCGCATGTGCGGCGTTCTGCATTTTTGCTCTATTTTTTGTGCCTTTCTGCTATATTTTGCATTTTTGGTTCCATTTCTCTTATTTTCAGATATATCACTCTTTCTATATTGTTTCTCTCTTTTTCTCTCATCTCTCTATACCTAAACCCTCAAAAAGAATTTTATATCTTCTTTGATCTCAAGAAATCCATTGAGATTTTGGTGCTAGTCCCTTATACCAAAATGATGAGCGTATCGGGGGCTTCGTCTTGACCGGTGGAGATTGTTTTCCGGTGAAGTTGAGTTTGGAGCTTTTCTCCTCTTCTCTCTTGAGGTAGGGATTTCCTTGATTTTCTTCAATACTTCCCCTATAGATAGACATGTGGTATTTTCTGTTGCATAAAAATCATGTGGTATGGATTATTTTCAAAAAAAAATCATGATAGAGGGTATAGGATGCGGGTGTAGAGATTGAAATTTCATGAGATGGGTTGAGTTGGGTTAAATGTGGAGTGTTATTCAATATGTTCATGACTAGAGAGATAAAGCCCTAAATTTTGAAGTAATGTCCAATAGAATAAAAAGGGAGTTAAAATTGTGGAATAATTATGTTATGAGTTTAAGAAATGCGGTGAATGAGTTGATGATTGATTTATGCCAAAATTGGGTTTTTATAAATTGAAACATTAACTTGTGTTGGAATGGTCATTTTTTAAAACATGATAAGTTGTTGAGTTGTGGAGATTAATTGAGCCTCATAGATTCTTAATACTGACTTAGTGTTGCGTGTTCAATGGTTAGTTGTAGGGCTATCGTAATGAGCATATTAAAGAGAATGAAATTAATCACGAGATTAGGAGATCCTTCAGTACACAGCCGCTAAATAGAAATTGTGTAAATTATAACTTGCCAACCATGATAAAAATCCTTTAATTAGAAAGAAAGGAATCGTATTGGTCATGTCATTGTGAAATGAAACAAAATTTGATTGAGGCATAAGGTGAAGAATATTAGTACGAAAGAAATAAAATAATTGATTTTGAAATGGAAGAATTGGAACACTAATACTGTGCGAATGTTGGAAATTTACTTGGATTGAATCGTGAATATGTTTTGTGCTTGGTCATCGGTGGAGGATGACATTGTGAATGCTGAAATGATTATGTGTCTGTAGTACACCTATGTTATCTTTGAAAGTGGTTAAAGATGATGGTTGGGAGATGTGTAATGCGCTGAGAATCAAAGGTACCATTACCTTCTAGCTAGCGCCTGGAGAATTGGTTGCACTGAGAATCAGAGGTACCATTACCTTCCAGCTAGTGCTTGGAGAATTGGCAGAGGTACCATTCCCTTCCAGCTGGTGTCTGGTAAATTGGCATGTTGTTGTGTGAAGTATATTATTGGCTTACCGTGCTGCGGTCCGATAGAGCAGGGGTTATTTATCGTTGTTGTTTCAATCTGGTTATGTGTATCATTTGCTTTGATTATTGTGATTTTGTAAGGTAAATTGTCTCATATGTTGAGTAGAGGTGTTTATGTAAACTTGGATGTACTAGAGAGTGGTTAAGGGAGTTTCCACCATAAATTATTTAATTGAAGTTATTTCTTAAATTTTGAGTCTAAGTTGTGAAATGTGACAAACCCGTCGAGACGGATTATGTTTATATTTGGGTTACGAATAAAGCGAAGAAAACGGATTTAATGAACGTGTTTTCGAACATAAAATGAATGTTATGTGGTGTTTTGTCGCAAATGGAAAACCTGGTTATCGAGTAATAATTGTTTGAAATGGGAAATGGGTAAGGGAAGCAAAACTTGGTTTTGTGGTACAAACTGAATGTTTTCAAGAAAAGTATTATGTAAGTATACGTTAGTTATAAAACGTCATATTATTTATATGGTATGAGATTAGCATTCATGATCATAGCTATCTGTAAGTTGTTATTGTTGAGGATCATGTTGAGATCCCTACTGGACTATATATTCATCCCACGTTGTTAATCTTTTTTAGGTGAACATAGAGAAATGCTTCAAGGTCATGGATCTTTCTTCCTTGTTGGCCACGGGGCTTTTTACGTGTAGGCGGAATGCCATTGGTGTAAAAAGGGTTAAACCATTCTTGTGCTTTAAGGATGTAAGCCTGCGGGCAATCTATTTAATTATGTTCATGTTGCATCCATTTTATATTCAAATGAGAGAATCCTTACTTATGTATTTCTTGAAAATATATTGAGCTTTTGCAATGTTATCTCTGAAATTGGATTTTAAATAATGGCTTTGGTAATTGATTTCAAGTAATAAAAAGTGGGGCGTGACAACTTGGTATCAGAGCGAGCCGGGTTTGAGTAGTTTGGGCTCATGGGAAGTGGTTTTTACCACAAGGGGGTTTGCTATGCTTGGTGACGTTGCATATAGTGAGGATAAATGTTAGGATTTATGTGTTGCATTTATGTGAGCATGGGATTAAGTTTCTTGGACAGTACTTGTGGCCGATGGACTCACTTTGAGGTCCTGTTGGAAACACGCCTGATCAACGTGGTTTCTAATAGGAATTCTTGGGAGTTTCAGAACAAGTGGTTATCCTTGTGGACTTGATTCAATTATGTGTTTAGATGTTTAAACTGTCTATATGTTTTGAAAATTGTATGTTTTGGGAGTTAAGTGTGTCTTGATACTTAGTAGTGATGAATATGTGCATTAGGGAGGCTGTTGTGTTGAATACTAAGTTTGATTTTGTTTTGGGATTTTATAGGATGTCTACACGAGGAAATAGAGTATGGATGAGTGGTAGGAGTATCGGTAGGGACACGGCGGTTCCCTTACCACCTGCCGTTGCAGCATCGGCTATCGGCGATGAAGTTGCACGTGAGGTTGTGAGAGTAGTGCAAGACGCTCTAGCTCGTAATGAGGGGGACAACGGGCACACCCTCAAGCTTATTAAGGAGTTTCTTCGCTCCAACCCACTGGAGTTTTTGGGGGAGGCAAAACCGCTAGAGGCGGAGCGTTGGTTGGAATAGATTACCAAGACTCTTGATATGCTCAGAGTCGAGGATGAGGGGTTGAGGGTTTCTTTGGCGACCTTCCAATTGACAGGAGATGCGAATTATTGGTGGAAGTATGTGAAGGGTACTGTAGGTGCCACGTGGGTTGTGTTTACCAAGGCCTTCTTGGCCAAGTATTTCCCTTCTTCTGCTCGAGAAAGGTTGAGGGAACAGTTTGTTGAGTTACGCCAGGGTGTTATTTCTTTGGCTCAATTTGAGATGAGATTCACTAGTTTGTCGAGGTTTGCTCCAGAGTTAGTGGCAACAGAGGAGCACCGCTGTTATGAGTTTGAGAGGCAGTTGCGTGATGATATCCAAGAGAAGGTGGTTGGATCTATGTGGAAAAATTATTTTGCTTTAGTTGAGGCGGCGGCCCATGTGGAGGCCATGGTTAGCAGTGTTGGTCGGGTAAGAGAGGAGGCCATTTCAGTAACTCCAACAGTTCATAAGCACTCTAGGCTCAGTAAGAGGTGGAGGCGAGCTCATACTCACTCTCAGTCTCAGTCCTTGTCTTTGTCGAGGGTTTCAGACTTGTCTTTTGCGGGACCCAGTGAGGTTTGGGCTCCGAGTCAGGTTCAGAATTGGGAGACTACCGTTTGTTTTGATTGTGGTCAACAGGGCCATGTTAGACGTTTTTTCTCTTTTCGTACGAGTTCTTTGGAAGTTTCAGAACCTAGTCAGACCTTGTCCCATCAGCCCAATCAGGGACGTTATCAGTATCAGACCCGAAGGGGCCAAGCTTCGAGAACTTTGCAAAGGTCGGCTTGTCAGTCAGCACAATAGTATTACCCTTGAGAGGGACTTCTGTTTTAGAAGATCTTGGTTATTTACTGCGAAACTTTTGTTATTGATCGGTGTGCTGTGGGATGTTAAGGCACCATGGTTATGTGTTACATATGTATGTGTGTTGTTGCTTGATTACCCTCACGTGTTGGGCATGCAATGAGTCTGGAATACTCTTTTCTGCATGTGTAATGAAAAGTTGTTAAGGATATTGATGATCCTAGTGTTGTTGTATAACGGATATTAAATTTTGTTGTTGGTCGTGTGATGGCCTTTAAATTCTAAATTAGTTTGGAACTTGTAGTGGAAATTTTTGTGACTAGTGTAGTGTTGGGATGAGGACCAAATTTTAAAGCTTTTATTGTGTTAAGCTTGAGGAAATGTGAGACTTTAGAGTTTTGTGAAGATTGGTGGAAGTGGTGCAGGAATGTCTAAGGAAAGTGTGAGATACGTGTCTTGGCTTAGTGACTTGTGCTTTAAGGATGTAAGCCTGCGGGCAATCTATTTAATTATGTTCATGTTGCATCCATTTTATATTCAAATGAGAGAATCCTTACTTATGTATTTCTTGAAAATATATTGAGCTTTTGCAATGTTATCTCTGAAATTGGATTTTAAATAATGGCTTTGGTAATTGATTTCAAGTAATAAAAAGTGGGGCGTGACAACTTGGTATCAGAGCGAGCCGGGTTTGAGTAGTTTGGGCTCATGGGAAGTGGTTTTTACCACAAGGGGGTTTGCTATGCTTGGTGACGTTGCATATAGTGAGGATAAATGTTAGGATTTATGTGTTGCATTTATGTGAGCATGGGATTAAGTTTCTTGGATAGTACTTGTGGCCGGTGGACTCACTTTGAGGTCCTGTTGGAAACACGCCTGATCAACGTGGTTTCTAATAGGAATTCTTGGGAGTTTCAGAACAAGTGGTTATCCTTGTGGACTTGATTCAATTATGTGTTTAGATGTTTAAACTGTCTATATGTTTTGAAAATTGTATGTTTTGGGAGTTAAGTGTGTCTTGATACTTAGTAGTGATGAATATGTGCATTAGGGAGGCTGTTGTGTTGAATACTAAGTTTGATTTTGTTTTGGGATTTTATAGGATGTCTACACGAGGAAATAGAGTATGGATGAGTGGTAGGAGTATCGGTAGGGACACGGCGGTTCCCTTACCACCTGCCGTTGCAGCATCGGCTATCGGCGAGGAAGTTGCACGTGAGGTTGTGAGAGTAGTGCAAGACGCTCTAGCTCGTAATGAGGGGGACAACGGGCACACCCTCAAGCTTATTAAGGAGTTTCTTCGCTCCAACCCACTGGAGTTTTTGGGGGAGGCAAAACCGCTAGAGGCGGAGCGTTGGTTGGAATAGATTACCAAGACTCTTGATATGCTCAGAGTCGAGGATGAGGGGTTGAGGGTTTCTTTGGCGACCTTCCAATTGACAGGAGATGCGAATTATTGGTGGAAGTATGTGAAGGGTACTGTAGGTGCCACGTGGGTTGTGTTTACCAAGGCCTTCTTGGCCAAGTATTTCCCTTCTTCTGCTCGAGAAAGGTTGAGGGAACAGTTTGTTGAGTTACGCCAGGGTGTTATTTCTTTGGCTCAATTTGAGATGAGATTCACTAGTTTGTCGAGGTTTGCTCCAGAGTTAGTGGCAAAAGAGGAGCACCGCTGTTATGAGTTTGAGAGGCAGTTGCGTGATGATATCTAAGAGAAGGTGGTTGGATCTATGTGGAAAAATTATTTTGCTTTAGTTGAGGCGGCGGCCCATGTAGAGGCCATGGTTAGCAGTGTTGGTCGGGTAAGAGAGGAGGCCATTTCAGTAACTCCAACAGTTCATAAGCACTCTAGGCTCAGTAAGAGGTGGAGGCGAGCTCATACTCACTCTCAGTCTCAGTCCTTGTCTTTGTCGAGGGTTTCGGACTTGTCTTTTGCGGGACCCAGTGAGGTTTGGGCTCCGAGTTAGGTTCAGAATTGGGAGACTACCGTTTGTTTTGATTGTGGTCAACAGGGCCATGTTAGACGTTTTTGCTCTTTGCGTGCGAGTTCTTTGGAAGTTTCAGAACCTAGTCAGACCTTGTCCCATCAGCCCAATCAGGGACGTTATCAGTATCAGACCCGAAGGGGCCAAGCTTCGAGAACTCTCACTCCCAGACTCGGTCCTTGTTTTCATCAGGGGTTTCGAGCTCGTCTGTTGAGGGATCCAGTGAGGTTCAGGCTCGAAATCAGGTTCAGAGTTGGGAGGCCGTTGTTTGTTTTAATTGTGGTTAGCGAGGCCATGCTAGACGTTTTTTCCCTTTACGCGTAGATCCTTCTGATGTTTCAGAATCTAGTCGGACCTTGTCCCATCAGTCCAGTCGGGGATGTTAATCGGTATCAGACCTGAAGAGGCCAAGCTTCGAGAGCTTCGCAAGGGTCGGCTTTTTAGTCAGCACAGCAGTATCACCCTTGAGAGGGACTTTTGTTTTAGAGATCTATGTTATAAATTGTGAAACTTTTGTGATTGATCGGTGTGTTGTAGGATGCTAAGGCACCGTGGTTATGTGTTGTGTATGTATTGTCATTTGTTACCCTCACGTGTTGGGGCTTGCTAATGGAACTTGAATTCCTTGTTATGTATGTGTAATGAAATGTGTAAATGGAATTGGTGATCCTAGTACTATCGTATATCAACTGTCGAATTTTGTGATGGTCTTGTGATGGTCTTTGATTCTTGGTTAGTTTAGAAATTGTTGATGGGGATTGAAAAGCCTATGGAAATTTTTGTGGCTAGCATAATGTTAGGACGAGGCCCAAAATTTATTTTAAAGCTTTTATTGCGTTAAGTTTAAGAAAAGTAAGACCTTGGAATTTTGAGAAGGTTGGTGGAAGTGAGGTAGAAATGTCTAAGGGAGTGTGAGATTCACATCTCGGAGTAGTGGGAATGATGCTTGGGTGCGTTGCTTAATGTTTGGAATTGTTGATTAGCGAGTTCATAGCGGTCCTATTGACCGTGAATAGGGTTAGTGTTGTGCCAAGGTTGGTTGTGAGTTAATAATTGTGTGTGTGGAATGAGTTTGTAGTGTTATTAGATTTTGGTGGAGTTTTGAGTGAAAAGAATCCCATGAGTAGACGCTTGAAGTGTTACTAGGGTGACGAATGGTTTGTGTTCTCAAGTGATGAGTGTACCACTAGTAAGAAGTGTCTTGGGTGGCCGGAATCATGTGATCGCCATTGACCTATTCGGTCTTGTGTTAAATATAAGAGTGTGTTGGCCATCTAGGCGTGTGAATAGAATTCTTTTGGGAATGACATGTAGGTGCCTGAAGACCGGGAGCGGAAACTCTCGAGTGATTAGTTAAGTTGAGTGGTATCAAGGTGGGTGACAAATAGTCACTTTAGAATGGTTTAGATGCGGGTTACAAAGTTGAGACTTTGAAAAATTAATACGTTTTGGCTAGAAGGCGGCATGGTGCCGTGGGTTGTGCCTAGGGCATTAGACCTTGCGTTTGTGTGTGGTCATCAGTGCGCGCATCTCTGTGTAAGTTTTGAAGCCGTGAATCGAGGTAGGGTGTTAGCTTCTGTGTTGGGAATACTCATAGGTTTTTGGGTACCAATGCTCTTTTTGGCTAATGTTTGTGCTGGTACGGAACTTTCAGAGTTTGGAAAGTTATGTGTGTTGCATTGTTCCATTTGAGACCATGATTATTCTAATTGTTGTTGTATTGGAAGATGTGGTTGCCTCATTGTGAAAACACTGGAAATGTGATGGATGTGATTGGGTAATAGTGGGAATTCACCGGGTGTTGTTGAGAAGATAAATTGATAAGTGATTGTTGGTCTTTGAAAGCTTTCATGGCATTTCTATTTCAGCTAAAATCCTTGGGGTGAGATTTTAAGGCTTGTTTTGGGGAAAATAATTACAAAATAAATTGCTTTTACTCGAAGTTTACAACACAAATCCTTCATTGGAAAATAGCACGAATTCAAGTAAAATTTTTGAGAAAATGTATAAATAAGAAAAAGATTTTTCTTTCAAGATGACAAGAACAATCCTTATTTTTAACTAGTTTATGTGATCATGCCGTTATCTTGTGTGAATAATAACTTGCGTGGTAATAATAATGTTATTGGCCAAACAGAATGGTGTAATTGTTGTATTATGTTAATTAATATTGTGGAAATGCTATGTTATGTTGTTACGGCTGTGGCATCACCATGTGGGTGATGGGCGTGGCATTGTTGGATAACAGCAGAGATTCACCGATTGTTATGTTGGAAATAGAAGAATTGTTGCATTATATTGATTATTGTTGCATTGGCATATCAATTCATTTGATTACATTGAGTTTTGAAAGTTGATTTGAAAACTTGCATTGAAAAAAGAATGTTGAGAAACAAGTTTTTATGAAATGGTTTTAGGTTTTGACTTGTGACCGGTGTGAGTTTGGAACACCTTTGAGAAAATGTTTTTCATGTAAAGAGATGACTTTTACCAATAATTAAGGAAAAGACTAAAAAAAAAAAAAAAACCTTCTTTTGAAATTGAGTTGTTAATTATTGTACCTTTATGGTTGTGATAGTGTAACCACTTTAACTGTATTTCTAAATCTTAAGTTTTGTACGTTCAGTTATGTAGATTGATGGGCGTTATAAGAACTTGTTAGACCGGAGTCTTGTCTTGAGTCGAGTTTTGTTGTAACCTTTTCCTTAAATGAGATAACCAAGGATCTTGTGGTGAAAATCTAGTTCCCATCTTGTTGGAGTGCTAAGCGTGGAGAGTGTTTGGGCTAATGGTGGTGGATACCTGGGCCGTGCGTGTGGTTGTCGTGGTTGTTTGTTGTTCTTACCTCATAGACCCAGTGAGTGGTGTGAATCGAAGGGAAGTCTGTGACCATTTCCTTGTGTTCTTGACTAATTTGGTATCCTTGGCATTCCTAGAGTCGGGGTAGTATTCCAAATTTGGTTGTGGCCGGAAGTTGGTGTTATGTTTCCTTGGGTGGTTGGAAGGTCTTCCTTGGCACCATTTGAGGCCTTGTATAGCCGACATTGTAGGTCACCAGTTTGTTGGGCTGAGGTGGGGGATGCACCATTGTTGGGTCCGGAGATTGTTAGGGAGACAACTGAGAAAGTTGCTCTCATCCGAAAGAGGTTAGCTATGGCCCAAAGCCGACAGAAAAGTTATGCCGATAAGAGGAGACAACCCTTGTTCTTTGAAGTGGGCGGTCATGTGTTCCTTAAGATCTAACCTAGGCAAGGTTTGATGACGTTTGGCAAGAGTGGTAAGTCGTCTCCGACGTTCATTGGGCCTTTCAAGATATTGGAGAGAATTGGAGAGGTAACATACCGGTTAGCCTTACCGCCACAACATTTGGGGGTTCATAAGGTGTCTCATGTGTCAATGCTTAGGAAGTACGAACTTGACCCTTCTCATGTGTTAGATTGGGTTGAATTGGAGGTAGATAAGGATGCCTTTTACGAGGAGTGACCAGTTCAAATCCTGGATACCCGAGAACAAGTGTTACGGGATAAGACCATACCGTTAATGAAGGTGTTGTGGAGACACCATGGGATAGAGGAAGCAACTTGGGAGAGAGAGGCAGAAGTCTGCTCCAAGTATCCAGATCTATTTGAGCATGCCTAATTGTTTTATTTTAATTGTAATGTCCCCTAGTGATGAAGGGGAGAATGCTAAATCGTTGGTCACATGTTGTTGTATGTGTTTTTAAATTGAACATGAGCTTATGGAAGAATGATATTTTATTGTAAATGTTTTATCTCATATATCTAGTTTGGGCAATTGTTGTTTGATGGAGTGATGATGAAGAGAAAGATAATTGTTGGATTGACATAAATGTTGAAACTTGATAATGTTGTTAAAAGAATGATTTTGTTGTTAAAGCACTCTTGTTTGGTGAGTTTATTTAATTTTAGGGGAAGTTTGTTCAAATTTCGGGGACAAAATTTCCTATGGTGGGGAGGTTGTGAGGACCGGGTCGTTTCCTTTTTCTTTCTTTCTCTCTTTGCTTCATTTCCTTTTGTCTTCGTTGGGTTTGAAACGTCCGAAAATGGTTTTCTAGTTCTTGTTTCATTTGGTGTTGAATTTCGCTTGTTCCGGAAGGTGCGCGGGTAAGTTCAGAGTACCGGGAGCGAAGCAAGAATTTTGTGTGACTGGGCCAGGGCAGCACGTGCGGGACCCTAGGCCGCACGTGCAAGGAGGGGCCGTACGAGCGGTGGGCTAGGATGCTCGAGCGATGGAGGTTGACACCCAGAATTTTGCATTCTGAAATTGACTCACGAGCGGGGGGAAATGGGCCACACAAGCGGTGGAGGTGGGCTGCACGAGCGGTGGGGAAGGCCGCACGAGCGGCCAATTGGGCAGTCCGAAACTCTGTTTTTTATCCGAATGTATAACACAATTTGCTCATTCCTTTCTCACTCTAAACCCTATTTTTCTCCCCCTTCTCTCTAGAAAACTGCCTCAAGCCTTAAAACTCTTTGATTTTTACAATTTTTGGGTCAAGATCATCATCCTCCTCCTCTAGTCTTGAAGATCTAAAGTTAGGGCTTCCTTGGGTGTGGTGGAAATCCAAGATCCTCTCCTCCTTGAAGTTAGGGTTTCATCTTCTCTTCATCATCAACACTTTGAGGTAGGGTTTCTTGAGTCATATATACATGTTTTGCAAGATTGAGTGTTGATTTTATACTTCTCTTGGATTTATTATAAGATTTTCGGTTTTGGTTCAAAATGATGTGATTTCTCAAATGAGAGTTTAAAGACTCAAAAGTTTCTATGTTGGTCTTTAAGGTCTTGTATCTATTATTTCATAAAGTTGATTTTCATGAACTTTCACCATAAAAATTGGGAGATGTTTTGGTTTTGATGCAAAGCCTTAGAATTTGGGGATTTTGGAAAATAAGAAAATATTTATGAAATCCCTTATTATTTTGTGTCATGAAGATGATTGAGAGTAAATCTCATAACAAGTTTGGCAAAAATGGAGATCTATTAAAAGTATGAGAAATGAGAAGTTATTATAACATGTTTGTTAAATTACTTGAACATGTGTTGTTGGAAAGTGATGAATGATTATGTACCATGAAATGTTAAGATTGTAACCCATGGGAGATTTATGTTCGAAAAACATCACATATGACTCAAAGAGGCAAATCGATTAGAATTGTGCATGATGGAAAAATTGTTATTGTGTGTTGAAGACACATGAGTTTTGTGAATTGGGTTTGAAGAGATGAAATGAGAAATGGGATTGATTGGTATTGTTGTAGAGATATCTTGAGAATGAAAGAATGCTACGAAATAGTAATTATTTCATCATGTTTCAATTGAGTTATTATCGTTATTGTGCATCTTGACATGTGTTGGAAAAACATTTGTTTTGAGAAAGATTATATTGCAAAGAGAATTATGATAATGTACATGGGGTAAATACGTGGTAAGTCCGGATAGGGGGTGTAGTTAAACTTGATAAGTTGGCCTGAGTGTCCTTGGTGAAAGACCAGAAAATCGCGCGGATAGGTGTCGAGCCTTCCGGTTAATACCGGTAAAAATGACGATTTGGTAGTACTCGTGGAGTCTACTTGCAGACACCAGCCTAGGGATTACCAGTGTCGTATTTACCGCCCCTATTGATTAAAATTGAAAGTTTTGAAATAAGTTGAGATTGCAAATTTTATTAAAAGATGGTAATCTTTAAAAGAGCATGAAATGGAATCGCATTAAAAGTGCATGGCATGGCATTGACATTTGCATTTTTAATTGGAGTTGCATAACTGTGTGTGCATTGTAAGAATTTTCTACTAGGCTTTATGCTCACACCTATGAGATTTGGTGCAAGTAAAGATGTTGTGATCCCGCCGAGCTAAGGGTGTGGATATGTTTTGGTGCTGAGTGGATCACTCTTTCTTTTGTTGTAATTTTGTGAAGCCTAAGGCTAAATTGGTATGGGTCCGAGAGACCATTTTGTGTAATCGGGCTATTGCCTTAGAAGATGTAAGCCCGTAAGGGCGTTTCTCTTATTTTATCTTTATTTTTGAGACTATATGTTTCATATGCTATAGATTCAGGTGTTTTCTTATCATTGAATGTATATTTGCATGCAGAACTTTGTATAAACCATGGAGATCTTGATATAGAGAATGGAGAATGGTTGTAATTAATGAATGCATATGGTTATGTATTACTCATGTTGGGTTTATTTCGGGGTGTTTCAAACTCATTATCACCACTACCATAACCACCAACATCATGTCACCGCCACCACTGCTATCACCATTGCTACCATCACTGTAACAACCCACATTTTTGTCTTAGTCATGTTCATGAGCATTTGTATGACTTTGATTCGTTAAGCTTGCATTTGTATATTTTTGACTTGTTTTGCCCAAGTGAGGTCCATGTCTTGTTTTGGGTTTATGAGATTTGCCTAAGTGTTGTGTGCATGTTTTGTTCCTTCCTTGCTGCCTCAAGCCTAGGTCATGTCAAGCCTAGGTCATGTCAAGCCTAAGTTATGTTAAGCCTAGATCATTCCAAGCCGAGGTCATCTTGTGTCTAGAATTATCTTAGAACCCCTTTGTTTGACCTCCACCTTCGCCTTGATATATTGGCCGAGATGTCATTATCTAGGCCGAGGTGTTCATCACCAAGGCCGAGATGTGTATTATCTAGGCCGAGATGTTACCTTTGCACCTAAGTGATCTTTTCCTGGAGTGGTATGACCTAGACCGAGGTGTGGCACATCTAGGCCAAGGTGTGGCACAGCTTAGTCAAGCGTTGTCCTTCCTAGCCAAGGTCGTTGTCACCTTAGTTGCCGAAGCTTTGTCCTTAGCCGATGTCATCACTTGCCGGAGTGCCTTGCCTGGTAGCTTGTTAGATACACTTTGTCATAGTCTTATCTTGTCAATCTATCACCTTTTTTAGGAGAACCAACCAGCCGTTGCCACGTGTCCGAGCTGGGTGTTAAGTCAGCCGGCAGAGAGAGAAAACCTATCATTTCTATACTTGTTTTGAAGAGGAGAGAGAAGCTCTAGGAGAGGAAGAAGAGTTCTTGAGAGGAAGTAGATTTCCAAGCTTGATCCCTAGAGATCGAACCGTTAGATCCGTGTTCTAAGGTTAGATTCTTGATCTGCTCTTGTCGTTCTTCATGTTCATGTTATTGCATTGCATGATTGAATATGATTTGTAAGCCATGCATTGCTTTGAAGTTTGGTTTTAGAAAGAGAAAAGAGTATTCATGTGTTCTTCAAGAAAAGTCATGTTTTGATCCGAAAGCTCATGCCTAGATCCATGTTTTTGTGTTTGTTTTCATATGATTTTCAAGTGTGGGTACCCAGGTCCATGTTTTCGAACTCATAGCATGAAATCCTAGATTTTGTAACAAAGAAGTTATGATTTTAGCATTCATGTTCTTCATGATCTTTATGTTCATGTTCTTCCTATTCTTCACGGGTGGAAACCCAGATCTTCAGGCCTCACTCCCCGAAATGTAGTCGCCGAGATCACTCTTACCTAGATCTCACACTTAGGCCAAGCATCATATCTCACCTTGGCCTACCTTGCATGATCACTTACACCTTTAGTTTGTCTTGTGCGCACCTCGGCATGCAGCCGCACGCCGAAGCCTAGGTAGCCACACCTCGGCCAGGAGGTGTGGGACCTCGGCAAAGACCTAGTTGGTACCCAGCATGTCTTCCTGACATGTAAAACAGTGTTTTGATTTCCAGCATGTTTTTCCAAGATCATTTACATGCATGTAAGACTTGTTTTGTGAAGTGCATTCAGTAGACTTTATCATGTGTTTGTAGGACTTGGACCTTTGCCCTAATCCCGACGTCCCAAGAACTATGTGAGTGGTATTTTTAATAAAGTTATGTTATAAAGATTTGATAAAGCCTTGTTTCGTTTTGATAAAAGTATTCGATCGAGCATAAATGATATCCCTATTTTATGTATCAAGTATAAGCTTTGTTTTGGATGACAATGTATCAAGTAAGCTTTGTTTTGATGACATTCTCGGAAAGTCCCTTAGGCTGGAGGACTCTAAACTTTCGCAGTACTCTCGTGTTAAAGGGCTACGGGCCTTTGTAACATAGGTCCCTTGTGCTGGAGGACTCTAAACTTTCACAGTACTCTCGTGTTAAAGGGCTACGGGCCTTTGTAACATAGGTCCTTTGTGCTAGAGGACTCTAAACTTTTGTAGCACCCTTGTTTGAGATATCTCCCTTGCCACCGACTGTCTTGTGCGGGTGGGTTTGTCTAATCGATTCCGGGTCGATTATTTCCTTGTTTTGAAAGTCTTTAGTGTCAGGGGACTATAATGCGACTGCACATCTTGTTTGAGAGTCCTTCCGTGCTAGGGGACTTTAAGCCTAGGTAGCACCGTCCTTTCGTGCTAGGGGATGTTAAGCCTAAGTAGCACCCTTGTTAAGATATCGGCCACCGACGGACTATGAACGGGTGTACTCGATGCCGAGGTTATGCATTTGTTTTGTTCGGATTGTCATCACCCCATGTTTTAAGTTGACGTATGTTAAGTAAGTAAGCAAGTTTTGAAGGACCAAGGTTCGATTGATGTTTTATTTCAAGCCAAGCTAAGCTATGTTATGTATGGTTTTGACAAGGATATACTATGTATTGTTTTGAAAAGATCTCGGGTATCATTCATTTAACCCCTTTATTACTTGTACCATTCACTGAGTATCCAAGCTCACCCTCCCTATGTATATATGTAGGTAACAAGCAAGAAGTCAGCTACGCCGAGATGTGTGTTTTGCAAGATGTTTTGGATGCATGTTATGTCGGCAATATTTATGTCGGCAATCCTGAAGATTATGTTTCTTGACTTGTATTTCATGTATTTTGTTTATGTCAGCTTGTGAAGCCCTTTTGTTAAGATGTAATATTTATTTTTGTACTTCATTTTATTTGTATTCAAGTTGTAAAGCTATGTAAAGATGTATGCCATTTCATTTGATCTACGCACTGCTCTTATGGACCATTTGTATTTGTATATATTGCTTCCGCACTTGTGAGCCCCATATATTTATACTCTGATTGTGTGTGAATTTTGTAAGTTGGCCTTCGGTAATCTCGAATTACTGGCCATCACGGCACTATCCTACTAGGGGCGGTTTGGGGTCGTGACAATCACTATTGCTACCACCACCACCACCACAACTCCACTGTCGCCACTACCGACACCATCATGTCGTCGTCGCCGTCTCCGCCGCCGCCACCACTACTACCATCAGCTTCATCATCATTGTCATTATAGCCATAAATACCGCCATCATTTTAATACCCGTACCATCACCAACACTACCTCTATCACCACCACTATTATGCCACCACCACCATCATATCATTACCACCACCACCATTACAATATAAAGTTCGTAATATACAATTTAAAAATAATAAATTTCAAATTTAATTTTATACATATCAAACTTATTTTAATTCAACACTTAAATTTTTATCAAACAATTTTTCATTTTAAAAAATTTGGCATTCAATTTTTAGTACTTAATTTTCAATCTTCAATTTTCAATTTTTAATTTTATCAAATATCACCTAGCCTAAGGAAAAAGATTCTCTCTAGTCAATAGTCCAATATGTTGATTGAAAAGTATTGTTGGGATCCATACAAAGCTCACTTTAAAGACCTAGTAAAAAAATTGAGAGATCTAATGGGTGAGCTCTATAGGAGCTTTAATGGGTGGAGCTCACCATGTGATGTGATGCTTTGTGCTATTTTTTTGCCACATCACTAGAGTTCAAATTAAAATTCTAGATTTAGAGCTCTATATCATTTTTCAAATATCTAAATGTTTGTGTGCATAGATTACCTATGAAAATATCATATTTATAGATAAATGATTTTGTTATATTTATTTATTTTAAAAATAGATGATAAATAAATTTTGAAAATAAATTATTATTAATATTATTATTATTGTGAAGTATGGGAGCTAGTTTGGAAATTGGCTATTCAGTGATTTGAAAAGTGGAGTAATTTGAAAATTTAGAGTGATTTTTAAAATTTTTTACTATTTAAATTTAGGTCATGTTAACAAGTTATATATGTTCTATTGTATTTAATGGGTTTAGAAGTTTGTTAAAATGTTATTTTTAGGGTAAAGTTAGAAACACTAAATTTTCTACTAAATAAATAACAAAATGTCTCAGATAAATGTGAGGATATTTAATCATTTATTTGGTAGAAAATTTGAGACCTATAATATTTTCCTTATTTTTATACATAAAAAGTTTAAATATTAACTACAAGTTAGTTGTATACAAATTCCAAAGTTATTGAAACACTTAATAATAAATGCATTCATGTAATGAGTTACTAAAAATAGAAACATATCAATTTAGACAAATTAGCATAGAGTAATGCTAGAAATCTCAAATATTCTATTAAAAATTTTACCAAATGTCTCATATGGGTGTGGGACCTACACAATGTGGGTCTCATGTGGTCTCACACCCATGTGAGACATTTGATAAAACTTTTGATAGAATTTTTGAAACCTCTAACATTTTTTATTAGTATATCATTAGATACGATTTACTCGTAAAATTTTACAAAATACCCATTCAAATTGTTAAAGTGGAACTTATTATGACGAGCCTCTCGGCGCCTCGAAACTGGAGAGAATTTCTCCATTTTATTAATATCCACCGACCATAGCTGTGGAAGTTGGAGTTGGGTCCTGGTTCATTGCAACCTTGAAAGCAATCAATTCATGGAAAAGAAAAGAGAAAGTGTTTAAAATAATTTTTGGAAGCGGCTCCATAATTTTTCTTTAGCTAAGTTGAAAATATTTAGAATTAATCAAAAAAAATTATTATATATTTGGGTGGACTTGGGTAAAGACAAATAACCCGAACTATCTGAATCCCAAATTTTATATATATATATATATATATGTATATTAAATATACACATAAATTATTAGCCGTTAAATAATATTAAAATAATTTAGATTACTAAATCATACTAAATATATATTATATATATAAGAAAACATAAAATATATATTTTTTATTTTTTTCCTTACTCATAAATTGTAAAGACCACCATAGCGGTATCTCTCTTATATTATAAAGATTATTTGTTTTGATGTTATTAATGATTTTTAAAAAACTATATATATATATGTTGAGTCTAATTTTAACAAATTAATTAACTTAGTTGTACTAAAAAAAAGAATTGAAATTCACGTGCAATTCGAGGTTGACTTAGGTCGGGTCTGGACAAACAATGTCGGATTACAATTCAAGTTTTGATAGCCTTAGCCAGCTCTCAACACAATTTAGGATGGGTTTGGACAACCTTTCAACCTGTCCGAACTTGCCTTAGTTGCATCCCTACTATTATTTGGGCATAATTCACTTAACCTTGATGTGGTTTAAGTTCCGAGTAATTTACCTTTTTATAATTCAAAAATAAATAAGAACGCCTACGTGATTTTGGACCCAACTGCAAACATAACTCCATTAACAAAAATTATTAAATTACCATAATAACTCTCTACTTTTATCTTCTATTTCTCTCTCTGTTGCTATGGATATAATTTTTTAGAATATGATCTTTATAAAAAAAAAATTAAATAAATCTTAAATTTTTAATTTTTTCAATTTAAATCATAATTTTCTAATTTATTTTCAATTTAAACCATTCAAATATTTCCGTCAAGTAAAATTAATGAAAAATAATATTTTAGCCATTAAACTCAATATAAGTCTACATAAAATGTCTAAAATATAATTTTTTGTTGATTTCAATGATTAAAATATCATTTTTTCATCAATTTTAACAAAAATTAACAAATAATTTAGATTGAAAATAAATAAATAAAATTTAAATTTAAATTAATAAAATTAAAAATTCATATTTATTTTATTAGTAGGGTTAAAGGTTGTGATTTATATCTCACTTATTAACTTCCCATATTAAAAAAATAAGGTCAAATTACACTTTGCACCCCTACTCTTTGTACAAAATCTCACTTTGACTTCTACACATGAAATCATGACAGTAAACCCCCTGCACTTCTGGTCAAATCCCATTTTGGTCCTTGTACATAAAATTGAGATAGTCAACCCCTATACTTTTGGTTAAATTTTACTTTGATCCCTTCACAAGTGTCAATGTCCCCTTTTGGTTACTCAATTGTTTAAATTTTTAACAGAATGTAGTCATATGATAATAATGTGACTATAACATGAGGGTAAGAAAGGAAATCATCTACATTTTCTACCAATGCACACTTTATCCCAAAATTTACATCAAAATATGATTGTATTATGCTAAAACAAAATGCAAATTGTGAACAATTAAAAAGATGAACTAGGGTTTTGCATAAATTGAAATCATGAAACTCTTTTTTACAATAAAACACTCTTCTGAACAATTAAAAAGATGAACTAGGGTTTTGCATAAATTGAAATCATGAAACTCTTTTTTACAGTAAAACAGTCTTCTGTCTATTCATCTTTTCTTTCTCTTTGATTTCTTTGTCGCATTTTTTATTTATTTCAAAAGCTCTATTTTCTTGCTTTTTTGTCCCATTTTTTACCATACGAACATATTGTATTGCATAACTCTCATATGCTAATCACATAGAACAAAGTGTATTGGTGGGAAATGAAGGCATGAGAGTGTTCACACCATAATATAGTGGATTGCCTCACATCGAATCATAACCCAATTGGTGGTAATATAAACCTTCTCGCAGGAAGAAATACAACTGGAAATTTTGAATTTAAAATAAACAGTCACAATGATTGGAAACATGGTGACTGTTTACTTGACATTGCAATTTGAATGTTTGCAACCATTGATCAAAGGCCACCATGTAAACTATAAATATATGGCCTCACTATAATGGTTGTTTAACTATTTCTTTCTCTTTGAATTTTGTCTCTTCTAGATTGTATTTTTCTTTGCGTGATAAACACCCTCACTGGCTTTTCGATCATTACCATTGTTAAGTTTATCTTTCAGTGGTATTAGAGCCTGGATTACACATTATTGCAGATATCGTAATATAGTCTGGAAGAACAAAAATTTTCCAAACACTTTTTACTGAAAAATCAGAAAAATCATTGACCGTCAATCTTCGACATTGGTTAATTCGGTTTGTTTATTTAATTATCACCAACGTGTTGTATTTCCAAAAAATTATCTGAAGAAAATAACTGTTGGTGGTGCTTTTGTTCCAAACCTTGTCGAAAGTGAGGCCGAATTACACTGTTGGAAGTAATTTTATAAAATATTTTTCGATTCATATTGCGTCTCCAAATTGGCACCATCTTGTTCTTCTCAGAATTTTGATAACAACAGTAATATTCGTTGTGAAAAATGATGAAAATTTTATCCACAAGGTTCAATTTCAGTGTGTGGTCGCCGACTCCCATCACCGGAGAAGACGACCAGAATACACAGTGCGAAGACTCTTTTTTGAAGTGTAAGAGTTTTGGGCTGAATTTAAAATTAAAAAGAGGGCTCAAAATAACGCATACAACAAGGAAATCAATTCCTATGGGCCTTAGAATTAAAAAAAAAAAATTTGGGCCAACCCAGCTATCTGCCCAAGTCAGCCAGGCGGAGCCCAACAGCCCAAAGCCACAGGGACCACCCAGCCCAGCGACACAGCCAAGCAGCCCAAAGTCACGACCTACCATCTCACACTTAGATCCGCGTGTCTATCCTCTGCGCCCAGATCCGTGTCTGTCTGCTCCGCATGACCCTCGTGCTGAATCGCGCGCTAATCCGTGTGTTGACCAGTGGTCCAAGTCAGTTCCACCCAAGCTGGTTCAAGTCGGTTCAGCCCAAACCTTGAACCAACAGCAGCTTGGTTCAGGGGCTTTTTCGACTCATTCTCGCACATTTTAAGGCCTTTTTCATTCATTCAAAATCATAATTTCCAGAATTTATCTAAGAATTTTTCTATGAGTACTAGTACTACATTTTCAAAAGAAAAAATTCGAGAAAAAGGCTATCCAAGGGCGTTACCCAGGAAAACATTCAAAGAAACAATTTTTAATAAGTGCCATTGTGTACCTTGGGCTTGTAACTATTTTTACAATACTCATAAGCATAGTATTGGGTTTAAAAGGCCATTGGGTTTTCATCATTCTTCTTACCCAAGGCAACAAAACTGTTCTATTCCTTCACAGCAATATCTTCATAACAGGGACCGATTCAACAACTACAAGGCTTATCCTTATTAAGACTTGTTGTTGTCTTTAATTTTGCTCATTTTTTTTTCTTTTTTTTTCTTTTTTTAATTTTAGTATTGTAATATTCACATTTGAATTTTCATAGTAAGACATTTTGTTTTTAATATGGCTATTAAAAATACCATGGATTCTTCAAGAATCGAGATGCTTAATGGAAATAATCTCCGAGCATGGAAATGCCACATTTCTTATCTTCTTACACATGAAAAAACATTGCACACTTTATCCACTTCTAAGCCAGATGATGATTCTAATTGGTTCCAAAATAAATGGATAGAAGATGATGCAATGGCAAATGCAACTATGTTACATAATATGAAAGATAACATTATTTCGCTTTTTGAAGAACAGGAAACTGCAAGACACTTAATGGAAGCACTAGAAAGTAAGTATGGAGTTTGATCGGACACTCAAATTCAATTGCTCTTGGACAAATATAATAACACTCGTATGAGTGATAATGATAGTGTTGGTGATCATATTAATCAAATGGAATTAATTGCTAAAGAATTATCCAACGCTAGTCGCTCTTTGTCGGACAAGATGCAAGTAAGTACCATACTTAATAGTCTTCCATTGTCTTGGGATCATGTTTTCACATCTCTAACTCATCGCGGATGAGAGATTTCAATGGTAACATTGCCTGTACTCTTAGTTTTGGAAGAAGAAAGAATGAAGCGAAGGCGTAAAGAAGGATTGTCTTCTAACTTGTTGATGGCACAATCTTCACCACAACGACAGAATAATACCCACACACCATTCAACAAGAAAAAGACAACTTCTTTCAAGAAAAAATGGAAGAAGGTATTTCAGAAAGGACGGAAGAAACAGCAAGAATGGCAAAAACAACAACATCACAAGCATCAAATTGGCCCATGTTACAAGTGCGGTCAAAAAGGTCATATCAAAGCCACTTGTCCTCGGAAGAAGCAGAAAAAGGATCATAACCCTGTTGCCATGACAATTTCTGAAGCAATGGTGCTTGAACCTTCATCAAATTCATGGTGGATTGATTCTGCTGCAACTAGGCATATTGTGAAAAATAAAGACATGTTCGTGAAGTTTACTGACAAGAAGGTTGGTGAACACAGAATCTACATGGGCAACAACTCATATAGTGATGTTTTGGGCATCGACAACTGTCAGTTCTCTATTAATGGAACTTCCACTATGCTTCATGATGTGCTTTATGTACCCAGCATTCGCCCAAATTTAATTTCAGTGCCGGTGTTAACCCAAAAGGGTTTTGAGGTTAATTTTAGGTTTAACATAGTATTGATTAAGAAAGGGAGTGTATTAGTGAAAGGTGCAAGACTGAATGACATGCACTCTCTTCCTATTGATAATAATAAAGTATGTGCTTTTGATTATTTGTCTGTTTCTACAAATAATAGTTCTTATTTATGGCATTTAAGGATAGGTCACATTAATAAAAATAAAATGTCTCGAAAGTTTAAAAGCGGCTTATTGCCTAAAGTATATTCCAATGATTTTGATAATGTGAACCATGTATCAAAGGCAAAATGACTAGCAAGCCATTTTTTAAACATCGAAAATCATCGGAATTACTCGAAATAATTCATTCGGACATTTGTGGCCCTTTAAGAACTAAAACTCATCGAGGCATGAAATACTTTATTACTTTCACTGATGATTATTCAAGATATGGACTTATCTACCTTCTTAAACACAAATCAGAAGCAATTCAAAAGTTTAAGGAATATAAATTAGAGGTAGAAAAGCAACTTGGTCAGTCCATTAAACACTTGAATAATGATAGAGGTGGCAAATATGAAGCTATGGATTCTTTCTGCAAGGACAATGGCATAAAACATTTGTTTACAATGCCATACACACCACAACAAAATGGGGTCGCAGAAAGACAAAATTGTACTCTCATGGAAATGACAAGGTCTATGATGGCTCGTGCTGATCTTCCTATTCATTTTTGGGGGAAGCTTTGTCCACTGCTGCATACATATTAAATAGAGTCGAAACAAAAGTCAAACCTCTAACTCCTTACGAATGCTGCCATGGTGCTAAACCTAATGTTCAAAATCTCAAAGTTTAGGGATGTAAAGCACATGTACTTATTCCCAAGCCTTTAAGGGATAAATTGGGAAGAAAAATTTAGGAATGCAAGCTTATTGGTTATGTCGAAAATGGGAGTGGTTATTGTTTTTACCATCAAGAACGTGGATTAATATAAAGTGGAGATGCTATTTTTCTTGAATCCACTGATCTTGTTACTCCTCTTGAACAACTTGAATTGCTCTCCGAAGTATCTCAGGATTCTTCTATTCCTTTTTTGTGACACGATCCAGAAATTTTCCCAGAACCATCTAATAGTGGGAGGAAATGCAAATTACATGATGATGTTTTACCTACTTCGAATCCTGAGATAAGAGGGAGTAAGAGAGCAAGACGTGTATCTACATTTTTAAAAGATCATTATGTTTTTCAAATTGAAGAACTTAATAACTTAGCAGATGATCCTACTACTTATAATGAAACAATGAGTAGCAGTGGTGCTACATAATGGCTTGGGGCAATGAATGAAGAACTTGACTCGATCAAGAAAAATGATGCTTGGGAATTAACCGATCTCCTGAATGGAAGAAAAGTCATTGGTTGCAAATGAGTTCTTAGAAAGAAATTCAAAGTAGATGGAAGTTTGGATAAATACAAGGCCAGGTTAGTAGCCAAGGGATTCACTCAATAAGACTTTGTAGATACATATTCTCATGTTGCAGAATTTGCCTCTATAAGGATTCTAATGGCGGTAGTAGCCAGGATGGATTTGGAATTGTATCAATTAGATGTTAAAACTGCTTTTCTCAATGGAGAATTAAAAGAGGAAATTTATGTGATTCAACCTGATGGTTTCCAGAACCAAGGCAACGAGGATAAAGTCTACAAGTTGAAGAAATCTCTATATGGACTTAAACAATCTTCAAGACAATGGTACTTGAAATTCCACCAAGCCATTTTAGAAATGGGCTATGTTGTGAGTCCATTAGATCACTGTGTTTATATCCGAAAAAATGATGACAAGTTAGCAATATTGTCTTTATACGTGGATGACATATTGTTAGCAGGAAATTGCCCAAATATGATTATAAAAATCAAAACTTTCTTGGCATCTAGATTTGAAATGAAAGACATGGGTCTTGCAACCAATGTTCTAGAAATTAGAATTTCAAGAGATAGAAATTCAAAATTATTATATCTAGATCAAGAGAAATATCTAGACAAGGTGCTCGAAAGATTTAATATGGATAACTGTAATTCTTTACGCACGCCTGTTTACAAGGGACAAGTCTTAGTAAAAGTATGAGTCCTCAAACTAAATCTGATGTTGAGGAAATGAGAAATGTCCCGTATGCTCAGGCAGTAGGCAGCGTAATGTATGCTATAACAAGCACAAGACCTGAGATCTATCATGCAGTCAGATTGGCAAGTCGGTTTCAATCCAATCCAGGTAAGGAACATTGGCAAGTAATCAAAAGAATATTCAGATATTTAAAAGGCACTAGAAATTTGAAGTTATGTTTTGGTTTGTGTGATCTAGACATAAAATGATACACTGACGCGGATTTTGCAGGAGATGTAGATGATAGAAAATCTACTAGTGGTCATGTCTTCTTGTTTGGTGGAACAACAGTTTCTTGTTTAAGTAAGAAACAGAGTTATGTTGCAAAGTACACTATGGAAGCTGAATACATAGCTTGCAGTACAGCCGTGAGTAATGCGGTCTGGATAAAACGATTTGTTGACAGTTTACAATTAGGTATACTTGCCAGACCGGTCAATATGTTTTATGACAATCAGTCCGCCATCTCATTGATAAAAAGTGGAGCAAATAGCTCCAAGGGAAAATATATTGATGTAAGTTACAACTTTGTTCAGGACATAGTGGAGAGAGGTGAAATTAAAGTCAACTATATACCTTCAGAAGAGATGGTGGCTGACCCTATGACCAAAGCGTTGTCTCTGGAAAAAATTCAGAGAACATGTAGCTAATATGGGATTGAAAAATGCCTAGCTAAGTGGTTTAGCTACTTATATAAGAGCATAGTCTGATGACTCTGGGGACACCTAGATAACCAATTTTTGCGACTCTACCTTGCATGGAAACATGTGTTTGGTCAAGTAATAAGATAGAGGAACTGACAAGGTACAGATATCATAGTTAGCATGAGATGTAAAGTCCATAATATGCAACGTGCTAACCAGATGATATTGTCTGCTTGATCAGCAAAAAGTCGTTGATAAGGTGTGTTAAGGAAAACATTCAGGAATGTGTCTTAAAGGAAGTACTTAACAATAATTTCAGTGCAGGTTGACACATGAAAAATATGTGTGGCTGAAGTCATTAATGGTGATTGGGTATGGACTATGAACCCATCATTGAAAATTGATGCCGTTCACTTGAAATATAGTGAATTGAAGTCATCTGGAGTGTGTTGTCAGTGGGAGAACACATTCGTACGGGTGTAGTTAGATTGGTGGCAAAAACGTGTGCACATATGACCAAGTCACAATCAGACGTCGATTTATGAGGTAATTTCATAGATGAAAGTTGGCATAAGGAAAAAATTTTGGTACCGAGGCAAACATATCCAACTCAGGTTTTGTCATCAATATTGTAGTGTGATCAAGTGGGACATAAAGGTATGAGAGTGTTCACACCATAATATGGTGGATTGCTTCACACCGAATCATAACCCAATTGGTGGTAATATAAAACCTTCTCGCAGGAAGAAATACAATTGGAAGTTTTGAATTTAAAATAAACAGTTACAATGATTGGAAACATGGTGACTGTTTGTTTGACATTGCAATTTGAATGTTTGCAACCACTGATCAAAGGCCACCATGTAAACTATAAATATATGGCCTCACTACAATGGTTGTTTAACTGTTTCTTTCTCTCTGAATTTTGTCTTCTGGATTGTATTTTTCTCTGCGTGATAAACACCCTCACGGGCTTCTTGATCATTACCATTGTTGAGTTTATCTTTCAGGAAATATGGATGATTTTCCTTTTTTACCCTTATTTCGTAGTCACATTTTTGTCACATGATTGGATTTTGTTAAAGATTTAAAAATAAAGTAACAAAAGAGGGACATTGACACTTGTTTAGAGACCAAAGTAGGATTTGAATCAAAGTGTATGGGGTTGACTATCACAATTTCACATATAGGGGCCAAAGTGAGATTTGATGCAAAGTGCAAGGGTGCAAAATGTAATTTACCTAAAAAAATCACAGATTAACTTATTCAACCGCATATACCATAATTTTATAACTTGATTTCTAATCCTTTGAACTTGATTTCTAATCATAACGAACATCTAATAAGTTACAACCATTATTTGTGTTTCAACGTTGTAGTAAAAATAAAAATATAAGATTTAAGTTGTTCAAATTAAAATTAAATTTGACTGTGACAAACTTTTTCGTTCCCACCTGGACTTCCCAAAGTTAGGTTGTTGATAGAAACAAGGCCAAACAATCTCGAAGATGTGAGATAAGAATTGCCGAAAAGAGTGGAGTTTTGGAGGGCCTCTGTGACAGAACAATAAGGTTTTAGTCGAAATGAAAGCTACGATAGGATGAGAGATCAATCCTAGGAGTGTAAAAATGGCACGCGGCCCGTGGGCGACCCGAAGCTCGGCCGTGGTCTGAGGTGGGTTCGGCTTGTTTAGGCCCGCGCTTGAGCCCAGCCAAAGACCCTGGGCCTGGGCCATCATTTTGAAGCCCAACCCGTGGTTGGACCCATCGGCCCACTCAAGGCCCGGTCCGAGTCCCAGCCCACCCGAGGCCCAGTGTTTTTTTTAGTGAAAAATAATAAAATTTTGGTAAAAAAAAAAAAAAAATTGTTCAGGCCCAAGCGCAGGCCCAAATTTTAGCGGGAGCCCGCAAAGCCCAACATGGGATGGGCCGAGCTGGGCCAAATTTACACCCCTAAATTGCGGCTCCATCGACTTTAATCCAGCTTGGGAACATGTTATTTTAGTTGATTTTTTTTTAATACTTTTTGACTATTTTAACCTGATTAAAAAATTATGTTTGTGATATCAATTGTTTTTTTTATCATTATTATTATTTTTTTTATAGTTGATTTGATAATTGTAAGAGAAAAAGTAAAATGATTATAGTTTGGATGTGATATTTTGCCTTACTGTCCATTTAAGCCTATTTTATCTTTATTAGCTATTTTAACCTAAACCAAACTTTCCAAACAAGGCCTGGTATTTTATTTATTTATTTTGGTCTCATTATTGTTTGTGGTAAAAGAAAGAGTTGGGATTTATTAAGGATGAAAATCTCAATTTTTTGATTTATTAGCGGATTAACTTGGACTTATTTTGGTGATCTAAACTTTTTATTTTATAAACTAACTAAAAAAATTATTTATGTAAAAAATTAAGTAGATCAATATTGATTGTCATATTATTAGATCATTTTTATTTATATAGTCTATATGTTTTTTAAGAATAAACTATCCATTTATTATAATATATGTAATTTGATAATGTGATTATTTATGTTTGATTAATTCATTTTTTGCATACATACTTATCAAATTAGATAAACGATTTAGATCATTGACTTTGGTACAAGCTAGTTTCACAATACGCCAATTTCACTTATGAAGTTGAGATATTCAAATTTGGTAAAATCCATATTTCCCCCCCCCCCCCTCCAAAAAAAAAATGGTGTTTTTGATCACTTCATATAAAGGATTAGTTTAAAAATAAGAAGGGTAATTTTGATATTTTAATTCAAATATGATTTCACATTTCATCTTATTTACTAATGGTAGGCTAGCTACAACAAGTATTGTTTTAAAAATTAGATGTTATGTAACGGTGGGTTCGTAATGACTTTTGATGCATTCGAGTCATATACAACCCGATCTTGTGGTGAGATTAGATTTGGTGAGTGTGTTGGCTTGTTTCCGTTATGTATCAGAAAGTGACCTTATGGTGAATTGTTACATCCATCTGCATCCCGTTAATGATTTTTAAAATTTCATGATCATGACACTCAATTTTGATACATATCGACTAATACTCCCAAAATTGATATTTCACAATTGATTACGTATTCTGATATCACAATCTAGAACCATGATTACAAAAGAAAACTATTGAATGGTCCAAAAATATCATATGATGTAGCTTACGTGCTACTCTCAACAAATAAGAAATTGGAATCCATACTAAGTGAGTAATTCATTGTCTCTTAACTACTTAACAAAAATAGTTGTTATGTGTAAAATTTGAATTAAGTAATTGGTTTGAAGACCATAAGTAATGACATATGGTGAGTGGCGTTCCGAGACTATTGAATAAATATCCAACTTTAGTGTATAAAAACATATACAGAGATTGGTATAATTGTAATATTTCAACAACTTAGGGCTATCTATGGTGTGTACGTTTATTGGGGGAGGTCATTGTAATTTTCCATTTTATTTTTTTCCTCTCCCAATCCAACCCCCAAAAGTGTCTTTTGCAATTTTTCAGAACTTCCTCGATGGAAATTCTGAGTAAATTAATTAATCAAACTCATGTCTTTCTAATTATTATTTGAATTTGGGATTAATTTGACCCTTGTCATCCCATACTAGGGAAAATGGGATCCATTGGCTGCATTGCTGTTGATATCCCCACTCTCGCTCTCTATCCTTCGCCGCCGCTGACAATAGTAGTTTTTTTCCTTTCTCTCTCTCTAGGGTTTAAGCTGGTGGAGAGGAAGGGTGTTGCACAGCTCAAAAGAATCTACAGAGATAAAAGGCCTTGTTTGGTTTGTCTTTGAGAAATAAATTTTGGAAATTGTTTTTCTAAAATTTTGTTTGGTTTAGTGATTTTGGAATTTTTTTTTCCAAAATCACTATTTCCTACACATCAATCAATTACTTTTTCTCTCCCACATATCTACTCATCTACAATAAAATATCAAACTCATCTACAATAAAATATCAAATCATCCTAAACTCCCATACTCCAAAACTATTTCCAAAATATTCAACCAAACAAACCAAAGAAATTTATAAAGTCTTTCCCCAAATTTTTTTTTGAAAATTTATCTCCCAAAACCAAGCTAAACACAAATGTAGTATTCCCCTTTGTGCTCACTCTGTTAGTGCCTACAACCACCTTCCCACCCACTTAAAGAAACTGTCTCTTATCCCCCTATACTATAGACAAATTTGGATGGACATTTCTAATTGGACTATGTGAATTGAAATTAAAAATAATAATAATAAATTTGAGACAACTGATTGTGGTAGATTTATAGTGCTTGGAATCTATACTTTTGTTGTGTTCTGTATAAAAATATATTGTTAATTTATTGTCTTGTATTGAGGATGAGGAAAGTTGAAGTGAATTCAGTTGATTTGCCTGAACTTTGTAATTGGGCCTCGAGCATGGTCATTGCTATAGTCACTAAATTTTGAATAGTAATGTACTTCAAAACTCAGAACAACTTCATTTTTCAATATGAATTGAATGAAACTTTATAATATACGAACTATGAACCTCAAACATTTCATATTGAGAAGGATTTTCATTGATGTTGTAAAATAAAATGAAGTATATTATTGATTGATTTGTTGATGATACAAGATTGATGTGTTTCTGTATTGTATGTTACAAGCTATTATATAGGAGAGGTGTGAGGTAAGTGAGTGGTGGTAGTGGATGGTAGTGGAGGTGGTGGGTGGTAGTGGAGATGGTAAGTGTGTTAGGTTTAGTGGGGTGGATGTAGTGGGTTAGGTTAGTGGGTTAGGTTTAGTGTACATTAACAGATGTCTTGCAATTTTTTGGGAATTACAGTCAGAAGATGGCAGAGTTCTTGCAGAGTTCAGTGGGAATTATTCACAGAAACCATGCTGAGAGAGTATTGCTACTTTTGTCAAAGAGATTGTGGATGAAGAGTTAAAAGGACAATTCCAGTTCTGATGTGCAGCCAACGGCTAAGAAAAGTCTCATTTTTGGTGTTGAAGGAAACATCAGCGTTGTAAAGACAACTTTCCTAAACCTATTAACAAGTGGCAGGATGTTGGACCCGATCACTTCGGTATCTTAGACGCTTTTTACGCTGAGCCACAAAGGTATGCATATATACCTTCTAAAACTATGTCTGTTTGTTACTAGAGTCAGACGGAGTTGTCTGGTGGAATTAAGCCCCTCAAGTCAGTAATCTTTTATTTCTTTATGTAATGTGTCTCTTATAACATGTGTATTTTTAATTTTGATCTTTGCAGCATATGACAAGGCATATTTGGCTCAATTGAGATCTCCAAAAACACCCATATCAAGATTTTGTTTTTACATGTTTTCCTTTGTTTCCAATGCAATATAGAGCTTATATAACATGATAGTTCAATTGCCACATATATATATATATATATATATATGTCCTAGTAGGACACCTAGTGCCAATGCTAGTAGTGTAGGATTCTATATTACACAGAGTTACCATGACTAAAAGGCAAAATTATAATAATGTCAAACAAAGCTACAAAATAAATAATTTTTGATACACGAACATGCAATTTCAAGGAAGCCCCTCAAGTCAGTAATCTTTTATTTCTTTATGTAATGTGTCTCTTATAACATGTGTATTTTTAATTTTGATCTTTGCAGCATATGACAAGGCATATTTGGCTCAATTGAGATCTCCAAAAACACCCATATCAAGATTTTGTTTTTACATATTTTCCTTTGTTTCCAATGCAATATAGAGCTTATATAACATGATAGTTCAATTGCCACATATATATATATATATATATGTCCTAGTGGGACACCTAGTGCCAATGCTAGTAGTGTAGGAGTCTGTATTACACAGAGTTACCATGACTAAAAGGCAAAATTATAATAATGTCAAGCAAAGCTACAAAATAAATAATTTTTGATACACAAACATGCAATTTCAAGGAAAAGTCACGATACAACGAAATGATAGTTTTAATTTAACAGGAATAAATATTGGTAATCCCAAGCACACAATCTTAGCTAGAAACATAACATCCCACATAAGCATATGTTTGATATAATACAATCTAACCAAAGGAGGAAAGTGACAGTTACTTATCAAGCAATAGATTAAAGATTGCTGAGGCAACAATAACATAAAGCTACCACTTGTATTCTACTGGTTGTTGATGTAGCATATTGTTGAGGTAACCATTTATGGAGGACCCTGGAAGTAACCTTGATCAACAATAAAATAAACATGCTTTATTAGAATAAAAAAAGAAAAAGAAAATGAGAAAATGAAATTGAGATGCTTCAATAGAGAGAAAGATGTATTTTGGTAGAGTAATGTTATACATACAAGAATTTCTCATCAGATTTTCTTACCACTAGTCACAAATTTAGTAAGGGCCATATTAATAAATATAGACAGAATTCACGTCTATGAGTATAGTGCTAAGAAATTCGAATAAAAAAAAATTGTTTTGAGTATAACATTTTCTATATCAGTATGCATATGCATAGGTCAAGAGGGTATGATACACACCTCAGTTTTCATGTTGTAAAACCTCTTCCAACTTCCTGGTCTTGGTTCAACCCTTCATTCATGTAAGTATTTTTCACCTTATGCAATTCACTAATAACGCTCCTCATTTCCATTCGATCTCTTGGCGATTCCATTGAACATGCAACCCCAATTCGTAGAATCGAAACCATGCAGTCTTTAATCCACCTTCTTGTGTCATGCCCCAATAGGATGCAAGGATCCACAATCTCCATCACTCGATTAGGCAATGCATTCTTAACGAAGTTATGAAGATTTAGATGATCCTTTAACATATCGTCAGTTGGTTTCTTTTTTTTTGGGTAAGTATCAATTGTTAGTTGTCAGTTGGTTTCTTACCTATAAACATCTCTAGTAAAAGAACTCCAAAGCTGTATACATCCCCTGGTGTGGAAGCCATGTCCCCCATGCCATACTCTGCAAATTGTTTCCAATGTTAGTGTGAAAAATGAGTCAAGTTAGTTGGCATAGTTGTTATCTCAATAGATGTATTTAATAATTTTTTTAATGAAACTCAACAAACTTTTTAATGCTCTAATGTCCTTAATTCTATCCCCTTCAGTTACAATATTTTTTTGTTTGTGTTTGCAACTTACTAAGTGAGTCAATTGTTGAGAATGACATAGTTTGATTTTATTTTTCTATTGAAGGAAATAAAAATTAGTCTTGCATGAGATACACCGTCAGAATCGACTATACAAGTTTCCAAGCAATGAGTAAGTTTTTAGAAAATGCTTTGGTAGAAAACTAGTATATTAATTCTTTCCACTAGTAGATACAATAGACTATTTTGATCAGACTAAAATTTCATACTAAAATTACATAAAAAAATATTTAAAAAAACAAAAAACAAAAAAAAAAAAAACATGGGAAGCACAGAGGATTAACACCAGTTTTCCATAGCGAAGTTAAGCATGGCCACATTAAATGATGTACACTTCAATGGTAATACTTATACTAAGATCAAGCACAACATTAAACAAAGTAAACTTAGTACTTGGTTTGTTAACAGTGAGGAGGTGGAAGCACACATTGGGAGCATTCATAAATGGCATGGAATATGCATAAAAATAATGAATAAAACTATGTAGGTGCCCACTATTTTGTAGAAGACATGGTTTGTATGTTTATGCCGAAATGTATTCATGTGTGCATATATATATATATATTATATTTTTCCTATTACAAGTTCAGTTTTTCTACTCTTAAGGAAATTGAAAAGATTTTCTACCTGGAGCAACATAGCCTATGGTTCCCCTTATTGCAACTGAATTGCTTTGACCTTGTGCCACATCACTTGAAACAGTAGAAATAACTTTTGCCGACCCAAAATCTCCAATATGGGCCATCATCTCATCATCCAAAAGAACATTACTTGGCTTTAGATCACCATGAATAATTGTTGACTCACAACCACAATGAAGATACTCAAGTGCAGAGGCAGTATCAGTGGAAATGTCCAGCTTCTGGATTAGTTTAAGATTCCTAGGTTTTTCTAGCTGTTCATGGTCTCCAACTCCGACTTGATGCAACCAATTGCCCAAGTTTCCATTGGCCATAAATTCATATACCAAAGCTTTGAATTCATTACCATGGAAATCCACATTGGAACAAACACTCAAAATTTTCAATAGATTTCGGTGCTTTATCGCTCTTAGTGCCTTACATTCTGACATGAAGCTCTTGAAAGCTCCTCTGGTCTGAAGATTGAGCACTTTCACTGCCACAACCATTTGAACATGATCAAGAATCCTTTTGTAAACTGAAGCATAGCTCCCAACACCAATTAGATTAGCCTCTGAGAATCCATTGGTGGCCTTGAGAAACTCTGCATAAGAAGCCCTCAAAAATTGATGTTTGATTGATGGCGTGCTAGAGGTCTTCTTTTTTGAAACATGACGCCGTTGAAGAAATATAAAGAAGCTAACAAACAAAGATAAAAATATCACAAGACCAATCACTAGTAGGATCACTTTCATCCTGTGAGATAGCTTGTTGTTGCTTAATTTGGAGGATGGACAAGGAGGAAGGTCTAATTTTGCAATACCTCCACATAGCTCATTATTTCCAACAATTGAAATTGCACTCCCATTTTGAAACACTCCTTGTATTGGAACTTCTCCATGTAGCCTATTAAAAGATAAATTCAACATATCTAGTTGAAGCTCGCCTAGATAATTTGGGATCTTCCCTGACAAATTGTTGTGCAAAAGATCCAACTCTCTTAAGCCCCTCAAAATTCTCAAACTTTGAGGTATCTCTCCTTCAAATGAATTGGCCTCCAAGTGAAGCCATTCTAGACTCAAACAGTTGCTTAGAGTGTTCGGAATGGGTCCTGATAATTTATTATAGGATACATCCATGTATCCAAGGTTTTTCAAAGACCCAACTTCTGATGGAAGAGAACCGGTTAGTGTATTGTGATCTAACCAGAGGATTGTTGAAATGGAGGAGAGACTCATAATTTCAGGGGTTATTGAACCATTGAGATTATTTTTATAAAGGGCTAATTCCAACAAGCTATGACAATTGCCCAAACTCGAAGGTATGCTTTTGTGCATGTTGTTTTCATACAAGTAGAGAGTAATCAAGGAAGTCAAATTACCAAGCGAAGATGGAAGTTCTGTGAATTTTTTCTGGCCTAAGTACAGACCATGCAGCTTTTGAAGTCTGCCAATGGAGGATGGAATAGGGCCAGCAAGATTATTTGTTGCCATAGCTAAGATAGTGAGGTTGAGGAGGTTTCCGATGCCTGAAGGAATGTTTCCCTGTATTTGATTAATATGCAAATTTATAGTACTAAGATATGTGGAGAGATTTGCTATGGAGTCCGGCAATGAACCTCTAAAAGAATTGTTACCCGCATCAATATGTTGTAAACTGGTGCAATTTGTTAGAAACGAAATAAAAGTGAGGTCATCCTGCAATCGATTTTGAGGAACACTTATCTGCCGAAGACTCAGAAGTTTTCCAAGATCTCTCAGCATTGTCCCGCTGAAATCATTTTCACCTAATTGTATCGATTCAAGCTCTGAAGCATTTGACAGTGAAGTAGGAATTGTTCCAGTAAATAAATTGCCGAAAAGAAAAAGTAACTTGAGATTAGGTAGTGTGGAGCCTATATCAGGAGGAATGTTTCCTTCAAGTTGGTTAACAGCTACTGATAACAAAATGATGGTGGAGACATTGTAAAGGCCAGAAGGAACCTTGCCAGATAGGTTATTCGCAGATAAGTCGACATATGCCAGGCCTCGAAGCCTAGCAATTTCCGCAGGAATCTCCCCATGCAAATTACATTCCAATAAATAGATTTGGAAAAGAGATGAGAGGTTTCCAATGAAAGGAAGGATGGTACCTGAAAGCTTGTTTTTACTCAAGCCCAAAGTTTGAAGCCTTGGCAAAGAGCCCAACTCAGCTGGGATGTTTCCGGTTAGATTGTTGTTGATAAAGTCCAGCCATTCAAGTTTTGAACAACAAGAAAGGTTGTTTGGTATTCCACCTCCAAACAAATTGTTGTTGAATTCTATTAGTTGAAGTCGAGACAAGTGACCCATCTCCTGTGGGATTGACCCGTGGAAGCTATTGTTTGGAAGAATGATTCTTTTGAGAAATGAAAGGTTTCCTACATGAGGTGCGAGTGATCCAATCAGGCCATGGGACATTAGAGTTATCCCAATGACCCTATCAGGATGTCGGCGACTACACAAAATGTTGTTCCAGAGACAGTAATGGAGTGAATGATTCCAGGAAGAGAGGGCACCAAATGGGTCTTGAACAATTGCAGCGTTGAAGGCCTCCAATGCTGCTCTATTTGTCTCATTATTTGCCATGATGCATTTTGCTGCAGGGATGTTGAACAACAAGTAGCACCACAACACAAGGGTAGTGTAGAGCACAATAACCAATTTTGTCATGGTTTTTTGTAATGATGAATCGATTATTTTATTAGGGTGGCTGGTATATATATAATATTCTAATTTGAATTTCCTAGCTCTTTAAAGTGTGAACCATTAAAAATAAATAAATAAATTTTGTTGAGACAGACACTGAAAGACTTGGGGTGAAGGTTGCAAGAGGGAATATGATTGAAATAAATGGTTATGGTGGTGGACCATGGAAGACCAGTGCATCCCTCTCTTTTAAAAAATTACAAATATACCTCTTGAATTTTACTTAAAATATGAATTTTTTTGTAATCCTAGAAATTAAAAATATCTCATTATCATAATTTTTTATTTAACAAAATTAACAGGGAAAAAAAAGTTCTAACTACTCTCCTATAAATCAAACCAAATCAACCTACATCATAAGTCCCATCAAATGAGGTCGACTACATTAATCTTTCTTTTCCATTCGACTCTATCAAATGCCATTTGGTTAGTCAAATTAAAGAGATACATATCTCTATTTACTACATTAGCCACGTCAATCTAGGTTTGTCCCTTCTCCTAACATTTACCTCTACGAGCACTGTATTGTATATCTTCATTACTACCTCTGTTGGTCTCCATTATATATGACCAAACCATCTCAATCTATTCTCTCTCAACTTATCTTCAATCGGTGCTACTCCTACCCATTCACGAATATACTCATTCCTAACTGTGTTTTTTTTAGTCTTGCCACACATCTACCTTAGCATTTGCATCTCAGTAACACTCATCATATCAATATGTTGTTTCTTAATTGCCCAACATTCCGTTCCATACAATATCACTGGTTTAATTGTCGTTCTATAGAACTTTACATAAATTGTTAATTGAAATATATTTCTGACATTGTTAAAAAAATAATAATTACTTGATGATTTATTAACAAAAAAAGTTCAATTGTTATGTGATTAGAAACTCAAAATCATGAAATATAATTTGCAGAACCATAAAAAATAATCTGTATATTAAGAAAATTTGAAGAGATGTATTTGTAATTTATCAAAAAAAATTTATAATTGCTACGTACCATCATTGATTCAATATTGTAGGTGTTTGGCTCTTGATTTACAGTACGTTTGTTTTCGCAAAATTTTTATTTTTAATATTTTATAGTATTTGGTACAATGAAAAACAAAAATTAGCAAACTTTTTTTTTTCATAATTTGTGGAAAGCAAGCTTATTGGGTAGGAAAAATATTTTCTACTTTTAGAAGGTAAAAAAATATTTTCCAAATTAAAATCTTACTGATGTTATCACTAGTAGACTTCACTCTTGTTGGTTTTTTATAACTGAATTCGTACATAATTAGAATGGGATAGTTTCTCTCCAGCTGGTTTCCCCAACTAAAGGGTGTTGTTAGTACTTTGTGGGTCTACTATGGAGCCTAAATCGATGATCCGAGCGTTCAATGTGTAAGATTCGTCCAGTACTTCATTTCTGTAAAAAATCAAGTTTATCAAATATCGATAACCACTGTATCGGATCACATTTGTGTCAACAGTTTATTTTTAAAATCATATTAACCGTTAATACAAATGCGATCTGATAAAGTAGCTATCGAAATCCAATAAACCTGGTTTTTTATAGTGATGAAATACTCGATGACCCCATATAGCGATCCCGGGTTTACCCTTGTTGTACAGTGATTCGGACATGTGTCCGTGGAATGTTTGGAATGGGGATGAGTTTTGAAAAGATTGTAATTACATTTCATTGATAAAGTATGTGAGTTAGAAATCGACGAAAACTTGAACCCACTTTGGTGTCATATGTTATTGCTATTGATGAACCTAGTGTATAGAAGTTTTTGTTTTTGGTAATTGGTAGAGGATTACCATGTTGGTATTTAAAGGAGGAGATTCTTGTAAAGGTAAGAAAATGTTTGATTTTGGAAGTTTGTTTTATATAAAGGATAATGTTGAATGGTCTTGAAAAGACTAAGTTAGAAGTTGTCAATTTACATGTGGTAAATATATGAACATTGACGTTATTATATTATCTCTTGGGATTGTATCATGGTATTACATTGATAGAGATATGGAAATTAATCACAATGGAGCATTGTGTGGTGGAATTGAAATTGGAACTATTCTAATGCATTGTTACATATTGTGTTGCCATTCCATTTCATCGTTATCATGGATTTCAAAATACAATTGAAAACTATTGTTTTGAGAAAGGAATTGTTTTTGTGAAACAAGATCATTTCGATTTGTTTTGGGTAAATATGTCGGTAAATCCAGATAGGGGGTGTAGTTTGATATTGGTTTAAGTTGGCCTAAGTGTCTATGGTGAAAGACCGAAAACACGCGCGGAGGAAGTATCACTGTCCTTCTGGTGAGAGACCGATAAAGTGGGGATTTGGTAGTGCTCGATATACCTACTTGCAGACACCAACCTAGGGATTACCTGAGTCGTATTTACCACCTTGGAATTTTATTGAAATTGTTGA
>NW_021031071.1:145891-209730 GCF_004153795.1 Camellia sinensis
GAAGTCTGCCACATGGCAGGGATGAATAGGGCCAGCGAAGATTATTTGTTGCCATAAGTGCTAAGATAGGAGGATTGAGGAGGTTTTCCGATGCCTGAAGGAATGTTTCCCTGTATTTAGATTAATATGCAAATTTTATCAAGTACTAAATATGTGGAGAGATTTTGCTATGGAGATCCGGCAAATTGAACCTCTAAAAGAATTGTTACCCGCATCCAATATGTTGTAATACTGGCATTATTGTAGAGAACGAATAAAGTGATGTCATCTGCAACTGATTTTGAGGAGCACTTATCTGTCGAAGACTCAGAAGTTTTCCAGATCTCATCAGCATTGTCCCCCTGAAATCATTATTACGCCTAATTGTTATCAACGAGCTCTCTGAAGCATTATGACAGTGAAGTAGGAATTGTTCAGTAAATAAATTGCCAAAGAGAAATAGTAAACTTGAGATTAGCGTTAAGTGTGGAGCCTATATTAGGAGTGAATGTTTTTCCTTCAAGTGGTTAATAGTTTACTATAACCAAAATGATGGTTAGATATTGTAAAGGCCAGATGGAACCTTCCATAGAGGTTTATTTCGCAGATAAGTCGACATACGCCAGCCTTCGAAGCCTTAGCAGTTTCCGCCAGGAATCTTCCCCATTGCACAATTACATCAATAAATAGATTGGTGAAAAGAGATTGAGAGGTCTCTCCATAATGAAAGGAGGATGGGTAACCTGAATAGCTTGTTTCTTACTCAAAGCCCAAGTTTGAAAGCCTTGGCAAAGAGCCAACTCAGCTCTGGCGATTGTTTCGTGATGTCAAAGATTCTATTTATCGGGTTAGATTTTTGTTGATTTAAAGTTCAGCCACTTCAGTTTTGAACAACAGAAAGGGTTGTTTGGTTATTTCCACCTCCAAAAAATTGTTGTTCAATTCTATTAGTTGAAGTCGAGACAAGTGACCCATCTCCTGTGGAATTGACCCGTGGAAGCTATGTTTGGAAGAATGTATTCTTTGAGAAGGTGATACAGGTGTTTCTACTTGAGTGCTGACAAGTGAATTCCAATTCAGGCCTACTGCGGACATAGAGTTATCCCAATGACCCTAGCAGGGATGTGGCGAATCTACACAAAAGTTGTTCCAGAAACATGTAATGGAGTGAATGATTCCAGGAAAGAGGGCACCAAATGGGTCTTAAACAATTGCAGCGTTGAAAGGCCTCGAATGGGCTCTATTTGTCTCATTATTGCCATGATGCATTTTCGCTGCAGGATGCTTGACAACAAGAGACCAACAACCACAAGGGTAGTGTAGAGCACACGATAACATTTTGTCATGGTCTTTTTGTAATGGATGAATCGATTATTTTATTAGGGTGGCTGTATATATATAATATTTCTAATTTGAATGTTCTAGCTCTTTAGAGTGTGCAACCATAAAAATAAATAAATTAAATTTTGTTGAGACAGAACACTGGAAAGACAGGGTGAAGGTTGCAAGATTGAGGGAATATGATTTGAAATATAATGTTATGTGGTGGAGGGGGGGGGGGGGGGGGGGGGTCCATGGTAATAAGACCAGTGCATCCCTCTCTTTTAAAAAATTACCAAATACTACCTCTTGAATTTTACTTAAAATATGAATTTTTTTGTAATTCTAGAAATTTAAAAATAATCTCATTATCATAATTTTTTATTTAACAAATAACAGGGAAAAACAAGTTCTAATCACTCTTCCTATAAATCAAAACCAAATCAAAACCTTACATCCATAAGTCCATCAAATGAGTCGAACTACATTAATCTTTCTTTTCCATTCGACTCTATCAAAGTGCCATTTGGTTAGTCAAATTAAACGAGATACATATCTCTATTTACTCATTAGCACGTCATCTAGGTTGTCCCTTCTCTAAACCATTTACCTCTACGAGCACTGTATTGTATATCCGATACACTCTGTTGGTCGTCCATTATATATGACCAAACCATCTAATCTATTCTCTCTCAACTTTTCTTCAATCGGTAGCTACTCTCTACCCATTCCACGAATATACTCATTCCTTAACTGTGTTTTTTAGTCTTGGCACACATTCTACTCTTAGCATTTGCACTCTCAGTAACACTCATTCATATCAATATGTGTTCTTTAATTGCCTCCCAACATTCCGTCCATACAATATCACCTGGTTAATTGTCGTTCATATATGTAACTTTCATCAAATTGTTCATTTGAAATATTAATTTATGAGCATTGTTGTAAAGTAATAATAATAATTACTTGATGATTTATTAACAAAAAAGTCAATTTTATGTGATTTAGAACTCAAAATCATTGAAATATAATTGCAGAACCATAAAAAATAATCTGTATATTAAGAAAATTTGAAGAGATATGTATTCTGTTAAATTTATCAAAAAAAAATATTAATTGCTACGTCCATCATTGATTCATATCTTGTACGGTGTTTGGCTCGCATTGATTTACAGTACGCCTTTGTTTTCGCATTAAATTTTATTTTTAATATTTTTATAGTATTTGGTACAACTTGAAAAACAACAAATTAGAAACTTTTTTTTTCAATAATTTGTGGTAAAGCAAGCTATTGGGGTAGAGCAAAATATTTTTCTATTTTAGAAGGTTAAAGAAGCAATAGTTTTCCACTAAAATCTTACTGATGTTATCACAGTAGACTTTCCTCTTGTTGGTTTTTTATAACTGATATTCCCGGTAATAATTAGAATGTGTTAGTTTCTCTCCAGCTGGTTTCCCAACTAAAGTGGCTGTTTGTTTAGTACTTTGTGGGTCTACTATGGAGGCCTAAATCGATGATACGAGCGTTCTAATGTGTAAGATTTCGTCAGTACTTAATTCTGTTAAAAAATCAAGGTTTACTTCCAAGATATCGATAACCACTGTATCGGACACATTGTGTTCAACAGTTTTTTTTAAAACATATTAACCGTTAATACAGAATGCTGATCTTGTTAAGTAGCTACGAAATTCCATAAACCTGGTTTCGGTATTAGTGATGAATATCGGATGACCCCATATAGCCATCCCGGGTTCCCTGTTGTACAGTGATTTCGGACATTTGTCGCTTCCTGTTGTGCGATTGCTCTCTCAAGTTTGTTTCATTATCTAGTCTGCATCTCTCTGCTTTGTTAATAATTGAGTTATAGGGATGTGTTGGGCAGGTTTGTCACAGGTTGGTTGTGTTTGGACCATGTGTCTGCTGCCCAGATTTTTGGACCTTCGCTCGAGCGAGGAGTTGTCGAGCTCGAGCGAGAGTTGAGTTGTGTTCTGGTGGGTCGAGCCCAGAGTGCTTCGCTCGAAGCTGAGCGCAGCGCTGGCACCTGGTTATGGACCTCAGAGTTGTGTATTCTTGGCTCGAGCGAGTTTTTTTGGCCTCAGCGGCTGGTTTGTTCTTCGCTCGAGCGAGCGGTCTGTCCGCGTTCGAGCTTGCTTGTGGTTGCAGACCTTGAGGGTTTCGATAGTTGTTGGCTCCGAGCGAGCATTCCTTCGCTCGAGCGCACTTTTTTTGCCTGCGAGCAAGAGCTTCTTGGCCGAGCGGAGTTTTCTGTGCTTGGGCGTCATCGCTCGAGCGACGAAGGCTATGTCGCGCGCGAGCGTTTTTATATCAGCGGCAGATAGCGTTTTAAACCATATTTTTTTCACCTTTTCTTTGTTTATCAAACTCTAGATTCGAGGACTCTTCTCTCTCTACATATTCTCTCTAAGAATGATTCTTCCCTAGGGGTGTGAATCTAGCTTGAGGCCTTTTGTTAAAAAATAGAGGGCATTGAGAGTCTTTGTTTTAATCTGAAAAAGTTGGATTGGAGCACGTTGGTCTTCAGTCTTCATCTCTTGTGGCTTCAACTTCGAGGTAGGGATTATCCTACTCTCTCTATGGGTTCTTTTAAATTTTTTGGCAATTTGAGGTGTTGGGTTGTGTATTTTGTGAAGTTTGGGGCTTTTGTGTAATTTTACAAAGTTGGGTTTATTCTATAAACCTGAAGCCAGTTGTGGCAATAAGAGAAATGGAAATAAATGTTAAGTCATTGATGAAAATGGACCTAAGGGTTGAAATGTTATTATGGAATTGACCTAATTACATTGTTTAATTAATTGGGATAATTAATTGTGAGGAATGAGGAAAAATGAATGTTGATGAATATCCATTGTGCATTTATTTTCTGTTTAGAATAACTGCTTTGGGCTATCGGTGGAGGATAGTCGTGATTGTTTTGTAGACAATTGCATTGATGATTAGGCAAACTGAATAATCCACATGGAACGTGTCATGGGAATTTGCGGGTGAAGAATTACATTAAACTATATGTATTGTATTGTGATTGTATATCAGAACCAATGTGTTTGTATACGTTATGTGTAGAGGAGGAGATGGGGATGTTACTCCGGTGTGTGTGTGTGTGTGAGATAGGGATGTACCTCTAAAACCGGCATTAGTTCTGGGAGAAGATAGGGGTATGAACTCCGTGATACAGCTCATATGTGTCTAGGAGAAGGAAGATAGAGCTTATATGCTCTACTTGTGAAGTATGGATATACTTATATGCTTATCGTGGATATTGTGGTTTATACATATTCTGTTGTAGAATCTGGATATTAGCTTATATGCTATCTGTGATATTGTTTGTTATACATTATCTGATTGAGAATTTGTGGGTAGTGCTTATATGCCTATCCGTTGAAAAAAGGAAAATGAAAAGTGAAATCTTGACTCATAAAAAGTCGTGATCGACAAGAATATTGTGATTTATGTGAATGTATCGGTGTTGGCCATCTATCATGCTAATATCTTTAGTCATTGTTACATGTTATGGTTTATATAATTCTACTGGCGTGGCTCACCCGCCATATGGGGATAATCATTTTCAGGTGCAGAAGCATGCCACCCCAAGGACATATGCTTGGGAGCTAGAGTTGGCGGAATAATGTTGCTCGTTTTACTTTTGATGTATTACATGTAAATACAAGCCAAAGGGCTTAATGTGTAATGAGTTAGTACTCTTTTTGTTGTAATCCAAGGTGTTACTTGGGACAGCTGTAAGCCCGTAGGGCATTTGCTTTTGTTGTTAACATGCTCAATACTTCCTGTAATGGACAACTCTCATGAAATGAATGAATGTGGACTGTATATCAAGGCATTCTTATTTGATGGTTTAATGTTATTATTTTTGACGGGCGTTACAACTTGTATCAGAGTGCCTACCGGGTTCGAATGACTTTTGGGGTACGTTGGGAAGGATTAGTATCACAATGGGTTTGTCTCGCTTGATAGAGACTTTTCACTGTATATCATATGCCTATGTGCTTAATTGATAACAGGCTTTAATGTGACATGTGGTATGGGGATTTACATTTCTAGGATGTGATGGATCCTTGTGGTTTTCTGGGAGGTCCTGTTGGAAAAGCACTTGATCACAATGATTGTTCTATCGAAACTCTAGTAACGCCTCGTGACTTCGTCATTATCCGGAAGTGAAATTCCGTAAGTGATTATGTCTGTTTATGTGACTTAGTGGAGTGAATTACAGTTGTCCATGCATTAGGACGTGAGTGCGTTTAGGTTTCGGCACACTTAGTGAATGTGCTAATGGTTCTGTGTACCTTTATTAGGATCAGGGACGAGGGAAGAAGTGCTAGGCGTGTAGACCTTGGCGAGGCAGGAAAGTACCGATTATACCGGAGGATGGTCGCAGTGGCAGGAGGGAGTTTGGTTCAGCATTGTTATGGCCGAAATACCAGTGGTACCTCAGGATAATAATCGCTTCTCGCGCGAGATACTGTAGGCATTGATGACCAGGCCAGCTTATTGGACTACTCTTGCTGTCAGAGCTGGAAAGTTCATACTGGCGACCTTCGAGGCTCGAAGGCTCTTCTTCTTGCAGAGGGCAGTTTTGTGTCCGGTCTCTAATTGTATACCCGGCGATGGCCTTTGATTCATGTCGGGGATTCAGGATCTCGCCTCCATAGCTGGCGAATGCGCTTAGCATGAGAGCGCTCTCTTCGTGAAGCAGTGTAAGAGTAAGTAGTTCACGGAGGTCTTTATCCTTGTTGGGCATCACTGAATGCATGATCGGAGACGATTTTGTAATTGTGTACTTTAGGCTGCGTATCTCCAAGCTTTGTATACATGAGATCATCGCGCGCGTCTCTAGATATATGTCCGCCATTCTCTCGTTTGATGGTTATGCGTAGGAGCCTGTGCTCTACATATTAGACTACTGTGTGACATGGGTCCCGATACTTCGGTGTAACTTCATCCGCAAGGATTTTATTAATGCTTTTTCATGGAGAGGTTTTTTGTCATTGTCTGAAGCCAGCCTAGGAGAGAGCTGACTGGGGATCAGTGTTAGCTCGGCTTAATCCAGCAGCTGTCCAGTGGCGATTTGAGTCGTACCTTTACTGCTGTCCAGGGTTGCACCTGAGACTGTAGGGTGTTCTGCCAGCTCCAGGAACGCCGTGCTATGTTGAGCGTGTAGGAGGCTGGAGGGCCCCTCAAGCTGTCTGTGAGAGTTGGTGGGTCTTACATCTGTGTGTTTAGCACTACCTAGTGGACGCTGCATGGCATTAGATGGAGCTCATGATGCAGGTGTAGAGTGAGGAATGAGGGGCAGAGAGCTGGTTCCAAGGACGTGCATATATGTAAGTAGCTCTGTGATAATTGGCCAGAGGATCGGCAGGGAGCGCAGAGGGGGTTCTAACCTCAGCAGTCGCAGGGTGGTGTTGCTAAGATCGACCTTCCAGTGCCGGAGTGCAGGCTCGAGAGGCTGTTCAGGGGGATTTAACCTGTTACATAGTGTGGCCAGCTGGGTCACAAGGTTTCTGTTTGCCTCGCTCAGAAGGAGTGGGTCAGGGAGAGCTGCTTCTTCTTCAGCCTTAGACCGGAGATCAGAGTTTTGGGCAGGTGACAGCCTTGTCTGTTATCAGTGTGGACAGCCTGGGGCACCGAGAGGTTTTGCCTCACATTGCAGTGCCACTTCGAGCGTACTGGTTCAGGCAGACGTGCAGGATTTTACAAGCACTCTAGTCTGTGTACTGCCTCGAGGGGGCCAATCCGGGAGCTCGGTCATTCCCAGTCTGATCAGTGCATATTGCAAGCAGTCTTTTGCTGCCGAGGGAGGTGGAGCAGGTTAGACAGGCCTACGGGCGTGTATCTGGTGTACGCGCAGGATTTAGTATGGCTCCTATCAGTAGTGAGAGTACTTTTCTGGTTTTGCAACTCGGTTGCTAATGTGTTGATTACGGACACGGGGCATTTTTATTCTTTTGCTGACATTGCTGCATTGTGCATCTGTTTGGAATTGGGAGTTAAGCACAGTTGCATCTCCTATTTGTGTGGTTGTCGCCTTTGGGTGGTGATTGATTCGGAAACAGGGTTTAGAGGATTGATTAGAGTCGCGTACTTAGGCTTCTTCCGGTATTTGCTTTGTCCATGCTTCCTATGTTGATACTGAAGGGTCTTTGACCTGTTTAGTTTTGGGTATCGGACGGTCGGCCTTATCGTTTTGCATACCGGCGCTCGTTGATCGATTCGCTACCTGCCAGAGTGGTTACGTTATGTACCTTTGAGCGGTGGAGTGGTTCGCATTTCTTGCGTGGGTCCGGGTTGTAGTTTTTTGCCTACGGGGTATGATTCGCAAGAGGGCGGAAGTGAGCTTGTGGTCTACTTGCTAGCTTTGAGAGTATCGAGTGTGTTGAGACTCAGATTGTGTCTGCCGAGGGTGTTGTGAGTATTCGGATGTCTTTCCCGAAGATCTTGGTTAGTTTGCCACCTCCCGAGAGATGAGTTCTCATTGATTTAGTGCCCGCACGGCGCCGATTTCTTGGCACCTTATCGTTTTTGCCCCAGAGAGTTGTGGATTGAAAGTTCAGCTCCAAGAATTGCTAGATAAGGCTTTGTTCGCCTAGGTTTCGCCGTTGGAGCACCGGCCCTTCATTTGTTAAAGAAAGATGTTGCCTTGAGATTGTGTTTGATACCGGAGTTGAATCGGGTACGGTTAAGAATAAAGTACCCTGCCCCGTATTAGAGTGATTTGTCTTGACCAGTTGAAGGGTTCTCGTCTGTTTCTCTAAGATAGACTTAGATCGGCTAGTTTTACCAGCGAGTTGAGGGTCAGGGAGGAAGATGTTCCTAAGACTCGGGCTTCTCGTTACGCCCACGTGTGGCCATTACGAGTTTTGGTAATGCAATTTGGGCCTTAGTTACCAATGCGACCCAGGCTGCGTCTTTATGGACTTGATGAACGGATTTTCGGGAGTTCGTTAGATCCGATTTGTGGTCGGTCTTCGGTCGACGACATACCTTTCTATATACAGACATATCAGAGACGAGCTGGCCGCAGATCACTTGGAGTATGTGCGATTGGTTGCTTAGACGGCCCCATAGTGCTGTATGCCCAAGTTTGGGGGAAGTGTTGGATCTAGCTGAGGGATAGTCAAATCTTAGGCAGCGTGGTTATCCCGTGGAGAAGGCTGTGTACCGGTGTCCTGTTGTATACATCCAAGGTTGTACAGTGCAAGATTGGGCACAGCCCAGAGTGGGTTGAGATTCCGCAGTTTTCTGGGACTTGGGTGGGTATTACCGTCGTTTGGTGAAGATTCTCCAGGTTAGCTGTTCACCGATTGACTAGTGACTGACTCGGAAGGGAGTCAAGTTTGTGTGGAGTGAGACTTGTGTAAAAGTCGTTTCCAAGAGCTGAAGTAGATTCTGCACTACCGCTCCGGTGCCTACTACGGCGTGGTTGATTAGTCCGGAGAGCGATGCTGTTCTGGCGAGTTTATGCTGTCTTGCTATTGTACTGCCTCCACGAGTCAAACGCGGATTGAGCTTCTGTTGGCGTTCCGACTGCCCCGGGTGGAATACTATTGTGTTAGACTTTGTGCATGCGCTTACTGTCAGTTATAAATACACGAGAAGAATTACCCCACACACGACTAGAGTAGCCGGCTGTGATCTTTGCCTTGATTGGAGGCACCCTTTATGGGTGAGAGGTTCGAGGTGTTCTCGACCACAAGAGTTTGAAGTTCTGTTTACACAGAAAGACTTGAATTTGAGGCAGAGAAAGGTGGATTGAGTTCATGAGGATATGACTTTTGAGTTGCACTTCATCATCCGGGAAAGGCAATGTTGTGGCCGATGCCTTAGTAGGAATCCATTAGTGATGTAGCTGTATAGCCATCCGGGAATGGTGGAGATGTTGGGTACTTGGTGAGTTTGATTTGCTACCTGGGCGAATCTGTGAGTGCTGCGACCTTGTTTTTCTTTGTTGCCGGCCATCTTGTGACTGGATGGTGTTAGAGGCACGCAATAGGTGTGACCTGGTACTGGAATCGCGCTCCGAGAGAAGATCTCCAGTGGGAAAGGTTGAGCAGGGCTTTGACCCGGTGTTATCCGGACCAGAGTGTAAGATACCGAGGCATACCGGTATAGATTCGGTACCGGTCTTGCCGAGAGGAGACTCCGAGAGAGAGTTTTCATCATTCGCGGCCTTGCGATGCATCGGGATGGTACTCAAGATGATACCAGGATTGTGGGTCGCCAGTTTTGGTGCGCGACGTATGAAAGAGATGAGGCTGTTTTCCGTATCATAAAAGTGCTCCTACTTGCCTCAGCATGTGAGGCCGGCAGCATCAGGAGGGCCAGCGGGTTTGTTTACAACCTCCTTTGCCTGCGCATTGCGTAGTGGAATGGGGCAGTGTCACTCTCGGACTTTCGTTGTAATTCTTCCGAAGACTGGGCGCGGCTGGTTAGTGTAATGCTATTTGGGTGGTTGGTAGACCGGTTTTTTGACTATAAGTCGCGCACCTTCCTATGCGCGTGAAGATTCGTAGATCATCTTGCCGACTTTGTATGTATTCGGGACGTGGCTGAATTGCACGGGTCCCCAGTGACGATCGTCTCAGATAGAGATCCTCGTTTTTACTGCTAGGTTGTGGCAGAGTTTGCAGAAGTGCCCTTTGTCCTCCTCGCTCTCTCTCCGCTTCAACAAGCTTATCATCCTCAGACTGAGGGCAGTCGAGCGTAACTATTAGATTCCTCGAGGATATGCTTCAGGGTTGTGTCCTGGACTTCAGTGGGACGCTGGAGAGCACTTGCCCTTGGTTTAGGAGTTTGCCTACAACAACAGTTTTCAGTCTAGCATCGTAGGCACCTTTGAGGCTTGTATGGCCGACCGTGATAGGTCTCCAGTTGTTGGGCGGGTGGGTTGATGCACTTTTGGGTCTGGAGTTGTTAAGGAGACGACGGAGAAAGTTGAGCTGTATCCGTAGGAGGATTGTTAGCCCAGAGTTGGCAAGAAATCTTACTGCGCGACCGTCGGAGGAGGCCTTTGGCAGTCTTGAGGTAGGTATCCATGTCTTTTTGAGTATCACCTAGGCGAGGCCTGGATGAGATTTGGGAAGAGTGGAGTTATGCCCCTGGTTTATTGGTCACTTTTGAGATCCTTGAAGATTGGCGAGGTTATTTGCTTATCGGTTAGCTTTACCGCCCGCAGTTGTCCGGGATTACAATGACGTTGTTTTCATGTGAGTATGGTCTTCGGGAAGTTATGAGCCCAGATCCATCAATGTGTTGGATTGGACCGATTAGAGGTAGATGAGGATGCCTCTGTATGAGGAAAGACCGTGGTTCGGGTCTTGATAGGCGGGAGATTCAGTCCTTGCCGTGGGGCAAGTCCATTCCTTTGGTGAAAGTCTTGTTGGAACATCACCGGGGTGAGGAGCCACTTTGGACGTGAGTGGAAGTCGAGAGAAATCATCCGGAACTTTGTTTGTTTGATTGTAACCTATAATTAAATTTTGATACCTTTTGTTAACTTAAGAGTTTTTAATGATGTCTAAGTTGTTGAAAACATTGATAAATGTTTTTGGTTTATTGGGAAGTATGTTTTGGAAAATTGCCTCAATGGAAGTTGAATGTGACACTATATGTGATTGAATGTATTGTTTGAAATGGGAAAGATATGCACGTTAATGTATAACTGCATGTGAAAGTTACATATGTGTTGGCACTTATTGTGAGATGCCTCTTCGTTAAATGGGGGAATGACCGAGGTAATGGTCGAAAGCTGTGAATGGTTAAAGCCCTGTAACATTTTAAAAATCGGAGAAAACTTGTTCTTTGAAAAACTTGCTCTTCATTTCGAGGACGAATTCTTTCAAGGGGGGGCGAGTTATAGCGATCTCCGGGTCTTACCCCTTGTTGTACAGTGATCCGGACATGTGTCCGTGGATGATTGGTATAGTTGTTTCATTAATTAGTCTGCATCTCTGTCTGCTTTGTATATTGATTATAGGATTGTGTTGCGGCAGGTTTGCTCACCACTTTGTGAGTTGTTTGGGAGCTAGTGTGCTGTCCATTATTTTCGGACCTTCGCATGAGCGAGGAGTTTTGTCGCTGCAGCGAGAGCTGAGTTGTGTCTGCGTGGTGTTCGGAGCCAGCAGTGGCTTCGTCGAGCGACCGCTTCTGCACCTGGTTCATGGACCGTTGAGAGTGTGTGTTTCATTGGCTCGAGCGAGCTTTTTCTTGGCATCGATGCTTTGTCTGGTGTTGTTCTTTTATTTCGAGCGAGCGGTGTCGCTCGAGCGTTGTTGTGTTGCAGACTGAGGGTTCGAGTTGTTGGCTCGAGCGAGCATTCCTTCGCTCGGCGCACTTTTGATTTTTTGGCTCGAGCAAGAGCTTCTTTGCTCGAGCGAGTAGTTTCTGGTCGTGGTCGCTGCGAGCGCGAAGGCTTGCTACGCAGAGCGTGTTTATATCAGCAGGACAGTAGCGTTTTAAAACGATCGACTTTCTTCACCTTTTCTTTTTTATTCAAACATCTAAGACCTAGACTCCTCTCTCTACAGTATATTCTCTCTAGATTGATCTCCCTAGGGTTGTGGAATCAGCCTAGGGCCGTTGTTAAAAAGATTAGGGCATTGAGAGCTTTGTTTTAATCTGAAAAAGTTTGGATTGGAGCCGTTGGTCTTCGGTCTTCATTCCTTCTGTGAGCTCAAACTTCGAGGTAGGATATTCTACTCCCTCTCTATGGGTTTAGTCTTTAAATTTTGCATTTTTTGAGATGTTGGGGTTGGTTTGTAATTTGTGAAAGTTGGGGCTTTTGTGTAATTTTACAAAAGTTGGGTTTATTCATAATAACCTGAATGCATGTTGGCAAGAGATGGAATAAATGTTAGTCATTGATGAAAATGGACCAAGGGTTTGAAAATCGTTAATTATTGGGAATTGACCTAATTACATTGTTTAATTTATTGGATAATAATGTGAGAATGAGGAAAAGTGAAATGTTGATTTGAGATATCCATTGGCATTTATTTTCTGTTTTAGAAATAACTGCTTTGGGCTATCGGTGGAGGATATCGTGATTGTTGTAGACATGCACGTGGATGATTAGGCAAACTGAAACTAATCATGGAACGTGTCATGGATTTGACGGTTTGATAGAATACATAACTATATGTATTGTGTTGTTGTATATAGAACCAATGTGTTCTGTATACTATTGTGTAGAAGGAGATGGGGGATGTACTCCGCGGTTTAGGGAAGATTAGGGGATGTACTCTAAACCGGGTTAGTGTGGGAGGAAGATGGGATGAACTCCTAGATACAGGCTCATGATGTTGTCTAGAGAGTGACAGATAGAGCTTATATTGCTTTATCTTTGTGAAGTATGGAGTATGCTTATATGCTTATCGTGGATATTGTTGTTATACATATCGCTTGTGTAGAATGCTGGATTATAGCTTATATGCTTGTCTGCTCTGCTTATATAATTATACTGGTTAAGTGTCAATCCCCATATCTTCCCCTAAACCGTGGAGTACATCCTCCCATTCCATCCCACACAACACATGTAATAATAATAGATCATATACAATCAATCAATACATGAAATTAATGTATTATTCCAGTTGCAATAATTCTGAATAGCATACCAATCGATTAGTTTTATTTTTGCTACATCATCATGCATGTCTACAACATCAAGATTATTCCTCCACCGATTAGCCCAAACAAGTTATTTCTAATACTGAAATAAGATGCACCAAATGATATATAATGCAACATTTTCAACTAGTGTGGCAATGAACGAATCAACTACACCCTTTAATCCATACACATTCCATTCAACATTCTCAATTTAATTATCTTTTCTTCAAATTAATTAGTTACCCAGTTAATTATCATGTAATTAGAGATCCCATAATTAAACATCACAGCCCTTTAGGTCCATTTCACCTAATAAACCAATATTGAAATCTCATTATCTCTATGCCAAAACATGAATATAAGTTTATAAAACAAACCCCAAACTTTGTAAATTAGCACAAAGGCAAGACTTTCTCAAGTAACCCAAAACCCTCAACTCATCAAAATACTAAAATTCAAAGACAAAACTCATGAGAAGGAGTAGGATATCCCTACCTCGAAGTTAGAGCTCAAACGGGGAAGTTGAAGAAAACCAAAATGCTCCAAACTCAAAGATCCACGGATCAAAATGGAGCCCTGACGATCAACACACTTTTTACAAAGGCCGGAGGATGGGGAGACACTCTAACTGGATCAAACCCTAGAGAGAAGGGAGTTTCTAGAGAGAGGAGCTCTCAAAATGTCTTTTTAGAAAGTAAGAGAGAGAGAGAATGTAAAAAGTGATTTTAAAATGCCCAGCTGCCAACTAATATACGACATTCTCGCTTGAGCGGAGAACACAACGCTCGAGCGTCAAGAACAAAAAACTAGGTACGCTCGAGCGCAAGAAGTCCCGCTCGAGCGCCAAGACACAAGAATAAAGTACATCCGCTCGAGCGCGAAAACCAGTCCGCTCGAGCGTGGATTTCCCCCTCCCAGAACTTACACCAAAAAGTACTACCCGCTCGAGCTTAAAGAAACCCGCTCGAGCGTAAAAATCACACCTGCAAAAGTTTTGCAGGGACACGAAATACTGGGAGTGTGCAATCTCCGCTCGAGCGCAACAAGGCCCGCTCGAGCGGAACGACCAAAAAAACTGGCAACAATATTTTAAACCAAGGTTCAACCCACCTGTTCGAAACATGCCCAACACATCCTAAAACTCAAACAAATGGAATTAAAGGAAGACAACAAGATAGATACAACTACCAACTCCACGGAACCGAGTCCGAAATACAACAGAACAGTAAAGGGACAACCCGGATCGCTATAGAAATCCAACTATACCCCTAATCTGATTAAAACTGAAGAGAAAAAAAATAATTTTATTATTAACAAAGTCACTGATTATATTAGTTCTAAGGTCACAATAAAATATAAAAAAATATTTCGTTAAAGAAATCTGCTAGTCCAATTTATTAGATTGAAGAAAAGAAATTATTCTCACTATTAACTAAACATTAGTTATATTTGTTTCACAATAAAACATAAAATAATATTTAGTTAAAAAAAAAGAGTAAATTATGCAAATGGTATCTGCAATTTACACGATGTGTCAATTTGGTTTATATTATTTTGATTTGTTTAATTTTGCCTCTTAATTTAACGAATTGTGTCATATTGTTTCAACAAATAATGACCGTTAGATTTAGTGGACGGAAAGTTGTCATGTGCTCAAACGATGTGTCAATTTGGTCATTCTAATTTATACGATGTGTTGATTTAGTTCCTATCACATATCATGTAAACTATAGGGACTAAATTGACATATTGTTTGAGTTTCTGTCACCTAAATCTAACGACCGTCATTTATTATAAAGACCATTTACATAATTTACATAATTCATCCTAAAAAAAAATCTGTCAAAACAAACAAAACGAGATTTCAACTTTCAAAGCAATCAATTCAACAGAACAGAACCTCCATGGAAAAGAAGTCAAGGTGGAGTTATTTGGAAAAATTACCTCAAAGCGACCATATTACGTAGAGGACTGGGTTCTTCTCAAATCCGTAAACAATAAGTGATTTCAACTTTCAGACGTTTGTTTGGTAGATTAAGTTGGATGAAATTATTAATGATTTGGCAGATTAGGTTGGATAGAATTATTAATAAGAGAATGGCTAATGAAGAGATTGTTAATGTGGGGATTGTTAGTGAAAGAATTAAGTAAAAGTGTATTTGTTATGATGATAATGTGAGAGATGATTAGCGATGAAATTGTTGAATTTTTTTTATATAAAATAAATAAATAAATTATTTTTATATTAAAAAAACTAAAACAAATATTAAAACAAACAAGTGCACTTTTTAAAAAAGCTAAAATGAAAAAAAATAATTTTTTTATATAAAATAGATTTAATCCGCTCACAATTTTCTTAATCTCACTCAAAATTCAGCCAAGCTAATATCTTTACTGAGGGGGATTAGTAAACCCCTCGGATAATTACTCCTCCCTCCCAAATTATCACCAAATAAGCTATGAATGAGACTCACAGCTATAGCACTTCAATCCTCCCTCCCACACCGATAAACAAACATGGCCTCAAAGCAATCAATTCAACAGAATAGAACCACCAAGGAAAAGAAGTCAAGAAAGTGGAGTTATGCGGAAAATTACCTAAAGGAGACAATATTACGTAGAGGACTGGGTTCTTCTCTAATCCGTGATTTACGTGAAATTTATTACTGTTTCTTTTTAATGATTCAAACATTTATTTTATAATATATTTTGTATATATTATTTATAAAAAAAATTAAATTAATATGATGTTTATAATCTATTTAATTTATCACGTTTGTTACAAAAAAAAAAAACAAAAAACAAAAAAAAACAAAACAAAAACAAAAACAAATGGATCTATTTTAAAAAATACGTTTGGTATTTAGGGTAAATTACACTTTGCTCCCCTACACATCAAATTGTTATACTTAACCCCTTGCACTTTTGATCAGGTGCCACATTGGCCCTTCTGCTAACAGTGAGGCTAACAAAAGTCATCATTTAGGGGGTTAAGTGTCACAATTTTGATGTATAGGGAATAAAGTGAAATTTTGTGTAAAGTGCAGGGGTGCATAGTGTAATTTACCCTTACATTCTCTCTCTCTCTCTCTCTCTCTCCTAATAAAAAATTAAAAAAAACTATTTTAATCTTTTTCATTTTATTTTCATAATATATATAATTTTTAATTTAAAAATTAAATTTTATAAAATTAAAATATCATTGAAAATATACCTTTAAAATGAGACTAATATTAAATATATTTAATAAAAAATTAAAATAAATAAAAAGTAATTGTTGTGTTTAGTTTTGTTTTGAAATTAATATTTTTTAAATATGAAAATTAATTTGATAAAATAAACACACAAAAATAATATATTTTTAAAATTCTCAAAAACAATCTTCATTAAAAAAAAAATCATATGAATATAATTTTTTTTAAAGGAAAAAAAAAACATACACACACACAAATCCAATCTGTGCATAGGTGCAAATCATATACACAGAGGACTTTTTATTTATTTACATTTTTTATTAAATATATTTAATATCAATCTCATTTTAAAGGTATATTTTCAATGATATTTTAATTTTATAAAATTGAATTTTTATATTAAAAAAGAAAAAAGATTAAAATAGTTTTTTTAATTTTTTGTTAGGGGAGAGAGAGAGAGAGACATGTGAGGGTAAATTACACTATGCATCCCTATATTTTACACAAAATCCTACTTTAGCTCCTACACATCAAAATTATGACACTTAACCCCCCTAAAGGATAACTTCTGTTAGCCTCACTGTTAACAGAAGGGTCAATATGACACTTGACCAAACGTGCAGGGGGTTAAGTGCCACAATTTGATGTGTAGGGGATTAAAGTGAGATTTTGTATAAAGTGCAAGGGTGCAAAGTGTAATTTACCTTGTTATTTATCTTTTAGTGACAAATGTGATAAATTGAATAGGTTATAAATATCGGATCCACTTATTTTTATTTTTTATTTTTTTTATGAATGACTCGACAAAATAAACAGTTTAGATAATCAAAACATGACCGATGGTGGAAAACATAAGCTGGGAAAGCAGTCTATAGTCTAGATTATAAATTGGAAGGGAATCAACATATAGAGGTTGGACTTATGTAAGTTTAAATTAAAACTTGACCGTCGACGTCGTGTTCACGTTACTTGGGACCATCATGGGTCTTGTTTTGATGATTCAAACTATTCATTTGGTAAGATCCACCGAATATATTATGGGAAAATTACCCGTAGGTCCTGTTTGTACACTATTTAATCCAACAATTTTTTGAGTAGACCTAAAAGTCCTACATGTTTCTCTCTCTCTCTCTCTCTCTCTCTCTCTCTCTCTCTCTCTCTCTCTTTCTGCCTTTTGTCTCATTCTTTACATTTTCCCCTCTCCATTTTTTTTCTACGTTTTTCTCTCCTTCTCTTTGCCATGTCCGACGACCGGTGATCACACCTTCTTTATTCTCTTTCTCTTTCTAAATATAGTAACCGGTGACCGACAACCATCATTTATTGGGGTTCACCGGCAACCACCAACCATCGACATCAACTCATGACTTCATCCTCATCGATGGCGAAGAAGATGAGTAGATCTACTCAAATCTGATGTAGATTTACTCAGATCTAGATCTGACAAGATTTTTAACCAAAAATAGTTGCTGGAATACAATATTCTTTCTATATCTATTCTTTCCTTCAATTTCTCAATTTTTGAGAAAGCTGGGGAGAAGGGTATTGCAGGTGTCGCTGAGCTTAAAACAACACTACTCTACAGAGAGTCAAACGCCTTCCCGCCCACGCCAACCCCCTCACCGTCAAAAATAAAAATAAAATAATTTCATTTGATTCCCTTAATTATGGTCATTTTTTCTATTAGTTTTTTTTTTTATTATTCTTATTCGAATTTTTAAGTTTTTAACTTCAACTAATATGAATTGGAAAAGATTGTCTAAATCAATAATGGTTAAAATCTAATTTAATAATAAAAAAAAGTCAAAACAGCTAAATCAACGGTTCTCTAAGTTTTATTTATTGTATATTTTGTTTTATTTTTTGGATATCATATAAATTTTTTACTGCGCTTATTGTTATTTTTTGTTAGTGTTTAGTATGATTTTTGGTGCACTGTAAACCAAGGGAAAAGTTAGGGATCATGAATTTTTTTTCATGAAAATGATCATGAAAGATTTATCATCCCTGGATTACCTTGATTAGTGTGTAGTGCTTTATTCTAAGTGTAATCTAAGGGTCACAAAACTTTCATGATTATTTTCATGAAAGGTTTTTCATAATACCTAGCATTTCTGGTAAACCAATATGTTATGCCACCAGATTTAATTTAAATCTTGATTATATTACTGATGATTTGAAAATCCTATCAGGAAACAAACCAAACACAAACGTAATTTTTCAAATTTTTAATATTTTATAGTATTTGGTACAATGAAAAACAAAAATTAGCAAAAAAATATTTTTCATAATTTGTGGAAAGCAAGCTTATTGGGTAGGAAAAAAATTTCTACTTTTAGAAGGTAAAAAAATATTTTTAAAATTAAAATCTTACTAATGTTATCACTAAGTAGATTTCACTCCAGTTGGTTTTGTATAACTAAAATCTTACATATAATCAGAATGGGACAGGTTTCTGTCTAGTTGGTTTTCCCAACTAGAGGGTGTTGTTAGTACTTTGTGAGCCCACCAAAGAGTTTACATCGATGATTCGAACATTTAATATATAAGATTCGTCGAGTACATCATCTTTATAAAAAATCAATTTTATCAACTATCAATAGCCACGGTATCGGATCACATTTGTGTCAATAATTTATTTTTAGAATCATATTAACCGTTGATACAAATGTGATATGATGAAGTGACATATCGAAATCCAATAAACCTGATTTTTTATAGTGATGAAATCCTCGATGACCCCAACACATTAAATGGTTCGAATTATCGCTGTAAACTCTATGGTAGGTCCATGGAAATCCAACAGTACCAGTAATCCGATTTAAATTGAAAAGAATTTTTTTTTATTTTTTATTTTTTATTAACAAAGTCACTGATTATATTAGTTTTAAGGTCACAATAAAATATAAAAAAATCCGCCAGTCCAATTTATTAGATTGAAGAAAAGAAAATATTCTCACTATTAACTAAACACTAGCTATATTTGTCTGACAATAAAACATAAAATAATATTTAGTTAAAAAATAGTAAATTATGCAAATGTTATCTGTAGTTTATATGATTTGTCAATTTGGTCTCTATTGTTTCGATTTGTTTAATTTTTCCCTTTAATTTAATTGATTATGTCATATTGTTTTAATAAATAATGGCTGTTAGGTTTGGTGGACGAAATGTTGTCATGTGCTCAAACGATGTGTCAATTTAGTTTTTATAATTTACACAATTTAGTCCCTATCACATATCGTGTAAACTACATATCACATATCGTGTAAACTACATGGATTAAATTGGCATATCGTTTGAGTTTTTGTCAACCAAACCTAACGATCGTTATATATTAGATTAATATGACACAATCCGTAAAATTAATAGGCAAAATCAAAAAATTAAAACAATATAAACCTAATTGATACCTCATGTAAATTATAAGGACCATTTATATCATTTATCCTAAAAAAAAATTCTGTCAAAACAAACAGAACGTGATTTCAACTTTCAAAGCAATCAATTCAACGGAACAGAACCTCCATGGAAAAGAAGTCAAGAAGGTGGAGTTATTCGGAAAAATTACTTCAAAGCGACCATATTACGTAGAGAACTGGGTTAATCCGTGATTTAGATAGGAGAGTATTATTGTTTAGAATTGTAAAATTTATCACCGTTTTCCTTTTAATGATTCAAATGTTTATTTTATAATGTTTTTTGTATATATTATTTATAAATAAATTAAATTAATATGATGTTTATAATCTATTTAATTTATCACATTTGTTACCAAAGAAAAAATAAAAAAAATACAGATGGTTCTATTTAAAAAAATAAATTTGTTATTTATTTTTTAGTGACAAATGTGATAAATTGAACAAGTTATAAATATCGGATCCACTTAGTTTTTTTATTTTATTATTTTTTTATGAATAATTTAACAAAATAAACAATTTAAATAATCAAAACACCGATGGTGGAAAATCTGAGCTGGGAAAGCACCTTATAGTCTAGATTATAGATTGGAAGGGAGACAATGTGTAGACTATAGAGGTTGGACTTATGTATGTTTAAATCAAAACTTGACCGTCGTGTTCACGTTACTTGGGACTATCATGAGTTTGGTTTCGATGATTGAAACTATTTATTCAGTAAGATCCACTGAATATATTATTAATAAAAAAAATTAGTTGGATGAGTTTGGTTTCGATGATTGAAACTATTTATTCAGTAAGATCCACTGAATATATTATTAATAAAAAAAATTAGTTGGATGTAATTTGTTGACAAGTCCGGGTGTGAAATCAAAGAATTTGAGAAAGCTGGGGGAGAAGGGCGTCGCTGAACTCAAAACAACACAACTCTACAGAGAGTCAAACACCTTTCCACCCACGCCAACTCCCTCACCGTCAAAAATAAAAATAATAAAAATAAAATAATTTCATTTGATTCCCTTAATTATCGCCATTTTTTCTATTAGTTTTATTTTATTCTTATTCGATTTTTTAAGTTTTTAACTTGAACTAATATGAATAGGAAAAGATTGTCTAAATCAATAACGGTTAAAATCTAATTTAATAATAAAAAAAAGTCAAAACAGCTAAATCAACGGTTCTCTAAGTTTTATTTGTTGTATATTTTGTTTGATATTTTGGGATATCATATAAATTTTTTACAGTGTTTATTGTCATTTCTGATTAGTCTTTAGTATGATTTTTGGTGCACTGCAAACCAATATGTTATGCACCAGATTAAATTTAAATTTTGATTATATTACCAATGATTTGAAAATCCTATCAGGAAAATAACCAAAAACAAACCTGCATCCAAATCATTGGTAATATACTCAAATTAAATTAAATCTCATTTCTTAATTAAGTGAGATCGATAGCACGAATAGAAAAAAGAATATATAAAAAATTACAGAAAAAATTCAAAGTTTCATAATTCAAACAAAATAAAATTTGAATTTCTAATTTTATCAATTCAAATCCTAATTTTTTGAATTTTTTTTAATCTAAAATATTTGCATATTTATATTGAGTAAAAAAAATATATATATATATTTTAACTATTAAACTCAATGTAAGTTGTACATATAATATGTTTTACTATTTTTTTAGTTTCAATTAGCCAAGTTTTAAGTATTTGGAATTAATCAAAAACTTATATTAGTCATAAAATGATTATTATACAAGCATTAAAGCAAGATTAGGGCTATAAACAAACCAGACTTCTTGAGTTCAACTAATTAAAAACTTGTTTGAAATTGTCTCCTTAGGTAAACAAGTCAAGTTCAAACATATTTTAAAACTTATTAAGTGGGTTTGGGAAGTGGGTTTGTGTGGGTTTGGAGCTAAAATAGCCACAAAAAATAAAATAGGCTTTTTAGTCCCAAGAACACAAAATATCACATCCAATCTATAATCATTACAATATTTCTCTCATAAAAAGCCAAAAAAACCAAAAGTCCTTTCCAAACCAGGCTTTTTAACCCAGGCTAAAATAGCCAAAAAAAAAAACAAAAAGTCAACCCACTTCCCAAACAAGCCTTAAACAACCTACTACTCAATTCAATTTGATTATATGGATTATAAAAACAGTGGTACTACATCCTCTAATTTTGTCTCTCCAAGGTCCTACATCCTCTAATTTTGTCTCTCCAATTTCACATTTAATGACGTTGCCCACTCCAATGTGAAGTGGTCTCACACTCCTCTCTCTCTCTCTCATCTTTTGCTTCTCTAATTCTTCATCATTAGAGGTGAACTTGGGAAAGTAAAATTAGGGAGATGAATCATTATTCTTATATAAACCCAATAACCCATGATTAGTTTGATTAAAACTCATTTAAGATAAATTCAAATCCTATATAAGTCAAACTTGAATATATTTTAAAATTCCTCAAAAGTTTAAATCAAACCTAAATAACCTATTAATTGGCTTGACTCAATTTATTTAACAGAATCAGTTTCTCTTCTTATTTAGGCAGGTGTGAGGATTTGAAAGTCACATGTTGCTTAAAAAATCTCAAGAACCATCTTCCTTCATTTTCTAATACTAGGGAAACTTTTTCAACAATAAGAATTTTCTTTTCTTTATTTATTTATTTGTATATGGATCAATTATTGTTGTAAACATTATGCTCAAAAATTGCTTTCTAGTGATTTGAATGGTTACATATTTGTTGTTAGTTTATGTAAAAATCAACCATCTAAGACTCAAATAATGTTGTTAGTTTATTGTTAACACTCAACCCATAAACACGTTAGTGGAAAGAGAGCCCCAAAAGACTTTTTTCTGTTTTTTTTTAAAGTCAGCAAAGAAGAAAATTTTATTAGAGAAAATGAGATCAATACAAAGAAGGAAAAGGCCGCAGGACAAACTGCATCATTACCAAGAATGAAGTATCCCAACTAGGTTGGCACCCTTCATCCGGCCAATCATGCGCACCCAGCAGCGAAGGAACAACAACACCAAAAAAACAGAGGAAAAAAACAAGTTGGATTGGAGAGATTCCAATACAACACACCCAAGCATCCTTCATCGGGCTAACCTGCATTAGTGACCCAAGCACCTTCTAACCTGTTGTAAATTCTCAGTGAACTCAGTGACTGTGTAAGAGCTGCCAATTAAGTGAGATTTCATCCAAAGAGAAACCCTCACTTTTATCAGGTAGCATGGAGCATCTGCATCAGGTTGAGCATCATTAAAAACGCACTCATTCCTGTGTTTCCAAACTGACCATAGGACTACTATAGGTAGTGCTTTCCACAACTGTTTCTCCTCCCTTTTATACCTCCAGCCCATCCACCACATGAACAAACTGTTGTGGAAAGCACTACCTATCATACACACCAAACGAAAGGGCATGGTAGTAGAACACGCTGAAGTGATTCCTTATCATTTTTGCAGAACACACAAGTAGGATCCACATTTCCACTCAGTGCACCTATTCTCTGCAGATACTCAGATGTTTTTATCCTACCTCTGCGTACAAGCCAAGCAAAGAATTGAGCTTTAGGTGGGGATAAGTTAGTCCAAATCATGTCATGTGCTTCTGAGACGGGAGTTGGTAAATTGGAGCCAATTATACAGATAGTTTACTTTGAAATGACCAAACTGATCAGGTTTCCAGACAAGATTGTCCCTATAACCCTTTCTCAGGTTTGGCCCATTGCCCAGACTCAATTGCAACCTATTCAGCTCTACCTCCTCCCAAGCATGAAGGGACCTTCTGAATCTGAAATTGCAGTTATTTTGCTCCCCTGAGCTATTAACTTTTGCATCTGGGGAAATATCCCTGTCCATAGAGAGTTGAAACAGTCTAGGGAATTGCTCTTTTAGACATGGACTTCCTTGTTGGTATTTTTCCATAAAAATACAAGAAAAAGTATATAAAATGAATTAAATAGAAATGACAAAACAAATTTTTTTATATTAAAGAATGAAATACAGAATAAAATACACAATTTAAAATACATAAATGAATTACATTACATTACGTATAGAACAAATTATTAACATGGATAACTAAAGATTATAACTCATCATTGTAAACTAAATGTTTGGAAAAATAAGAACAAATGATAAGAAAGGAAGCAAACCAAAGCCTGTACTAGACAATTTTCTTAAAATAGATTCACCGCCTCCCGATGGATGCTGGAGGTATGCTGGCGTTTGTCTACCAGGATACGACGGTCGAAATCAGCTAATGCAGAAGCACCTTCTGAATAGTTTCGGCGAACTTGACAATGGTTACACTGCACTCTTTCTAACAAGAACCAAAGAAGGGGCTAGTAAAAGAAGATAGGAAAAAAAAATTGGTGGAAAAAACATCTCCAACTTTTTATCTCAAAACACCATCTCCATTTTCTATCAAAAACCTCTCCAAAATTATCCTACTAAGTTTGAGGGGAAAGGCCTCTATTTATACAAGTAGGGGAATCCCTAGCCATGAAGGCTATACATTAATGGGGCCATCAAATGCCATTAACCAAGGCCATCTAATGGCTAGAGTTGTAGAGGTTGAAAACCTATGGCTACTAATATGGTCATCAACTCCATCATCAAAAGATAAGAGTTACAAAACTTTACATTTCTCATGTGCTTAGTAGATACAAATAAATATGTATATAATGATGTTTGAATAAACCAACAAAATGGGTCACAAAATGAATACTAATGTTGATTCATAACTCGATCCAAACCCAATTCTCAAACACTTGTACAAGCTAAGCCTAACACAACATAACTTAGCCTAAGCCCAAGATTAAGTCCAAGTTTAAGACCAAACCCATCACATGCACAAGCACAAGCCTAGGTCCAGTCCAAATCTAAGCCCAACTTTATTGATGCCCACTTTATGAGATAATTCTCATTCACAACTAAATGGTTTGGGCTCATTATTTTTGTATTGTACTTAAGAAAATGCAAAACCACTCAGACCCACCTCAACCAGCATGTGGGTCCCACTTTAATTTCAAATTAAAGTTACCAAAAATACCATTATTTTCCAACATTCCTTTCCACAAATCCCACTAGAATTTGATTCTACGCCCATCTCCCACCTTGATCTCCACATTCTCCTTGAAGAAAATAAACAAGCTGCTATTCTGTGGATCAAAAGATCCAAAACCTTAATTGAACCAAGACCAATGCCTTCATTTTTACGACGACATATCACTTCATCATTAATATATGGTATCATCATTTAATTATAAATTAACATGTGCGCATAGTTTACTTCACTAGACAGATGTGTTAGTTTGTGATACCACCTGTTAATAATGATATGGTAATACCATTAGGGAAAACTTCACTTTACTTCCTGTGATTTGGACTAGCTGCGGATTACCTTTTGACATTTAGAAATTACCACATAACCCTCATGTGGTTTGTGGACTAAAATGCACAGTTAACATTTCCATCCAAGATAACAGACCTTGAGAGCTACGCGCCTCTACAGAGAGTAAATCAATTTTGAAGACGAAAATACTCTTTTTACATCTTTAAATTTACCAAAGATGCCATTATTTGTCCCCTCCTCTTATTTGTATTGTTTCTCTGTCTACTCTTGCAGTTAATCATTGAACTATATATATATATATATGAGTGCTATTGTTTTCAGAATAAAAGTTAGTATCAATTGTTTGAGAACAAAACCCACAATCATAACGCATGATTCACTAAACCCTTGGTATAAGGTTTACATGGTCTCAATTTCTAGGTCAGAATGCCTATTGTTCAAAAATGGATATTCAATGATTAGCAATCATATATATATATATATATATACATACATACATACAACATATGCAAACACAAAGACCTTGTTTGGTTTGTTTTTCAGAAAAGTTTTTGGGAAAAATTATCTACAAACAAATTTTCAAGAGTAATCAAATAAAACAATTTTTTTTAAAAAAAATCTCAAAATTTTGTTTGGTTACCTACTTTTCAAAATCACTTTCTCTCATATACATTAAATCAATCACTTTTTTTAAAACTCTCTCCTCAAAACAATTTTCTAAAACTATTTCTGAAAAAAGGCAAACCAAACAAGTTTTTGTACTTTTTATCTAAAAAACTACTCTGCAAACACAAACCAAACACACCCAAAATGATTTTTTTTTTTTGAAAACATAACACAAATATATATATATATATATATATATATTTGTGTGTGTGTGTGTGTAAAATATAATTTTGGGGATGTTTGATGAACTAGATGATTTGGTGATGTTTGATGAATCAAAAATTCAAAATTGTAGTCTTTGATTCATTGTGCATATATATATATGTATATATATATGTGTGTGTGTGTGTGTAAATTATAATTTTGGGGATTTTGATGAACTAAATGATTTGATGATGTGTTTGATGAATTAAAAATTCAAAATCATACTTTTTGATTTCAGTTCTTCATTGTGCATATACATACATACATATATATCTTTGTGTAAAATATAATTTTTGTGATATTTGATGAATAAAAAATTCAACTGTTTGAACAGTTGCCAGAGGGAAATAGGAAGGGTGGGGCCTGCCGAAAATGGAGGGGTCTGGAGGTAGAGATGAGGCAAAGTGGGGGATTGTCCGAGGGGAAGAAGAAGGGTGTGGGTTTCACCTGAAATGGAGGTTGTCGGTTGCTCTCTCAGATTGGGAAACATTATAAAAAATTAAAATGAGAGAGAGAAGATGAAAATGAGGATATAATTGTCAATTTATAACTTCTATTAACAAAAGTTAGTGTGCGCTTCAATCCAGTAACCACTTGGGGGTTATGTGATGATTTCCAAATGTTAAGAGGTAATCTGCACTTCGTCGAAACCACAATGGTAAAGTGAACTTTACCCATACCATTATCTTAAGACTCTATTGTGCATCATTGATTCGATTAAGGATTTGAAAAAAGGAAAAATCAAAAAAATGTGGACTATCACAACCATTTTAAATCTATTTTCATCATTTTTTTTTTCTTAATATAAGCTGTTAGTAATGGGCGCCCATGTGGCATGACCATTTGAACATAATTTGGATCTTATCCAAATAGGTTTTGAATTAAATTCAAACCTATTTAGGATAACCACTCAGGATATAGATATTATCAGTTTTAACTGATATGGATAAATAATAATAATATAATATATATCTGATATATGGTTATGGGTAACCCAAGATAGAAACAACGTAGGTTTTGTTTCTACCCATAAACTTACTCTCTCCCAAGAAACAACGATCAAGCCATTTGCACTGTGGTTTGTGTGGGTGATATTTACCATTGTAATATCACCCCACTACTGGGATTGATTGATTAGATTCTGGAAGCACGTGATTTATCCACGAGATTTTAGATCAAATGAGGTATGATCTAAACATTTTATTCCGTTGCATGTTTTGTGTTTTGATTTACATAAGCTAAATATCAGTCATTTCAAATCATAACCAACATTAATTTGAGATCATGTAAATCACAAATAAGGTGGACTATCACATTATAAATTTCATTTTAATAGGATTCGTCCTTGAACCTCATTATGATCCCAAAATGAAAATTTCATTCAAACTAATTAGAACAATCCTGCATATTACCCTAAAATCTTCTTAAAAAAAACCAGTAGTATTACTCGAACATACCAATATTCTAAAAAAAGATAGAAAGAACTTACCTTTTTTTTGGAGAAATTACACTAATAATCTTTATAATTTAAGCATAATATCATTTTAATCCTTGCTGTTTTAATTTAAACAATTTAAATCACACACTTTCAATTTTATTATAATTTAGACCCTCTGTTATGTGCCATTAACATTTTAAATTGAAAAGACTGTGTGCAAAATTAGAGGAACCGACATTCTTTTGAATTCTACTTTGATTTCTCTAATTTTACATGTGATCTTTTTCCATGCAAAATTCAAACAGCAAATAACAAAGAGACTATACATTACAACAAAATTAAAAATGTAGAGTTCAAATTATTCAAATTTAGACTATGAGAACTAAAATAAAATTTCGCTCAAATTAGAAAAACCAACGGTGTAATTTAAATTTTTTTTTTTTTTTTTGCTCGAAAATGAAAATAATATTTTATGAATACTAATTAAAAATTATATAAGGGAATGACAAAAAAAGAAGAAGAAGGAATAACTAAAAGTGTAAACTTTTCCAAACTGACTCATCAGAAAAACAGAGTAACCCCTATGTATTGATGTAAAAGGACAAAAGACCCACTAAAAAGAAAAAACAATCATATAAACACACACACAAACACAAACACAAACACAAACACAAACACAAACAAAGGTCCAAACAGATCAATTTGATCTCTCTTTATCAAATCAAAGTCACAACCAAATATAGAAAAACATTTTTTATAGTAGATAACATTTTCTCCGGAAACAAACGGAACATAAACGCCAATTTTGAACAACAATTCAACAATGACTGAAGAGTAGGAACTATATGGACATGCAATTCAAAGGGAAAGATACAACAAAATGATAATTTTAAAAGGGATAAATGGTAATTCTAGCACATAATCTTAGTTGGAAATATCGCACATAAACACATTTTTTATATAATACAATCTAAACAAAGGAAAAAAGTGACAATTATTTATTCAAGCGATAGAATAAAGCCGATGAAGATGATGAACGATATATGAATACTCATCAATGAGGCAACAATAACACAAAGCAACAATGCTAGGTGGCCCGAAAATTCATTGCTCGAATGGCTCGAATATGTCAAAACGACGTCGTTTTGTCGTTTTGACATATTCGAGCCATTCAAGCCATACAAATTCGGGCCACCAAGCATTTTTTAACACAAAGCCACCACCTTTACTCTATTGGTCGATGGAGTAGCACACTGTGGAGGTAACCATTATTGGAGGACCTTGGAAAAAAAACCTTTAACAAAAAAAAAAAAAAAATTTTTTTTTTCCCTCCCCCCCCCCCCCAAAAAAAAAAAAAAAAAAACATATAAAAAAATAAATAAATAGATAAATAAGTAAATTACAAATACACTCCCTCAGGTTTACTTAAAATACAAATTGCCTTATGTGGTTTGAAAAATTACAAATATCACTTGTCAAAATTTTTTTATTTAACAGAATGAACTTAAAAAATGAAATTTCTAACTGCTCCCCTATACAATAATAAAATTACTTGAATTGTTAATTGAAGGGCTAGCCAACTAGGTTAAAGCCCCTTGGTTATTAAAAACTGTTAATTAACTTGATGATTTATTAATAAAAGGGGCCAATTGTTATGAAATTCAAAATGTCAAGGGGCAAGATGTAATTTTCATAACGACGTGGGGTAATTTGTATTTTAAGCAAATCTCAGGAGATGAATTTGTAATTTATCCAAAAAAATTTAAAAGAAGAAGAAGAAGAAGAATAAAGAAAAGAAACTGAGAGCCAATGAAAAAGAAAAGAAAAATGAGAAAATAAAATTGAGATATTTCAAAAGAGGAAAAGATGCATTTTTTGTTAGAGTAATGCTTTACATAAACAAATTTCTAATCAGATTTCTTACCACGAGTCACAAATTTCCTAGGGTTCATAGTATAAATAAATATACACAGAACTCAATGTCTTTGTATCTAGTTATAAGAAAATCAAGTAAAATATGTGTTTATGTATAACATTTTTCATTTTGGTATGTATATGCATGGATCAAGAGGTTATGATACACACCTTTGGCTATTATGTTGCAAAATCTCTTCCAACTTCCTAGTCTTAGTTCAACCCTTAATTCATGTAAGTATTTTTGATCTTATGCAATTAGCTAATAACACTCCTCATTTCCATTCGATCTCTTGGTGATTCCATTGAACATGCAATCCCAATTCGTAGAACAGAAAGCATGCAGCCTTTAATCCACCTTCTTGTGTTATGCTCCAATAACATGTAGGGATCCACAATCTCCATCACTCTATTAGGCAAAACATTCTTAACGAAGTTATGAAGATTTAGATGATCCTTAAACATATCATCAATTGGTCTCTTACCTGTAAACATTTCTAGTAAAAAAATTCCAAAGCTGTATACATCTCCTAGTGCGAAAACCATGTCCTCCATGCCAAACTCTGCAAATTATTTTTCTAATGTTAGTGTGAAAAATTGACATAGTTGTAATCCCAACAGAATATGTATTGAATACTTTTTTGGATAAAATAAAAATACATCTTTTAAAATTTAATTAAAATATGATATGCCCCCTTTGATTTTGAAAATTACATTTTGTCCCTTGAAATTTCTAATTTTATAACAGATGACCATTTTTATTAATAAATCATCAAGTCAATTAACAATTTTTAATGGTATCATAAATTTATTTCTATTAATAATTCAAGTAATTTTATCATTGTATAGGAGAGTAATTAGGAATTTTATTTTTTTGATTAATTATTTTAAATAAAAAATTCTAACAATGGGATATTTATAATTTTTTAAATCACCGGGAACAATATGTATTTTAAGCAAATCTCAAAAAGTGTATTTGTAATTTGACCTGATTGTTTTTAAATGAAACTCAACAAACTTTTTAGTGCTGTGATGTCCTTAATTCTATTCCTCTCAATATTGTTTTTGTTTCCAAGTGACTAAGTGACATAATTGTTGAGAATGACATAATTTAATTGTATTTTTTTTTTTTATTGAAGCAAACAAAATTAGTCTTGCATGAGATATTATGTTAGAATCAACTATAAAAGTTTCTAAGCATTGAGTAAGATTTTAGAAAATGCTTTGGTTGCAAACTAGTAAATTAATTCTTTCTACTAGTAAATACCATGGACTATTTTGATCAAACTAACATTTCATACTAAAATTACATAAAGAAGATTTTTTTTTTTTTTTTTTAAAAAAAAAAAAAACCCAGAGGACGCATAGAGGATTAACTCAAGTTTTCCATAGCCAAGTTTAAGCATGGCCACATTAAACGATGTGCACTTCAATTGTAATATTTATACTAAGATTAAACATGACCACACTAAACAAAATAAACTCAGTACTTGGTTTGCTAACAGTGAGGAGGTGGAAGCACACATTGGGAGCATTCATAAACGGCATGAAATCTGCATAAAAATAACCCGGCAAATTATACCGGTGGTTCCTAGATTTTACTCCTTACATCATTTTGATCCCTCCATTTTCAATTGGCTCAATTTTGACTCTTAACTTTAAATTTTGTGTCAATTTGGTTCAATTGATAATGTCATTAGTGTTCTTGATAGTATAATCACTGAATTAGTTGAGTTTAACTCACTGAATTTAATAAATTTATAAGTTTATAAAAATGACACATGCCACTTATATGCATATTTTTCATAAATAAAAAAAAAATGCTGAGAGCTGTAATCAATTGAACCAAATTGAAACAAAATCATAAATTCAGAGTCAAAATCGAGTAAATTAAAATTATAGGAACTAAAATGATACAAAAATTAAAATACAAGGACTATTATCACAATTTGCCCAAAATATTTCTTACAAATATGTAGGTGCCCACTATTTTGTAGAAGCCATGGTTTGCATGTTTATGCTGAAATGTATTCATGTGTGTGTAGATATATATATATATATATATATCTATATATAATTACTTTTCCTATTGCAAGTTATTAGTTTTTCTACTCCAAGGACATTGAAAAGATTTTGTACTTGGAGCAACATAGCCTATGTTCCCCTTATCACAACTGAATTGCTTTGATCTTGTGCCACGTCACTTGAAACAGTAGAAATAATTTCTGATAACCCGAAGTCTCCAATAAGGGCCGTCATCTCATCATCCAAAAGAACATTGCTTGGCTTTAAATCACCATGAATAATTGTACCACAATGAAGATACTCAAGTGCAGAAGCGACATCAATGGAAATATCCAATCTCTGGATTAGTTTAAGATTTCTAGGTTCTTCTGGTTGCCCATGGTTTCCCACTCCAACTTCATGTAGCCATTTGCCTAAGCTTCCATTGGCCATAAATTCATATTCCAAAGCTTTGAATTCATCACCATTGAAATCCACACTAGAACAAACTCTCAAAATTTTCAGTAGATTTCGATGTCTTATTGCTCTTAGTACTTCGCATTCTGTCATGAAGCTCCTAGAAGCTCCTCTGGTCTAAAGATTGAGCACTTTCACTACCATAACCATTTGAACTTGATCAAGATTCCTTTGTAAACTGAAGCATAACTTCCAACACCAATTAGATTAGCCTTTGAGAATCCATTGATGGCTTTGAGAAGCTCTGCATAAGGAACCCTCAAAAATTGATGCATGATTGAGGCTTGCAAGAGGCCTTTGTTTTTGAAACATGATGTCGTTGAAGAAATATGAAGCAGCTAACGAACAAAGATAAAAATATCACAAGACCAACCACCAGTATGATCACTTTCATCTCGTGAGATAGATTATTCTTGCTTGATTTGACGGATGGACATGGAGGAAGGCCTAATTTTACAATACCTCCACACAGTTCATTATTTCCAACAACTGAAATTGTACTCTCATTTTGTGGTGGACTCACGAAGGCCCAATAACAACCTTTAATTAGGATATCTAATTAGAGAAGAGCCTCTCCCACTGCAATTTACCCAAATATATAGTGCCTCGCCGTATTTAATTACCAATTGTAGCTTGCATCAAATTGTTGGAGCATTAGATGAGACTGTTGTCGATTTTTTATTTTTTATTTTTTTATAGATATTTCAAAGTTTTATTAATTTTTTTTTAAGATTAATTATACTGACACCTCTCAAGATTTCAGTTTAATATAGATTTTCCCCACACATTTAAACTCTACTGTCAGATTAAAATGATAAGTTTGCCCTTTAGCCTTTTTACATATAAAATAATAAAATAATGAAGATATTTTATTCATGTCATTTTAAAGAAAGTAACAATCATCTTCTTTCATTTGACTCACATAAAAAAATTGAGTTTTTTTTTAAAATTTTATTTTGCGTGTTTTTTTTTTATATTTTTATTGAATTTTTAAAAATATTTTAAGCAATTTTATTTGTTATTTTTTGGATACACCTAATCTAGATATATTTAAGAAGTATAATATTTTGTGAATTTTTTTTTAAATTCACCAAATAAAAGAAAATTAAAAAGATACAAAAATTCCATATATTATCTTATTTTATTGTATTCCATAGATTTTTATAATTTTTTTGGTACAAATTTTATACTTTTTAAATATATTTAGATTAAATTGATCTAATTTAGATATAATGGTGGAAATAAAAAAATAAAAATTATATTAATATATAAATATTTATACAAAGCCTCCGTTTGGGAAGTGAGTTGGCTTTTTGGCTTTTTGGCTTTTTTGGCTATTTTAGCCTGAGCTTAAAAGCTTGGTTTGGGAAGGGCTTTTTGGCTTTTTGACTTTTTTGAGTTTTTTTGTGAGAGAAGAATGTAATGATTATGGGTTAGATGTGATGTTTTGTTTGTTATGGCTAAAATAGCCTATTTTGTCTTTTATGACTAAAATAGCCAAAAAAGCCCAAGAACCAACTTGCCAAACAGAGGCAAAAAGTATCATAAAAATATTACGATAGTGATATTGTCGTAAATATAAATCATGTTTATGGATGTTTTGTTTTAAAGTGAAAAGTCCATATTAATTTATATCATTATGTTTAAATTCAGGTAGAATTTAATAATGAAAAGTTGTAGAATATAATCATGATGATAAGAAGAAGAAATGATAGGAAAAAGGGCAAAATGGTCATTTAAAAAATTTTAGGACATGACATTAGCAATTCAAGAGGCAATTTATAATGAGATTACAAACCTTAGGAATGAGAATATAATTTTTTAAATGTGAGGGAGAGATCTGTATTAAACAGAAATCTTAGGCGGTGTCAGTATAATTTACTCATTTTTTTTATTAAATGTCTTTAGAGTTTCTAGCAATATATTTTTTTTTCTTTCCTTTTTTTTTTTGTTTTGTTTTGTTTTTGTTTTTTTGTTTTATTTGTTTTTTGTTTTGTTTTGTTTTTGTTTTTTGTTTTTTTTTGTTTTTTTTTTTTGCCTTCCATGTAGGTTTAATATAGCAAAGTGCTTGGAGATGATGTTATGATAGCTTATCAGGATATTTTATTTCTTAACATTAGCTTTTAAAGTTTTTGTTTTTTATTAATATATAAATTTATTCTTAAAGTTAATTTTTTTAAATCTAAAATTAACTAAAAAAATGTCATATTAATAGTCACATAATATAAAATATATTAATATATTTAACATACACCCTTAATATAAATTTAAACTCAAACATAATAAATTTTTTTTATGTCATGTACAATCAACATCCTATTTTTATCTAATTTTTACATAAATTAATTTTAAAAAATTAAAAACTATAAGCTAAATAAGAAGCAAAAAATTCAAGAGTTAAAAATAAAAAAAAAATAATAATAAAAGTGCAAAAAGTGTAATTTACCTAACTCATTGGTGGTGTTTGGTGTAGCTTTTTTTAGCCAGCTTATAGATTTTAAATTTGGAAAAATCATTTTGGACTATTTAGTTAAATTTATTTCAAATAGTTTCTAATTTTAATAACTTATTTTAACTCAAAAAATTGATTATAAGAAGTTGTCCACCCAATGTTTCTGATTATCAATTTCTGTTGTGGGTATATTAATATATGATTATACCCTAAATTTTTTTTTTTTGAAAAAATATAAAATGACCCAAATGGACTGTAGATTATTATTATTATACAAAAAATGTAGACTACTAGTGAATAATAAAGAATAAAGGTTTATTTAATTTGTAATTAACAGTGGTAAAAATGACATTTACACATAAAAAAAAAATTATTTCACAACTTATCTGCTAAATACTACTCAACAACTTAAATCTATAATCTAAACAGATTAACAATCTGTCAAGTTATAATATATAATTTATTTTAACAGTTGCACCTAATACCCCATTATTTTAACAGCTTATAGATTTTAGTTTTGGAAAAATTATTTTAGACTATTTGGTTTAATGTATTTCAAACAATTTCTATTTCTAATAATTTATTTTAACCAAAAAAAACTAATTCTAAGAAACTGTCCACCTTCTGTTTATGATTATTAGTTTTTTCTATGGATATTTTAATTTACAATTATACCCTTAGAATTTTTTTTCTTTTGTGAAAATATAAAAAGACCCAAATGGATTGCAGATTTTCTATTTTTTATGAAAAATGTAGACTAATAATGAATAATAATAATAATAAATTCATTAATTGGCAATTAACAAGAGTAAAAATAACATTTACACATAAAAAAAAAAAAAAAAAACTATTTACAACTTATTTAATAATACAGTTTTGTTGGGTAACTCAAAAATTGGCTGCCTCGACGTTTTGGCACCTTATTTTTTGTTAATTTTTTTTTCCCTTCCCCCTCTCTTTTCTCTATCAAACACCAAACTCTAACAAACAGAGAGGCGAGGCGATGGTGAGAGAAAGAGAGGAGAAGGAGGAACAGAGGAGGAGCAAAGGAGGAAGAGAAAGAGAGGACGCCAGAGGTGGCTTCACCGGCCAAATGGGAAGCCGCCAGAGTGGGTTTGCGGTGTTGAATCTCAACTTCCTCTTCTTCTTCCTCTACTCTCTCTCTCTCTCTCTCTCTCTCTCTCTCTCTAACAAACCCACTTTCTCTCTTTAAAAATTATCAAACCCCTTTATCTTCAACTTCCTCTTCTTCTTCCTCTACTTTCTCTCTCTAAAAACTACAAAACTCATCACAAAATTAAAGCAAACGCACTTGCTCTCTCTAAACACTATCAAACCCACCGCAAAATTGAAGCAAACCCAACAAGGATTATTCAGTTAACACTAACAAACAACATAAATCATCTAGATGCAAGACTTTGGTTCTGGTTTCTTCAATTTCTTTCTTTCTTTTCTCTGATTTTTTTTTTTTTATTTCTTTCTTCATGTTGTTTTTGGGGAGTTTTTGATTTGTACATGAGTTTTGCTCTAAAAAAATAGATCTGGAGAAAGAATGAGGGAGGGTGGTGTTGGGTTGGCCGAAGTTGGTGGGGGTGGGGAACAGGAGGCCGTAGGGTGCCGGCAGTTGCGGTGATAGGGTGGTCACGTTGGTGAGGGTCGCGGGAGACTTTGGATGGGTCTGAGAGAGATAAAGAGGTGAGAAAAAGTAGTATGTGTGAGGTCCAAAATCGAAGAGAGAGAGAGACTACTAAAATTTGGGCCATTGGGGGTTGAAATTTCGAGGTACACAGCTTTATTCTTAATAGTACTAGCCAATAACTTAAATTTATAATTCAAACAAATTAATAATCTATTAAATTATAATTTATAATTTATTTTAACAAATCACATCAAACATTTCATTATCCTTTCTTGGGCACCGCCAGGCCACCACCGTAGAAGCAACTTTTCCTCTCTGGGGTTTAACAGATCAACAAGCATGACAATTTTCTCTCTCTAGGGTTTAAGGTCATTTCTAACGTTTAATCAAATCCATCACCAAATTTGAATTTGGTGCAACATGACACTTTTTTGGTCTTCAACGGTTTTATCGAAGCTCTATCAAATTGAGAATGTGTCAAAATTTGCACCAAACTTTGCACCTTTCAACAATTTATTGTGCATAGCCATTGAGTGTGGACAACCGGCCGATGTCCGGCCGGATGTCCCCTCGGATGACCACCTCAAGGCATAATTTGTGAAAAATTTACGTTGATCAGTCAACCCCCCAGATGACCACCTCTACATCTTTTTTTGACTTGTACACCATTATGTTCATCAGGTAGAGAAACATAGGTGGCATGAGATGAATCTGATAGAGGTAACCAGATGGAGAATTTCAATCTCTCCTATGAGAACAAAACAAATATTAAGGAGGCATTGGAAAACAAGGGTTTTCCCCTAGAAAATGAATCTTGGCAGGTAGTAGAGATCAACAAGCTACTGCTAACAATGACCCATGGTAGAGAAATTCAAAATCAGCGAAAGTTCAAAGAAACTAAGAAATGTGAAACAAGCACATGTGAAAACACAACAAAAAATCAAAAACACCGAAGAAAACAAATACAAGGTGTTCTGGTTGAGTCCCAGAAAAGATTAGGAATATTATGCGCTAAAATTAGGCAAGTGTGAAAGAAAATTGAAACAGAGAAACCAAAAGGGGCATTTTTATTTATTTATTTTGAAATTTGTTGTGATATTCAATTAAACTATAAAATCTATTGAAAATTGAGACCAAAAACAGAATAGTAATCCGAGAATGTTTGAAGAAAATAGGAAACCAAAAAGGGCAATTTAAAAAATAAAATAAAAAAATTTGTTTTGTGGTTTTGAAATAAGACTGTAATTTCAATTGAACCCAAAACATAAGAGTTGAAAGTAAAAGAAACAAAGTTCAAAGAAGGACAAAAACTGGTACCAATGATACATACCTATCAACTAAAAATGGGTTCCTGGTTCAGAGAACAAGAAGAACAAGATTTTAAAGATGTTTTTGGCTTACCATGAAAGAGAAGCTTAAGGTTGTCGAAGATCTTTGGTTGAGATAGAAGAGAGAGCTGAAAAGCAAAGGCACTGTAGCAACCCAGAAGAAGCCTCAAAGAACTTCCACAATCACACCTAGAAAAGTTGTTACAGATTCTTCGGATTGCATTTGCTAGTTGACCGGCCGGACGACCGGCCGGTCGTCAACTTGTGTTTTACTGACAGCTAAAAATTCACCGATGGAGAGCTTGATATCAATAGAGGAATTCGTCAAATTTTTACTCAAATTTGATAAAATATTTGGTGAACTGCTAGAGATGCCCTAAGAACAACATCAATAATAGGAGGAGCAAGAGGCAATACCTCTTTCATCTCCACTCATCTGCAGGTGGCTCCACCACAGCTCCAGCCGCCACCACCTTTGCCAAAAATCTAGTTTTCGCTTTTTGTAAAAAACTAACAACACTTACCCTATTTGCCAATGCTCAATTGGCAATACGGACACAGTTGTGCTCAAGGAGAATTAAATCGCACTGTGTGTGTCTCACTCGTCCTCGAATCACACTGTTTTGAAGCAACAGATTCTGATGAGGGTTTGAGGAATTTGAGGAAGCTGGTGGAAAATAAGGGCATTGCATTTGCAGGTGTGTTTCTCAGCTCAAAACAACTCTACAAAGATAAGCTAGTATTCCTCTCTATGCTTTCTCTGTCTTCAAAAACCTTCCAAAGTATTATTCTTTAAATTGTCACTAATTTCTATAAAATTTTCATCTATTTAGTCCCAAAGTTTTTAATTTTGGTCCAATTGAAAATGTTTGTCTAAATAGTAACTGTCAAAACCTAATTTAATAATGTCTATGTCATTTCAAAAATTTGAACTACTTAAAGCATTTTACTAAGCACTCATTTTTTTCATTCACTATTTTGGATTGAGGAGAGAAGAAGAAGATGAACAACTTAAATTACACCACTAATATTTTTTTTTATTCACTTTTTTAAATGATGAGAGAAGAAGATGGATGCTTAATTGTAGGGGGTAAGTTATGTAATATAGTGTGGATAAGAAAATAGATGTTTGGTTGTATTGTATGATTTAAATTGTTCAAATTATAAAATTATCTTTTTGCTTGCTAGGTTTACACCATTACTGATTGTCTTCAATTTGACCATATCAACTGAAATTGGACATTGAATGACTAAATAGTTTGAATTGATAGCTTAGGAATTAAATAGAAAAAATGACCATAGTTTAGGAATAAAGGTAAAATTAACCAACATAAATGAAATTGAGGCAAATGATTGTGGTACATGTATTGTGCATGGAATCTATACTTTCGGATTATTATTTATTAGTTGTGCTTTTCATAAAAATATATTGTTAATTTGTTGTCTTGTATTGAGGATGGGCAAATCTGAAGTGAATTCAGTTATCTGCCCGAACTTGTAAATTGGCCTTGAGCATGGTCATTCCTAGTCTTTATTTTGAAAGATGCCGGACCCGATCACTGAATTTTGAAAACCATGTCTTCAAAAACCATGTCTTCAAAACTGAGAACAACTTCATTTTTCAATGGGAATTGAAGGAAACTTTATAATTGCAGTGTTTTTGGAAAGTCCAATTAGAAGATGGTTGAGATTTTGCACCGTTCAGTGGGAATTATTCACAGAAACCATGTTGAGCATATAACTACTTTCATCAAAGTGAGTGTGGATGAAGAGTCAAAGGACAATTTCGATTCTGATGTGCAGCCAACACCTAAGAAAAGCCTCACTTTCTGTGTTGAAGGAAACATCAGTGTTTGGAAGACAACTTTCCTTCGGAGAATAGCTAATGAAACACTTGAGCTGCAAGATCTTGTCGAGGTTACTCCTGAACTTATTAAAACTAGCAAGCTGTTGGACCCGATCACTTTAATATATTGGTTCATTATACGCTGAGCCACAAAAGCATGCATATACCTTGCAAAACTGTGTGTTTGTTACTAGTGTCAGTAATCTTTAATTTCTTTATGTAATGTGTCTCTTCCAACATACATATTTTTGAATTTTGATTATTTTAGCATATGACAAGGCATATTTGGCTCAATTAAGATCACCAAAAACACCCATATCAAGATTCTGTTTTGGTATCAAACAAAGCTACAAAGCAAATAATTTTTGATACATGGACATGCAATAATTTCAATGAAAAGTCAAGATACAACGAAAAGATAGTTTTAATTTAACAGGGATAAATATTGGTAATCCCAAGCACACAATCTTAGCTAGAAACATAACATCCCACCTGAACATATATTCAAGCAATAGATTAAAGATTGCTGAGGCAACAGTAACATAAAGCCACCACTTGTATTCTATTGGCTGTTGAAGTAGCATACTGTTGAGGTAACCATTATTGGAGGACCTTGGATGTAAACCTTAAGCAACAAAAGAATAAACATGCTTTAGTTCACTTGCCAAAGGAAAAAAATGCTTTAGTCCACTCACTCATCTTTGTTGAATTAATAGATTATAATAAAAAAATAAAGAAAAAGAAAATAAGAAATTAGAATAAATATAAGTGGAATTCATATCTTTGTGTCTAGTGGTAAGAAATTTGAATAAAAAATTCGTTTTGAGTATCTCATTTTCTATTTCCGTATGCGTATGCATAGGTCAAGAGGGAATGCTACACACCTTTGGTTTTCATGTTGCACAACCTCTTCCAACTTCCTAATCTTGGTTCAACCCTTCATTCATGTAAGTAGTTTTGATCTTACGCATTTCGCTAATAACACTCTCCATTTCCATTCGATCTCTTGGTGATTCCATTGAACATGCAACCCCAATTCGTAGAACGGAAATCATGCAGTCTTTAATTTGCCTTCTTGTGTTATGCTCCAATAGGATGCAAGGATCCACAATCTCCATCACTCGATCAGGCAAAGCATTTTTAACGAAGTTATGAAGATTTAGATGATCCTTAAACATATCATTAGTTGGTTTCTTACCAGTAAACATCTCCAGTAAAAGAATCCCAAAGCTGTATACATCCCCTAGAGTGGAAGCCATGTCTCTCATGCCATACTCTGCAAATTGTTGCCAATGTTAGTGTGAAAAATGAGTCTCGTTAGTTGGCATAGTTGTAATCCCAATGGATGTATTAATAATTCTTTTAATGAAACTCAACAAACTTTTATTGCTCCAATGTCCCTCTCAATAACAATATTTTTGTTTGTGTATGCAAGTGACTCTGTGAGATAATTGTTGAGAATGACATAGTTTAATTGTATTTTTTATTGAAGCATACAGAAATTAGTCTTACATGAGAAGTTCTGTCAGAATCAATTATACAAGTTTCGAAGCATTAAGTAAGTTTTTAGAAAATGATTTGGTAGCAAACTAGTATATTAATTCTTTCCACTAGTAGCTACCATGGACTATTTTGATTAGACTAAAATTTCATACTAAAATTACATTAAGAATATTTTTTATATTATTATTATAAAAAAGAAGGAGGCATCAAGGATTAACTCAAGTTTCCATAGCCAAATTCAAGCATGGCCACAATAAACGACGTAAACTTCAATGGTAATATTTATAGGAAGATTTAGTATGACCACATTAATAAAGTAAGCTTAGTATTTGGTTTGCTAACAGTGAGGACGTGGAAGCACACATTGGGAGCATTCATAAATGGTTGTGTATAAAAGTAATGCTTTAAAATATGTAGGCGCCCACTATTTCATAGAAGCCGGGGTTTGAATGTTTATGCTGAATATTTTGTAGAAGCCATGGTTTGAATGTTTATGCTGAAATGAATTCATGTGTGTGTAAATATATATATATATATATATATTGTTACTTTTCCTATTGCAAGTTCAGTTTTTCTAGTCCAAGGAAATTGAAAAGATTTTGTACCTGGAGCAACATAGCCTATGGTTCCCCTTATCACAATTGAATTGCTTTGACCTTGTGCCACGACACTTGAAGTGGTAGAAATAACTTTTGTTAACCCAAAATCTCCAATATGGGCCGTCATCTCATCATCCAAAAGAACATTACTTGGTTTTAGATCACCATGAATAATTGTCGACTCACAACCACAATGAAGATACCCAAGTGCAGAAGCGACATCAAATGAAATGTCCAGTCTTTGGATTAGTTTAAGATTTCTGGGTTCTTCTTGCTGCCCATGGTTTCCCACTCCAACTTGATGCAACCATTTATCCAAGTTTCCATTGGCCATAAATTCATATACCAAAGCTTTGAATTCATCACCATTGAAATCCACACTAGAACAAACACTCAAAATTTTCAATATATTTCGATGCCTTATCACTCTTAGTGCCTCACATTCTGTCATGAAGCTCCTAGAAGCTCCTCTGGTTTGAAGATTGAGCACTTTCACTGCCACAGCCATCTGAACTTGATCAAGAATCCCTTTGTAAACTGAAGCATAGCTTCCAACACCAATTAGATTAGCCTCTGAGAATCCATTGGTGGCTTTGAGAAGCTCTGCATAAGAAACCCTAAAAAATTGATGCATGATTGATGGCGTGCAAGAGGCCTCCTTTTTCGAAACATGACGCCGTTGAAGAAATATAAAGAAGCTAACTAACAGAGATAAAAATGTCACAAGAGCAACCACCAGTAGGGTCACTTTCATCTTGTGAGAGAGTTTATTCTTGCTTGAGTTGGAGGATGAACAAGGTGGAAGGTTTAATTTTGCAATACCTCCACATAGATCATTATTTTCAACAATTGAAATTGCACTTGAATTTCTGAACACTCCTCGCATGGGAACTTGTCCATGTAGCATATTAAAAGACAAATTCAACATATCTAATTGAAGCTCACCTAGATAACTTGGGATCAGCCCCGATAAATTGTTGCGTGAAAGATCCAATACTCTTAAGCCCCTCAACGTGCTCAAACTTTGAGGTATCTCTCCTTCAAATGAATTCGCCTCCAACAGCAGCCATTCCAGACTCAAACAACTACTCAGAGTGTTTGGTATGGATCCTGATAATCTATTATAGGACAAATCCATGACTGCAAGATTTTTCAAAGACCCAACTTCTAATGGAAGAGAACCAGTCAGTGCATTGTGATATAACAAGAGGAATGTTGAAAGGGAGGAGAGATTCATAATTTCACGGGGTATTGAACCATTGAGATTATTTTTATAAAGGTCTAATTCCAACAAGCTATGACAATTGCCCAAACTCGGAGGTATGCTTCCATGGATATTGTTTTGTCCCAAGTTGAGTGTAATCAACGAAGTCAAATTACCAAGCGAAGATGGAAGTTCTGTGAATTTGTTCTGGTCTAAGTACAGAGCATGCAGCTTTTGAAGTCTGCCGATGGAGGATGGAATAGGGCCAGAAAGATTATTTACTGCCATAGATAAGACAGTGAGGCTGAGGAGGTTCCCGATGCCTGAAGGAATGCTTCCATGTATTTGATTAAGCTCCAAATTTATCAAGCTAAGATATGTGGAGAGATTAGCTACAGAGTCAGGCAATGTACCACTGAGAAGATTTCTACCCACATCAATAAATTGTAGACTGGTGCAATTTGTTAGAGACAAAATAAAAGTGAGGTCATCTTGCAACCGATTTTGATCAACTGCTATCGTTTGAAGACCCATAAGTTTTCCAAGATCTCTCGGCATTGTCCCACTGAAATCATTCTCAGAGAAGACTATCCATTCAAGCTCCGAAGCGTTTGACAGTGTAGTAGGAAGTGTTCCAGTAAACGAATTGTTCACAAAATAAAGAAACTTGAGATTAGGAAGTGTGGAGCCTATATCATGAGGAATATTTCCTTCAAGTTGGTTTTCGGTTAATGATAACAAAATGATGGTGGAGACATTGTAAAGTCCAGATGGAACCTTACCAGATAGTTTATTCTGCGATAACTGGACAAATGTCAGGCCTCGAAGCTTAGTAATTTCCCCCGGAATCTCCCCTTGCAGATTACATTCCGCCAAAGAGAGTTTTGAAAGAGATGAGAGGTTTCCAATGGACGGAGGGATGGTTCCTGAAAGCTTGTTTTTACTCAAGGCTAAAATTCCAAGCCTTGACAAAGAGCCCAACTCAGCTGGGATGTTTCCGGTTAGGTTGTTGTCAATCAAGTTCAGCCATTCAAGTTTTGAGCAGCGAGAAAGGTTGTTGGGTATTCCGCCGCCAAACGAATTGTTGCTGAAGTGTAGTGTTTGTAGCCGAAACAAGCGACCCATCTCCTGTGGGATTGGGCCGTGGAAGCTATTGTTTTGAAGAACGATGCTTTTGAGGAAGGAGAGGTTTCCTACATGAGGTGAGAGTGATCCAACCAGGCCTTGGGACGTTAGAGTTATCCCAATAACTCTATCAGGATGTCGACGACTACACAAAATGCCGTTCCAGTGACAGTGGTGGACTGAATGATTCCAGGAAGTGAAGGCACCAAATGGGTCTTCAACTATTGCAGCCTTGAAGGCCACCAATGCAAGCCGATCCGTCTCATTTGCCATGAAGCAACTGGCTGCAGGGATGTTGCACAAGAAGTAGCACCACCACCACACAAGGGCAGTGTAGAGCACAATAAACGAGCTTGCCATGATTTTTTTATTAAATTTTTTTTTTCTTGATGAATTAGGCACTTACATATGATGGTGTGCTTAGTGTGTAATGTGCATATATAATTTGAAATTTCCCAACTATGGCTTCCAGCTAGTTCTTGGTTTTTGGTCAATTATTATACTACTGTTAAAATGTGACCATTAAAAAAATTATTAATTAAAGACCTCCCTAAACTAACGTTTACTAGAGATATAGTAATTAAGTAGGTGGATTCCCTACTTAATTAAAAAAAAAACATGACCGCACATGGGTGGAATCCTTCACAAAGAGGATAAGATCGGTTCATTCTGCAATTGGGTTCACAAAGAGGATAAGATCGGTCCATTCTGCAATTGGGTTCCTATTCTGCCATACAACAAGCTGTTGTGGATGTTAGTCCTGAATCTTTTTCAATAATTCGATCCGGTCATATTGCAAGTTTTGTTGAGAAGATCATTCATATAAAAAATCAAATTGATTGGATATCTACAGTTCCATAACAAGAACATATTTATTTTTTAAAAAATAAACGGTTAATATAATTTTGATAATTTTTTAAAAACAATTAGGACTTGATCATAGGCCTACAGATGTTTAATTAATTTGATTTTTTTCATAAATCATATAATCGATGAATTGTACAATATCAACCGTTCGGACCATAAGAACAAATCCGGTATCAACCATCATGAAAGGTCACAACAGGGGATTGTGACTGGAAGTAATAGCAGCATCCCTTGTCCGTCCCTCCTACGCATGTCTTTGGGGAATTGGGATCCTCCCCTTGAGGCCCCTCCTTCATTCCCTCCTTGTAGGGGCCTTCGGGTCCACTTTGAGGCCCAGTTTTGATAATCCGAACCGTTCATATTTTTAGATTTATTCAGTATATCATACCTGTAAAAAATCAAGTTGATCGAATATCATAAAGTATGTGTTCGGAAAACTGTTTATTAAAAAATAGTTTGTAGTCCCAATTTTCTGAACGCATACTTTCTGATATCCGATCAACTTGATTTTTTACAGGCATAATATACTGAATAAATCTAAAAATATGAACGGTTCAGATTATCAAAACTAGACATCAAAGTGGACCCGAAGGCCCCTGCAAGGAGGGAATGAAGGAGGGGGCTCAAGGAGGGGATCTGGACTCGTCTTTGGGAGGAGCAATTATTGTAAATTTGTAATCCGTGTCTCTTTTTAAAAAGACTTATGATCGTCGATGTGTAATCCGTATCAGCTATATATTTATTTTTTCGCTTATTAATTATTTATTTATATTCAATTATGGGTGATAATTATAGAAAGCAGATACCCTCTATTCCAAATCGGGTGTTGTTTGGATGTAGTTTTAATAATTTAAATGTTCATTTTGTAAGACTTTTCGTATATATTATCCTTATAAAAAATTAGGTTGATATGATAATCATAATATATTCAATTTGTTACATTTGTAATAAAAAAAAATTGATAGTCTAAAAAACAAATATAAGATTTGTTTGAGAAGTGGGTTAACTTTTTGACTTTTTGACTGTTTTGGCTATTTTAGCCTCAGGCTAAAAAGCCTCGTTTGGAAAGGACTTTTGGCTTTTTTGACTTTTTTGTGAGAGGAAGAATGTAATGATTATGGATTGGATGTGATGTTTTGTCTTATTGGGCTAAAAAGCTTATATTATTTTTGTAACTAAAATAGCCAAAAAAAGCCTCAAGTTTGGCTTCCCAAACAAAGCCATAATAACCTAATATGTTCAATTTGTCATCATTTTTTTAAAAGACAAATATAATAAATTAAATACGCTACAATTAGCAGATAAACCTAATTTTTTAAAAATGATTTACACAAAGAGCATTACAAAATAAATGGATCAGATCATCGAAATGAGTCTTGTAAACAGGCTTTATTGACAACACCCTCCAACTCAAGTCATAAATGGGAGGGAAGCCCATCCCATAATTATAATAGTCTTAATTAGGGAAGATAAACGAATCAAACAACTTGAACTTGACATATGTTTAGTTCGTTAAAATCTTAATTTGTTAAGTAAACAAGTCAATCTTAAATATTATAGTCCTTAAAGTTTTCAAACGAAATTTGAATATTCAATTGCTCGTTTGGCTTGACTTGATAAACCTAACACTACATAAAAATGGGACTCAACAAAATCTTATTTAAAATCAGCTCAAAAATTTAACAAATCAAACTTAACAAATTTTAAACTCATTAAAGTTTTCAAATCAAATTTAAACGGTTAATGATTTAAATTGGGATATAGTAAAGTGCTTGGAGATGTTGTTAGAGCATCTCCAATTATTATTAATGTTAAAATTATAATTTTTGTATTTTATAGTAGTAAAAAAATACCAAATTATAGCAATATTATTCTAATGGTCACATGTCATTTTGGCATAATACCAACTAATTTTTCAATTTTTTTTGGGTGATGTTTGGATTTAATTTTTTGAGTGATTTTTTTGTCTTTTATGATCTTTTTAAAACTTTTTTTGAAAAAAAAAAAAAAAAAAAAAAAAAAAAAAAAAAAAACTATAGGTTTACGTTTTACACAACTAGTCAAATAAAAAAAAAAAGAAAAAAAGAAAAGAAAAGAAAAAAATGAAGGCATTCTTCTAATTCACCCGTCATTAAGATAACTTATCAAGATAAATTATATTTTGTCCTTTATATATTTTACTATTTTTTTACATTAGCTTTCAAGTTTTTTTTTTTAAAATTTATTCATAAAGTTAATTTTTTTCATCTAAAATTAAATAAAAAATAAAAAATTTAATTTAAGATCTTGATATTAAACTTTTATAAAATAAAGGACATGCAATATTTTCATAGCAGTTGGGGTCGTCGTCACAAAAAAATTTGTCACATAGAATTTTTTTTTTGTTACAAACTAAAATTTCTCTAATAATATTATTGACAGATCTTAACTAATAAGAAAAAAAAATATTGGACCTCTACTACTACCAAAAGTTGAAGAGAAATGTTTCACTAATTTCTCCATAAAAAATAGGACTTACGTGTTGGTCCTAATAAATAGACTTATTATCCAATAGGTCCTACGATAATTAATGACATTTTTCATTAAACACTATTAAAAAAAGTCACTAATTGTTAATTTTCAGCGACAATATGAAAAATTTTGTCACAAAAAATGTAACTAAATATAAAAAAAATCGTCACAAAAAAGTGTCACCAATTCACAACTTTTAGCGACAATTTAAAAGATTCCTTACAAAAAAAAGTAACTAATTGTTAGTTGTAGCGACCATTCATAAAAATCATGACAAAAAAAGTCACTAATTATTAATTTTTAGCGACATATGTAAAAAATCGTCACAAAAAAATTATTTTTAGCGATGATTTTACTAAGACTTATTTTCATAGGACTTGATGGGGAATTAAGTCCAATTATTAGTGTCATGACCCCGTGGGTTACGGACATAACCGACCAGTAATCATGAGATTACCTACGGCCTCAAACCAAAACAAATGTATTTTTAACAGAGATATTGGGGGCCAACGGAAGCAGTTCAAAACTTTATCCATAGAGTTGTGCTTACATGGCACATCCATACAACCAAACACATATACATTAATAACTCACAACAGAAATGCAGTAGCATAAGTTCTGTACAAACAGGATCATCCAAAACTAAGGCAACCCATGACAACTATATACAGACATATGTAAAGTCCTCGCCAACATGACAAAAATAAAATAGTATAGCAGAAAGGCGAAGACAGGTCTCGTGCGTGAGATACTAGGGCTGACTCTCCAAAACTCGGTTGTTCCACACAGACTTCACTGGGGCTAGGTCTGGACCTCTCTTGGCTCACCTACAAACACATGAATAAGGGTGAGCGATAGCCCAGTGAATAATATCAAACAAGAAGATACAAACAATATGTAGAACAACATACTCCGAACGGCCTTGGGCTCAATTCACATTTTTGTTTCACATTTATATACGCAATTTAAGTCAAGTGATTGTGCCCATTTATCTTTTATTCATGTCAAACGGCCTCTGGCCCACTTATTTGTATCAAAACAGCCTCGGCCCATCCATTCATGTCAAAACGGCCTTCGGCCCATTCATTCATGTCAAAACGGCCTTCGGCCCAATCACTTATGTCAAAATAGCCTTCGGCCCAATCATTTATGTCAAAACGACCTTCGGCCCAATCATTTATGTCAAAACGGCCTTCGGCCCAATCATTTATGTCAAAACAGCCTTTGGCCCAATCATTTATGTCAAAACGACCTTCGGCCCAATCATTTATGTCAAAATGGCCTTCGGCCCAATCATTTATGTCAATCGGTTGTCCATAATTCAAACGAGTAAACTGGTAGAAAAATAAGCAATTGGACAATTGACAAACTTCAAAATATCGATGTTACTCACAGTGATTGGTTGGTTGGTTTACCCTGGAGCTCGACCCTACACAGTCCACGCACAAAAGGATCACTAATAATTCAATCCGTTCTTAAATTCACATTTTCCTTTTTAGGCTTTATTCTTATCTCTTTAATTCAATTACAATGCTCAATGCATGCCTAAGAGTACTTAGAAGTGAAAGAGAACAGAAAACGAAACTCAGAATGCATAAACAAAATTTTAGAAAATAGGGTCCCCGCTCGAGCGTGGGCCTCCCCGCTCGAGTGGACCCTTGAGGCCTGCAAAAGTACAGGGAGCATCAAAATTACGCTCGAGCTTGAAGTCTACCGCTCGAGCGGAAGGCCTCTCTTCGTGGCTCCCTACTCGAGCGTGAAATTACCCCGCTCGAGCGGTTGCCATGTCTGCAAAAAGTGCTGAATGCATCATTTTTACGCTCGAGCGTGAACTCGGACGCTCGAGCTGAAGGTCTGTCTACATAGCTCCCCGCTCGAGCGTGGACTTTCCCACTCAAGCAGACATCCAAGTCTGCAAAAATACTGGGAGCACGAAATTCACGCTCGAGCGGCAGTTTCCCCGCTCGAGCAGACATCAAAATTCTGGAAAACTCAGAATTGTTCTTAGGCTTCAATTTCGATGTTCAAGGGGTTCAATTCATGATTTCAGTTCCAAAAACATAAAAACACATTATATTACACGAGAGTGTGAGGATATTACATCAAAATTCTTCAAAGTCATCATCTCATTTTCAAACAACTCTCATTTCTTTACCATGAACAAAACCCACATATTTCAAACTTCACATAGGCTCCATTTCTTCAAAAATCAAACATGCAAGTAGGTTGGCTTCCAATTTGAGTTCAAATGGTACAAATAAGGTTCATGATCATGGAACTTATGAAAACCATGCATGCATGTGAGATTTGGTGCCCAATTCCTCTTGTTCAACATGGTTCATGCATGAATATGCAAAATTATAGCAATCATGCACATGCATGCTCATATAAGCTCCCAATTCAACAAATTCAACTCAAATTAAGCTCTTGATCACAAGTGAACCTTGAACCTACAAAATTACAAATTCAACTTATGAATTCAAGATCAATTACCTACCTAGAGGCTCAATTTCTCCAATCAATAGCAATTTCTTGAGTATGGCTTCAAAGTATCATGCTTCAAGACCAAAACCTTGATTCTCTCCCGTCTCTCTCTCTCTAATTTTGGGTCTCTCCTCCTCTAGAGAGTTAAATCAGCCAAGAGTGAAATAAAAGAGGGTATTGCATATATAATGGTCCCATATATAAGCCCACTGGGCCTCATTAATTTAATATTACATATTTGAGCATTTAGTACTAATTTGATCCGAATCAATTTTCAATTAAATTTCACCGTAGGCTCTAGAAGTTATGCCAATCAGAATGGCGCAACCAATTTTGGTTTCGGTGGCCGATAGGGCCTTCAATTTAATTCCCAAAACAGATAGTCAAACAGATATTCCTACGGTGAACAGATAGAAATTCAAAACCACATATTTTCACGTAATGGCACACAAAATCATATTAAACACATAATCATACTTATATTATGGACCAATTAACATACTACGGAACAAGGATATCACAGTCTTTCCCATTTTAGGAAGTTTGGTCCCTCAAACTTATCTTACCTTCATCGGGAAACAAATGTGAATAGTGTAGTCACATTTCCTCTTCCTTTTCCCATGTAGCATCCGTCCCATAGTGTTCTTTCCATTCCACTTTCACCATTGGGATGGACTTGCTTCTCAATTGTTTCACTTGCCGATCAACGATTCGTTCCGATCATTCGGCGTATTCCATATTCTCATCAATAGTTACCTGGTGATAATCAATCACATGAAGCGGGTCTCGGAGGTAACCCCTCAACATCGACACATGAAACACATTATGGATTTGTTCAAATCCCAGTGGCAAAGCAACTCTATAAGCAACTGGACCAAGCCATTCTAGAATCTGAAACGGCCCAATGTAACGGGGTGACAACTTGCCCTTCTTCCTAAACATTACTTGGCCTTTCATTGGGGACACACGGATAAACACATGGTCACCGAACTCGTACTCAAGAGGTCTTCTTCAAACGTCTGCATAGTTCTTTTGTCGGTCTTGAGCTATTTTGAGCCTTTGCCGAATGGTTTTGATTTTCTCAGAAGTATCCTGCACAATTTCAGGCCCAAGTAAAGCTCTATCCCCGACCTCTGTCCAACAACTTGGTGATCTACACTTTCTACCATACAAAGCTTCGTATGATGCCATACCGATGCTGGAGTGGAAGCTGTTATTGTATGCAAATTCTGCAAGTGGCAAATAGTCTTCCCAACTCCCCTGAAAATCCAAAGCACACATTCGAAGCATATCTTCCAAAGTCTGTATTGTTCGTTCTGATTGCCCATCTGTTTATGGGTGGAATGCAGTACTGAATCTTAGTTCTGTCCCCATAGCTTCCTGCAAACTCTTCCACAATCTTGATACAAATTTCGGATCTCTATCCGACACAATAGATACCGGGACTCCGTGTAAACGGACAAACTCCTCAACATAAATAGTAGCCAATCTATAAGTATTAAACGTAGTTCTAACTGGCAGAAAATGTGCAGATTTAGTCAGTCTATCAACTACAACCCAAATAGAATCTATACCTCGAGAAGTCCGAGGTAGGCCAACAACGAAATCCATAGTCACATGTTCCCACTTCCATTCAGGAATAGGGAGAGGTTGAAGTAGACCGCCTGGTTTCTGATGTTCAGCCTTAACTTGCTGACATTGAAGACACTTGGACACATATTCTGCAATCTCTTTCTTCATTTTAGGCCACCAATAGGTTTGGTTCAAATCCTGATACATTTTATTATTGCCCGAATACATGGCAAATACGGATTTGTGGGCTTCATCTAAAACCCTCTTCTTTAGTTCCGGAACATCTGGGACACACATTCTATTTCGGAATCTCAACACTTCATTCTCAATGCCAAATTCTGCCTTCGGACTTGTCTCAAACTCATCAATCACTTTCTCAAGGAATTCATCATCTTTCTATTTCTGCTTGACTACTTCAATGATTGCCGGCTCAGCCGTTATAACGGCTATCACTCCGCCCTGTTCACACATTACCACTTCAATTTCAAACTTCTCAAAATCTTGCAAGATCTCTTTCTGTTCAGTAAGCAACCAAGTCATACTCCCCGTTGATTTTCTACTCAAGGCATCGACAACTGTGTTAGGTTTCCCGGGGTGATACTGAATCTCTAAATCATAATCCTTTATTAGTTCCAGCCATCTCCTCTGTCGCATATTCAACTCCTTCTGCGTGAAGAAGTATTTCAGACTTTTGTGATCCGTGTAGACTTCACACTTTGCTCCATACAGGTAATGTCACCAAATTTTCAAAGCAAAAACAACTGCGGCCAGTTCTAGGTCATGCGTTGGATAATTCTTCTCATGTGGCCTCAACTGTCGGGAGGTGTAAGCAATAACCTTTCTGTTCTGCATTAACACACAACCCAAACCTTTATAAGACGCATCACTGAAAATTACAAAATTCTCCGTGCTTGAAGGTAGTGTCAAAATTGGTGCGGTGGTCAATCTTGTTTTTAGTTCATGAAAGGCAGCTTCTCTTTCGTCGTTCCATTCAAACGGTTGCCTTTTTCGTGTCAATTGGGTAAGAGGCACAACTAATTTTAAAAAGTCTTTCACAAACCTTCTGTAATAACCAGCTAAGCCCATGAAATTGCGAACTTCTGTCACATTTGCCGGTGTAAACCAATTCACAATTGCCTCTATTTTCTGTGGGTCCACTAAAATTCCTTCCTTGTTGATCACGTGCCCTAAGAAAACAACTTCGTCCAACCAAAACTCACATTTCTTTAGTTTAGCAAATAATTTCCTTTCCCGCAGTATTTATAAGACAGTTGTCAAATGATGTTCATATTCAAGTCTATCTTTAGAATATATCAAAATGTCGTCAATAAAAGCCACAACAAATTTGTCAAGGTAGGTTTTGAAAATTCGGTTCATTAGGTCCATAAATGCTGCCGGAGCATTAGTCACTCCAAATGGCATAACAAGAAACTCAAAATGTCCATACCTCGTTCTGAATGCGATTTTCTCAACATCTTCTGCCTTAACTTTCAGCTGATGATACCCGGATCTCAAATCAATCTTAGAAAACACCTGTGATCCCTGCAACTGGTCAAATAAGTCATCAATACGAGGTAGGGGGTATTTGTTCTTTATGGTTACCTTGTTCAATTCTCGATAATCGATACACAGGCGTAGGGTTCCATCATTTTTTCTCACAAACAACGCTGGTGCACCCCAAGGCGAAGTGCTGGGTCGAATAAACCCCTTGTCAAGCAGGTCTTGCAACTGTTCTTTCAATTCTTTCATTTCAGCAATAGCCATTCTGTAGGGAGTTTTAGAAATGGGCTGGGTGCCTGGCACAGTCTCAATAGTGAACTCTATCTGCCTGTCCACCAATTCCCCTGGTAGTTCATTTGGAAACACATCTGGAAATTCTCTAACAATAGGGATATCATTCAATTCAGCATTTACAGATTGTTCAGACAACACATAGCACAAATGACCCTGACACCCTTTCTTGATCAGTTTACATGCTTTCATTGTAGATATCAAATAAGGTGGAGGCACCACCCCATTACCCACAAACACAATCTCTTTATGTTCTGGTGGTTGAAATACAACTCGTTTTGTCACACAATCAATGGTGGCACAATACTTGGTCAACCAATCCATGCCCAAAATTACATCAAAATGCCTAAAGTTCAAGGACAGCAAATCTACATATAGGATAGCATTCTCAACACGCATATCACAAAACCGATATATAGATTCACATAACACAGATTCTCCAGATGGAGCCGACACACATAGTAGATATGGCAGTAATTCTAAAGGTCTATTCAGTTTAGATGCAAATGCATATGTCACAAAAGAGTGTGTGGATCCGGAATCAATTAATACAAAAGCATCCTGATTACATATTGAAATAGTACCTGAGACAACTGCGTTGGCATTCCGCTTATCGCCCAGAACAAGCGCAAAAACTCTCCCTTGTCTCACGGTATCCCCGGTGGTAGCGGATCTCAAAGTATTTCCCAGCTTTGGGATCGATGCAGTGGAACTAGCAGTTATTCTACTATTCTGATTACAATCTCAGGCTATATGCCCTTGTTTCCCACATTTGAAACAGGCTCCTAACACACGGTAACAAACTCCACGGTGCTTTCTGCTACAAATGTTGCACATGGGAGCTGTGTCTCGGGAAGAATTTGAAGTATTTGAGGAGCCCGTATTTTGCTTCTTTGAAAAGTTCTTCTTTGAAAAGAAGCCCTGTCTTTTGTTGCCTTTCCACTCTATTGTTGGCTTAGCTTGTCTAGCTATGTTAGCCTTTGATATGATGGCCCTGTCTAGCACTCCAATGTAGGTCTCTAGCTTCAAGACATTCACTCTTTCTAGGATGTCACTTCGGAGCCCACCTTCAAAGTGTCTCGCCTTCTTATAGTCAGTATCAATTACATGTGGTGCAAACCTGGCTAATTCGGTGAATTTGGCCTCATACTCAGCTACAGTCATACTGTCTTGCTTTAGTTCCATGAACTCAGCTACTTTCCTATCCCGAACACACTGCGGGAAATACTTGTCATAGGAAATTTCCAGAAATTTCACCCAATCAACATCTCTATGATTTTCTCTCATTAACATCCACCATCTTCTTGCCTCGTCTTCTAGCATAAAAGTGGTTAGAAGCACTTTCTGTGTCTCCGAGTAGGGGAACACTTCAAACAATTTCTCAATGCCGAGAACCTATGCTTCAGCTTTCAACGGATCTAATCCACCATGAAACTGTGGTGGTTTCCTTTTCTTGAATTCTTTGGTGAGAGCTATGATTCGGTCATCACTCTTATTGTCTGGCACAGGTGGTACCAGAGGTGTAGGTGGAGGTGGCGGATGTGGTTGCTGCCACTGTTGTTGCCACTCCTGTTGTTGTCTCAAAGTTTTCTGCCATTTCCTGTATCAGTCTTTCCATTCTGTCCATTCTGGCAGTAGAGGATTCCTCTATCTCATCACCTCTTGTTCTCACCATCTGATTAAACTTACATTATACTTTATACAATAGATTTACAAGTATGCATATATTAAAGAGCATACATATTCAAATAATTTGCAAAGCAAGCAAATCACAACTTATAATACATAATTGTTCATATTTAACAGTTAAGCGTATTCTTGATGCTTTTAGATTCATACTTATCACATGAATGCATCCTAGATCTTTTCTATACGCTTATTGCTCTTTTGGACAAGTGTGTGAGTTATTAACTCGTGCTCTGATACCACCCTGTCATGACCCGAACCCGCCCTCGTGGGTTACGGACATAACCGGCCAGTAACCATGAGATTATCTACGGAAGCAGTTCAAAACTTTGTCCATAGAGCTGTGCTACATGGCACATCCATACAACCAAACACATATACATTAATAACTCACAACAGAAATAACTCACAACAGAAATGCAATAGCATAAGTTCTGTACAAACAGGATCATCCAAAACTAAGTCAACCCATGACAACTATATACAGAAATATGTAAAGTCCTCGCCAACATGACAAAAATAAAATAGTATAGTAGAAAGGCGAAGACAGGTCTTGTGCGTGAGATACTAGGGCTGACTCTCCAAAACTCGGTTGTTCCACACAAACTTCACTGGGGCTGGGTCTGGACCTCTCTTGGCTCACCTACAAACACATGAATGAGCGTGAGCGATAGCCCAGTGAATAATATCAAATAAGAAAATACAAACAATATGTAGAATAACATACTCCGAACGGCCTTCGGCCCAATTCACATTTTTGTTTCACATTTATATGCGCAATTTAAGTCAAGTGACTGTGCCTATTTATCTTTCATTCTGTCAAACGGCCTCTAGCCCACTCAGTTGTATCAAAACGGCCTCTGGCCCATCCATTCATGTCAAAACGGCATTCGGCCCATTCATTCATGTCAAAACGGCCTTCGGCCCAATCATTTATGTCAAAACGGCCTTCGGCCTGTTCATTTATGTCAAAACGGCCTTTGGCCCAATCATTTATGTCAAAACAGCCTTCAGCCCAATCATTTATGTCAAAACGGCCTTCGGCCCAATCATTTATGTCAATCGGTTGTCCATAATTCAAACTAGTAAACTAGTAGAGAGATAAGCAATTGGACAATTGACAAACTTTAAAATATCAATGTTACTCACAGTGATCGGTTGGTTGGTTTGCCCTGGAGCTCAACCCTACACAGTCCACAAACACAAAAGGGTCACCAACAATTCAATCCGTTCTTAAATTCACATTTTCCTCTTTAGGCTTTATTCTTATCTCTTTAATTCAATTACAATGCTCAATGCATGCCTAAGAGTACTTAGAAGTGAAAGAGAACAGAAAACGAAACTCAGAATGCATAAACAAAATTTCAGAAAACAGGGTCCCCGCTCGAGCGTGGGCTTCCCCGCTCGAGCGGACCCTTGAGGCCTGCAAAAGTACAGGGAGCATCAAAATTACGCTCGAGCAGAAGGCCTCTCTTTGTGGCTCCCCGCTCGAGCGTGAAATTACCTCGCTCGAGCGGACGCCATGCATGCAAAAAGTGCTGGATGCATCATTTTTACGCTCGAGTGTGAACTCGGACGCTCGAGCTGAAGGTCTGTCTACATAGCTCCTCGCTCGAGCATGGACTTTCTCACTCGAGCGGACATCCAAGTCTGCAAAAATACTAGGAGCACGAAATTCACGCTCGAGCGACGGTTTCCCCGCTTGAGCGGATATCAAAATTCTAGAAAACCCAGAATTGTTCTTGGGCTTCAATTTCGATGTTCAAGGGGTTCAATTCATGATTTCAGTTCCAAAAACATAAAAACACATTATATTACACGAGAGTGTGAGGATATTACATCAAATTCTTCAAAGTCATCATCTCATTCTCAAACAACTCTCATTTCTTTACCATGAACAAAACCCACATATTTCAAACTTCACATAGGCTCCATTTCTTCAAAAATCAAACATGCAAGTAGGTTGGCTTCCATTTTGAGTTCAAATGGTACAAATAAGGTTCATGATCATGGAACTTATGAAAACCATGCATGCATGTGAGATTTGGTGCCCAATTCCTCTTGTTCAACATGGTTCATGCATGAATATACAAAATTATAGCAATCATGCACATGCATGCTCATATAAGCTCCCAATTCAACAAATTCAACTCAAATTAAGCTCTTGATCACAAGTGAACCTTGAACCTACAAAATTACAAATTCAACTTATGAATTCAAGATCAATTACCTACCTAGAGGCTCAATTTCTCCAATCAATAACAATTTCTTGAGTATGGCTTCAAAGTATCATGCTTCAAAACCAAAACCTTGATTCTCTCCCGTCTCTCTCTCTCTAATTTTGGGTCTCTCCTCCTCTAGAGAGTTAAATCAGCCAAGAGTGAAATAAAAGAGGGAATTGCATATATAATGGTCCCATGTATAACCCCACTGGGCCTCATTAATTTAATATTACATATTTGAGCATTTAGCACTAATTTAATCCAGTTAATTTGATCCGAATCAATTTTCAATTAAATTTCACCGTAGGCTCTAGAAATTATGCCAATCACAATGGCGCAACCAATTTTGGTTTCGGTGGCCGATAGGGCCTTCAATTTAATTCCCAAAATAGATAGTCAAACAGATATTCCTACGGTAAACAGATAGAAATTCAAAACCACATATTTTCACATAATGGCACACAAAATCATATTAAACACATAATCATACTCATATTATAGACCAATTAACATACTACGGAACAGAGATATCACAATTAGGACCTATTACTAATTTATCCTAGAAAGTATCACATTAATAGTCACATAATATAAAATATATTAATATATTTAACACATGCATCTAACATAAATTTAAAATTAAATATAATAGTATATATATATATATATATTATGTCATGTGACAGTCAGCAACATGTTATTTTTATCTAATTTTAGACTTAAATTAATTTTTGAAAAAAATTAAAACCTAAAACCAAAGTAAGAAGAAAAAAATTCAAGAGTTAAAACTAAAAAATAAAAATGCAAAAAGTGTAATTTACCCAACTCGTTATAGCATCTCCAGCAGATGCATTATATTTGTGTTTTAGATAATTTAAGGAGTCAATTAATTTAAGGGGTTGCTACCGTTTCTCCCTATAGGTAGGGAGTCATTGAAGCTTCCTAAATTTCTAAAATTGTTATTTTATTCAAATTATATAATTAAAAAATTAAAAAATATTAGTATTTATACTATAAATGTAACAATCCAAAATTTTAATTATTTTGTAAAATTTATACTAATATTATTTAATTATAATTGGAAAAATATATGATTTATTTTGTATTATTATGTTTAATTTTATAAAATAATATAATTAGTTTAAGCATTGGGCAAGGTTTAAAATTTAAAAAAAAAACAAAATAAAAAGAACAAATCGAAGCAACACGTAGCTTAGAGGATAATTAGGCATGCATAGGTGTAGATTAGTGAGTCACCTTTGGGATAAGCTTGAATTGAGGGAGGAGAATTTGAAGGAGCCACGTGTGTAAGCTGGGGGTTGGGTTGCCTCCTATAAATAGGGAGGAGGTGTGGAGTTGAGGAAATGAAATGAAAGGAAAAGAAATTAAGAAAAGAGAAAGAAAATATTAGAAGCCGAAAGGGTCTTTAACAGTTGAAAGAAAGAATGAGATATTAATATTATGGTGAGTTATATTATGAAAAATATTTGGTAGCTCAAACTTTTATGGCTCAAATGGCTCAAATCTGTTAAAACGACATCGTTTTACACTCAAAACGACGTCGTTTTGAGTGATTTGAGCCATTTGAGCCACAAATATTTGAGCTACCTAGCAAAACCTTGGGTCACTATAATATATTTTATGTATGTTTTGATTTATCATAATTTATTTTATACAAGTTATGTTTTATAAATTATATTAATATTTCAATTATGTGGGTTATTTTCTGAACTCTATTTGTTTAAAATGAAACTCACGGATATGTTTGTTTAAATTTTAGTACATATTTGACTATGGCCTTATAAACAATTATGTTTTGTAAGTATCACCACGGGAGTTCCATACCTTTGGAGACTTAAATAACCATTGGCTTCTGTTTGGTTACTTTATGGTCTTCTGTTGTCATGGATCCATTGACCCTCTGATTTCTGGTGTGGAACAAAATACTATACGGAACTAAGTGCTACACTATTGTGGGAGCCACCTCTAGAGTTCGTACGAGCCATCTCTTGAGTCCATGCATCTATTCTGTTCTGTTCGGTACCGTGGTTATGGTTATTTATTTACATAATCTCAGTTTTATTAATTAAATGATTATTTGTTTAGATTAAGTGATCTTAAATATTTTAGTTACATAACTATCCATGATTATTTTGTATCTCTTATACTCGTGACATAATATTTCTCACTCTGCCATGTGCTTATAGTTGTTTACCAATTTTCAGGAAACAATACGATTCGGAAATAACTTTTGGAAAGTCTTAGATGCAGGGTTGCGAAATAAACACACACAATACTTTTATGATATTTTTATATGTAAATATCGACATTTTTGGTCAATAAATTTTGTAATAAAAATAGAAGTTCCAATGATTATTTTGGTACCCTCACTTAAATATTTTTTCTGCTCGCATTTATTAATTTGTTTAAGAATTGGCCGGAGGTAACTTCAGTTACTGGCCATCACGATACTTAACCATAGGGTACAGGGAGCGAGTCGTGACAATATATTAAGGAAAATGGAATTTTTAATGAGAAAGAATGTAAGAGCTTCAATATATCATGCTAAATTTCTTAATTTTCTTAATTTTAAATAATAAAAAAAAATCTCTATTACCTAGCTTCTATTTAACTATATATATATATATATATATAAAACTCTAATTACTCCATGATTTATGACTTTTAACCGGAAAATATAATAATTCTTTTCAAAATACATATTAATGTTGCTATTAAATATAGGAAGTAATTTAACATAATAGAAAAATAAAGATACCAAATTTTAAATATTCAAAAACTGACAATCTTATATACATATAATTCTATCTTTTCATACACATGATTTTTCTTTAGAATAAATTTTCAAATCTCTTATTCTCACAACAAAAAGAATAAAAAAAAAAAAAAATTACAAATTGCAAAAATCTTGTGCTACACACAAAATTTAAAATAATAAAATATTTTAAAAAATTATAATAAATTCCATATATATTCATATTGGTCTATAACAAAAAACTTTATTAGAGTTCTAAAATGACATTCTATTGGTAAGCCTATTGAGATCAATTTTGTACATGTGGCCAGTAGAGTTAAAAAACATGTTATATTGAGTTCAATTTATTTATTTATTTATTTTGTATACATTTGAAAAAAAAAAATTGGGGGTATATTGGTGTTTTTTGTTTTTTAAAAAAAATGCCATTAGATAGTTTTAAAAGATTTTGGCTTAGTCGCATTTCACAAAATGCCATAAAAATTTATTTAATTATGACACTTTTCACTCAATGTCATAAAAAAGTTACTTACACCTACCTAGTTTAGAGGTTACAGAAGTCAAACCCAATAACATGCAAAATATCAGACACAAAGACGGACATTGGAACATGTAGTAGCAAAAACTAAGGAAATTTTATAACAGCCTCATCTTGAGTATACATTTTACAATTTAATTTTATTGAAAATTTACTTCCAATATTTTATGTACTACAAATGGAAATCCAACCACAACATAGGAAAACCCTTTGCTCAGAAGGTTTAAGCCTCCAAATTTAGCCACAAACCAAAATCAGAAGTGCACAATTTTGCACACAATCAACAGGTACGCATGTGGATATTTATAGAAGAAATTTTAGACACTTAGTGGGAAGGAAGTTGTTCACAAACTAGCCAAAAGAAAATGGATTCAAAGAGAACCAGGAAATTACATCAGGGGAAAATGTAGCCTTCTACCTTATAAAGAGGTGAAATGAAAGTATTACCTTGGTACGAGGAATCAAAACATTTCTAGGAACAGGCAACCCTGCTGAAGCTGCATACTCCTGAGCTGCTTCAAGCTTTGCCTGTGTAAAGCGAGTTCCTTCTACAAAAAGTGCCAACCAAAATGGCAGAGGAAAATCCTGTAATTGCTGAAGACCTGGCTGCAGATTCAATCCCACAAGATTTGAATGAGATCAATTAAGGCCCCTTGAAAGCGAGCATCACAAACCTACAAACACATAGCATTTGTTCATAAATGTATTAAGTACACCCATACCTTTAAAGTTCTTTCATCCTTAGCCCAGCTTCTTTCAAGAAATAGATACTTAGAAAACCACATAGACCAACCTATGACCTGCATATGTTGGATATAGTTTTATCATTCCGAATATATCTTTGAAGGTATTGAGGTGTTCAAAAGACAAGGCAAATGATAATGAGTAAGGGACATGACATGTAAACAGTAATAAATCATAAATAGAGGAGAGGAGACAATAGAGCAATGATCCAAACTTGTTATAATTTCATGTATTTTAAATACAGATCACAATAAACCTTCACTGAATTCACCAAATTCACGAATTAACATGCATTGAACTTTTGAGACAGAAGGCCACTCCATCAAGAACTGAACTGGCATGATCTGAATTTAACTAATTAACTTAAAATGCTTCACCTCAACCACATTTAGAGAACATGTCAAGTTCAGATTCTTACCGGAAGGAATTTTGATGATTTCTTCATTACAGCTAATGCACTACCAAGGCAACCTGATCGCTGTTATAAGGAATTTTGACAAATAATCAGTGAAAATCATAATTTCTTTTTTTTTTTTTTATAAGTGGAAACGTAGTATAAAGCAAAGATTACAATAAAAGCATTCCAAATAAGACAATATAGCAAATTTTAAGCTGTCATTTGCCGAAAGAAATATGTTTAATCTGCAAACACGAGTATGCCTCTATACGTCTACCAACATAACTAATGTGCATATGCATGTCTGTGCTTGTGAATGCACATCTATAAAAGAAAACTGCATGTTAGACAAGCATTCATATACATGTCTCTGCTTGTGAATGCACATGCATAAAAGAAAACTGCATGTCAGACAAGCACCTGAGCCAAAAGCCATCCAACTAGCCAATCAATGTCGCTTTGTGATTCGATACGACAAGTGCATGTTCTTTACCTAGAAAATTTGCCAACATAAGCCAACGAAATAAGCTTCTCAGTGTATTCCAGTAAAGAATAACATTTATCTGTCAGATAAATAGTAGCATATTGTACTCAACCAATAAGCAGTTTAGCCTTAATCATTAATCGAAAAGTTTCTGAATCTGTGAAGAGTTTAATCTGCAGCAAGAAGTAACTAACTATCAACAAGTGGAATTTCAACAGATTACACACAATAAATCATAAGAACTCAGATCACAACTAATGCCTATCCTGTTAATGGATCAGTTTCTTAGCAGTAAATCAATTCTACAACTAAAACAATGAGATTTTATATATATTCAAAAATTACCACAACAAAGGTATTAAAATTGGAGTACATTCCAGAAATCATTACTGTAATTTGTGAATTTTATTTCTCTTAAACATCTTCTTGAGCATTAATTGACCTTGAAGAGAAAAATAAATTTTATGACTTTGAAAACCCGTTCTCTCTTAGGTAGCAACTGAAATGGTGATGCTGTAAAATATGCTCCGAGATTTAGGGAAGAAAGTGCGTACCATCGAATGAAGTTCTCAACGGAAAACGGACGTTGCCAGCGGATCCTCTTTTTAGGAGGTCGTTCGTTTGAACTCGACGAGGAGGAGGAGGAGGAGGAGGAGGACCAAATTGGGCATATTTTAATGTTTGAACCAATAAATTAATGTTTCACCTACATTTTTTCCTTTGCCATAACAAAAGTTATTCATCAATGGAAGAAGAATCGAAGAAGAATCACCGAACTGAAGAAGAATCTAGAGAGATTTGAGTGAGAGAAAGAGAGAGCAACTAACCTCTGATCAAAGAAGACGAAGAGTTCCAAATCCACTGAGATAAATCACAGAGCTACGCTCAAAATCAAACTTCGAAATCGCAATCCGAGATGAATCACCGAACTGAAGAAGAATCGAAGAGGTATCATTGAACTGAAGAAGAATCGTGAGAGATTTGAGTGAGAGAAGGAGAGAGCAACTAACCTCTGATCGAAGAAGATGAAGAGTTCCAAATCCACGGAGATGAATCACGGATCTATGCTCAAAATCGAACTTCGAAATTGCAATCTCGAGATGAATCACCAAACTGAAGAAGAATCGAAGAAGAATCACTGAACTGAACTGAAGAATCGAGAGATATTTGTGTGTGAGAGAGAGAGAAAGCAAGGAGTGAGTGAGAAGGAGACGACAGTGCTCAAAATAGGGTTTTCAAAATAAAAGTTTAGAGAGATAGAAGAGGGTGTGAAGACAGACAGGGAAGAGTGAGTAAAGAGAGACAGGGTTTGGAGGCGTTTTTTCAACGTCTTCTATTTTTAAAACGGTACCGTTTTGCCTAACAACAAAGGCGACGTTTAAAAAACGCCATTAATTATAAAAAAAAGTGACGTTTAATTAAACGTCATTAATTAAATGCCGTTAAATCCTCATTTTCCTGTAGTGACTACATGTATTAATTAGTGTACTAATTAATGTACTAATACTAGTTATGATATTATTATTGACTCCACTCATTAATTATATTACAAATCTCAAAAACCTCTTAAATTATGTCACATCATCAATTAATATATTAGTTAGTATATTAAATGATACATATAGTATTATTCTTTTTATGGTGGTGCTACATATATCTATTAATGTATATATTAATATATCAATTAGTATTATGTCATTATTACTAATCTCACCTATTATACAAATTATAAATATCAAAAATCTCTAAAATTATGTCACATCAGTTAGTATATTAGTTAGGGTCATGCTTAAGTGTGCAACCCCCTTAAGGTTGCACACCATATGCAACCCAATTGTTAGCCGTTAGATTACAATAATTGATCAAGACCATTGAATTGTTTAATCCTGAAAAAGTTGAAACCGGGGCAACCGGTTAATGCTTGTATTTGCATGATTGCATCCCACTCACTCTCTGTATTTCGTCTCTATCTCTCTCTGTTCTCCTCTCTGTGTAAGGTTGAGTCAGTGTAACCGTTGATTTCCATTACAGGGAGAAGCCCCTGTTGGGTTCGTTCCATTGACGAAGCTCTGTAGGGAACAGTATAACGGGCGATTTCCAACAACAACGTAACTAGAAGGCTGTGTTGATTCCATTGCTGAAGTGAAGCCCTTCTCTCGAACTAGATATGAGGTATGGAGCTGTGTCCCTCTCTCTGTCTCCCTCTCTGTCTCTCTGGCCCGTTCACTTCAGCTATTTTCCCTCAACTAAACCCCCATCCTAACTTCAACCGCTCTACGCTTCGCTCCAACGGAAACCCCTCCATTGGCAGCTAACCTTTCTCTTTCTCTTTCTCAAGCGAGTGTTTGTGTTTGCACAAACAGGTAAACCGTGTGAAAATGTCATGTTTGTGTTTGTGTTAACAATTTAGGGGTTCAGCTTCTATCCACTTGGTGAA
>NW_021031071.1:213754-251781 GCF_004153795.1 Camellia sinensis
GTAAACCTGGACAAACTAGTAAATGTGGCCTCAAACTCGGCCACTGAAGAACTCAAATTAGTGTTAGTTCGTCTAATCTTCATGCATTGTCTACAACAATCAAGACTATCCTCCACCGATAGCCCCAAGCAGTTATTTCTAAACAGGAAATAAATGCATTAAATGGAAATAACATCAACATTTTACATACGTGAGCGGTAAACGAATCCAACTACACCCTTAAATCCCGTACATTTCCAATTTCAACATTCTCAATCAAAACTTCTTTTCTCTAAATTAATTGCACAAATTAATTCATCTATGTAATTAAGGCTTTGCCCATAATCTACATAACAACCCTAAGGTTCCACTTTTCTTCAATAGATCAACACTAATCTCATTTCTTTATGCCAAACATACATCTAGGTTCATATATATGTAAAACCCCATCTTTTGTAAAATTGCACAAAAAACCCAAACTTTCTCAAAATCACCCAACAACCCCCAACATATCAAAATGCTAAGATTCAAAGACAAAACTCATAAGGAGGAGTAGGATATCCCTACCTCAAATTCGGAGCTCAAAGGGAGAAGGTGACGAAACCCAAAGTGCTCCAAAACTCAATATGCTCGGATCAAAATGTAGCCCTTGACAATCAACACAACTTTTGTAAAGGCCAAAGGTGAGGAAATCACTCCTACTAGATCAATACTTAGAGAGAAGTTGAGTTTTAGTGAGAGAAGCTCTCAAATGGCTTTTTGGAAAAGTAAGAGAGAGAGTGGAAGTTGAAAAGTGATTCAAGAATGCCCAGCTGCCAACTGATATACCCATGATCCGCTCGAGTGAAGAATAGAACGCTCGAGCGTCAAGCACAAAAAACTAGACCCGCTCGAGCGCCAAGACACAAGAACAAAAAAAAATTCACTCGAGCGTGAACACCAGTTCGCTCGAGCGTAGATTACCCCCTCTTAATACTTTCACAGACAATGAACACCCCGCTCGAGCGCCAACAGACCCACTCGAGCGTAAGGAAACCCGCTCGAGCGTGAAAAACACATCTTCAAAACTTTTACAAAGACACAGATACTGGAAGTGTGAAAACTCTGCTTAAGCGTGAAATGGTCCGCTCGAGCGTACAACCAAAAATCCAACTCCGCTCGAGCGCAAAGGTACTCGCTCGAGCGTACCACCAAAACTCTGGGCAACAAGGAAAGGGACTAAGGCTCAACCAACCTGTTCGAAACACACCCAACACACCCTAGAACTCAGACATACGGAATTTAAAGGATGACATCAGGACATATAACCACCAACTCCACGGAACCTAAGACCGGAACACTACACATAAAGGGGACAAACCCGGGATCGCTATAAAATCAGCCAAATACTCCTTTTGACAATATTTACAAACAGCCCTAGTTACCCCATCTTCAGCCTTGATTTTATCAAAATGATCCCATGCCCTTGAAGGTTTTCTCCCAGTACCTTTTGTACGCACCTTAGGTGGTTTTGAAGGATTATCAATAGGGTCTTGGATAGTAGAAGGGGGAATAACAGTAGCATCCTGGGCAATATGCTGATTTGGATGATCCATTATCTATTACAAATTAAAAAGAAGAAGAAGAAGAAGAAAGAACCTCATGAAAGATTGCATAAACAATTTAAAAACCAATGATACAAAAACATGACAAACTTAAACAAAAATCATAATAGCATTTAAAAAATAATAGACATTTTGAAGCTACTTTAAAACCAATTCCTGAGAAAATTGAAAAAAAAAAAAAGCTCAAAGTTTATTTTTTTACACAGAACACATTAAACCTTTAATAATCAATACCTTTACAAATCAATATGAACACATTAAACAGAACATATCAATCAATATGCTCAAACAGAACACATTAAACCTTTAATAATCAATATGAACACATATTTTCAAACAAAACACAGTAAACCTTTAATAATCAATATGAACACATTAAACCTTTGAAAAACTCAAGGATTATTAATTTGAATAAAGAACATGTTAAACAACAGAACAATCAATAAACATTTTAAATTGAAAAATAATGAACAGAAATAGTTCAAATAAATTGTTAATGGAAACTAAAAAATTTAGCACCGTCATATTCAGTTCTCATGAAACGATAATCAAATGTATATGATATCTACCATATTTTAGCACTAAAAAAAACCAAAATCTCGAGAAAAAAAAATAATGAAAAAAAAATAGTACCTATTTGAAAAGTCTATTTGTTTCCAGGGCTGAAAATCTGAATTGAAAATCCGAGTTCATGCAATGAGACAGTGAGAAGACAAAAACAGAGAGTGCGTAGGTGTATGTATGTAATACATGTGTGTTTTTACTTTTGAGAGAGAGAGAGAGAGAGAATAATTTGTGAATGGGTTGGAAGGTTTGAGTAAACATTATTAAAACAATGATTAACCATTAACAAAAAAAATTACAAAATTTTCATAAAATTGTACCTGGGGTTTGGTTGATCGTTGAGTAGAGAACTTTGAAACTTCAATACTTCGAAGTTACAGGGTTTTCTTCATCAATAGCCTTGAATCAAAGAGGGTTTTCATAGTTGATCTTTAATATATAGAGTATTTAGGGTTTGAAATTAAAGATTTAGTTCAGATTTATGGGTGAGACCATTAGAGAAACTATGGATGCATTAGGGTTTCAAAGAGAAATAGGGAGAGAATTCGTGAAAGAGAGAGAGAACTTGGGAAATTTCTGAAGAAAGTGAGAGCTTGAGAGGGATATAGAGAGAAAGAGAGGAAAGGGTTGGTGGGTGCTCATTATCATCCACCTGTTGTTTGAGTATGATTTGAAATTTGTGACTGTGAGAGAGACCATCTTCATCTACCACTTGATTTTTTGAGATACAAGATGATGGTTTGAAATCTATCACTGTGAAACAAAGAGAGACAGAGAGAGGGGGGAAAGGGGGGTTGGTGAGATCATCATCATGGTTTGTCTTTTGAGTTCTTTGAGATAGAGAGAGATAGGGTGTTGGAAGTTGTGTGTGTTTGATTTGTCAAATCAATTAGAGAAATACATATAGAACCATCATCAGAATTTTGTATCATTAATTTATTAATAATATACGGTCGGTTCGGTTTTAATTATTTTTTATTATGTAGAACCGAAATCTGACCGAAATTCGAAATTATTTTTGAAACCAAGCCCGCCTTCGACTGAAACTAAGCTCGAAACCGTCCGTCATGCATTCGGGTCAGTCGGTTCGGGTCGGATTAGTCAGATGATTCGGTTGCTTGAACACCCCTAGGTAAAATACCTTGATCCACTAATATCACCAAGTATTGAGTATATTAGTGCGGGGGGTAATGTTGGCCACATATTTTGTATAAGCCAATCACAGTTCGACACGTGGCAAGATGAGGGCAATACGGGAAGACAATTCAAATCTTCAATCGTAATCACATACGTGGCAGTTAGTATTGGTTACTGTGGATCTGCATAGCATTGGATCGGCAAAGAGATGCAAAATGACATGGCTTCAATGGTTACTCATATTTAAATTCAAAATCAGGAGGGAAGCCTAACTGCAGATATGGCATAGTAGAGCTAACTATAAGGCAGCATGATCAGCGATCATGAAGGGATGATTCGACAGTTAGAAATGCATTTCGACGGTTGTCATTGAGAAGTATAAATAGCAGAGAAGGCCCTAGAAAGAGCCCCCAGACTCAGATCCAAAAAACCAGTTTTATCTACTTTATTTTTCCTTCCAGTTTTTACATTTCTTGTTCTTTACATTTCTGCACTTCAAATTCTTGCACTGCATTTCGTTCATAGGAGTAGTTTCAAGTAGTTTGTTACTGTAAACCTCTACAATGTTGATTTGGATCTTTGTAAGTCTTCCATTTTACTTAATGAAATGCTACAATTGTTCTTCATTTAATCACTGTTTGCTTAATTCTCCTAAACAAAGCCACCAGTAAAAGTCATTTTCATTGAGGCTGAAAGAATTAAAACACAATCGTCTGATAATTGGTTGGCAATTGATATTCTGCAAGGACTGATTGATCCTTGCTGGCACGCTCAAAATTACCATAATAACCTTCGAAAGCCAAAAAGCCAACAGTAGGTTTGTTTAAAATACGAATTGTCTTTTGTAATTTTGAAAATTACTTTACGCCCCTCCAAGTTTTTAATCACATAACAAATGACATGTTTTATTAATAAATCGTAAAGTCAATTGGCAGTTTTATTGATGTTAGAAATATATTTCAATTAACAATTTAAGTAATTTTATTAATGTATAGAAGAGTAGTTAAATTTTTTTTTCTATTAATTTTTTTAAGTGAAAAATCTTAAAAAGCGTGTATTTGTAATTTCCAAAGCCACATAGGATATTTCGTATTTTAAGCAAATATTAGGGGAGTATATTTGTATCTTACCTTCCAGTTTGCAGGTTGGGGTACTCTAAGGGTTTGTTTGGGATGTGGGTTGGCTTTTTAGCTTTTTTAGCTTGGGGCTAAAAAGCTTGATTTGGGACAAGTTTTTTGGCTTTTTTGAGAAATTACCCAAATGCCCTTAGGGTGAAGGTGTTCCCCTTTCCTGTTGATTTACCTGGGTATGTGGATTGTGTGGCTGACACATTAGCCGATTATTTTGGTTTTTTTTCTTTTTTTTACAAGAAATTAATATATATATTTTTTAATAATTTTGGGAAAAATTGAGAATTTCGACGTTTTTTTTTTTTTTAAATAAGGCAAACTTGTCAAAAATTTTATGTCAACGATTGTAATCGTTTGTTGGAATATTTTTTTTAAAAAAATTTGGTTCATATTTTTTGAAATTTTTTTTGCAAAATTACTTTTTCTCTCCTTTTACCCAATTTGTTAAACAAAAATTGGGTAAGTCATACTCCTAGCTTTTACCCAAAATTAAGTTGACGGCCACATATTACGTGCCCATTTTAATTTTTTAAAATTTCTAATTTTTCTGTCACAGTCATCAATTCATGATACCGCAGTTTGCCATCATGCTACCATGCTTAATTATTACAAGTATGTAACAAAATTTCTCTTTCTCTAACCCAATAATTTTACAAAATAAGGCACGTAAACCATTGAAATTTCATTTTTTCGTGTAAACACATACATATTGTACAAGATAATACAATCACATACATCTCAACCGTGGCTGAACAATATTACAAGCATACGAATAGTCAGTTGACTATTATATGTTCCTAACATTCCATTATTATGCATGTGCACTAACTTGTCCCGTATGCAAAATCACACCAATGCCATATGCGGGTCCTCATCCCCAACCATTAAACCATCCTCGTCATGTACAACTTCCGGTATGGCATTTACTATTGCCATAGCCTCTTCCTCATTGAAAATTAGGTTAACAGTTGCTGGATTGCCTGTATTTCTACGTATATAGTTATGCAACGCCATTGACGCACCAACCAACTAAACTTGCACATTTGCAAAATCATACTGAGACATATATTGAATAAACCTTCATAGATTTTTCCATGCGCTGAAAGTGTGTTCCACCACACGTCGTAACAACGCGTGAACATTGTTAAATAATTCCCTGGGGTGTTTATTGTCCTATGCCTTTCAATAACACGGAATTGTTGTTGGTGGTAATGGCTGCTTTTGAATGGTGCTAGGTAACCTATGCGGTTCGGATAGCTACCATTAACAAGATAATATTTGCCTACAAAAATACAAGAAATTCAAATTACAAACCAAATTTAGTATTTTTTTTTTCTCAAATATTATGTACCGAAAATTTGGAAATGCAATATGATACCTTCTTCAGGATATAGAAAAAGGACATTGTCATTTGTTATTATCTCATTGAAGATGCGACTATCGTGTATACTTATTTCACATCCAAGCAATACGAAGGTGAAACATATGTCAAAATTGCACGCCGCTGTGATATTTTGAGTATGACAGTATTTCCTACCAAAATATGTTTGAATATCTGGTCTTGTAACCCATGCAGTAACATGTGTTCCATCAATGTCTCCGATACAGTCCTGCCAACAACCCAGTTATCTTACTAGTTCTAGGAGTACATGAAATGGTTTTTGTTCGAATGTTGATGACACCAAAAACACGCTGTTTTTCACACTCCACGTCAAAATTCTTTCTAAACATTGAAACAAACTTAACTGTGTGAGGTTTGAAAATAGCACCTTGAAATGTAGGTCTTTCCGTTTAGACCGCACGTATGGATGTATATAATACTGGCTATATGTTGGCCTACAATATGCAATAGTGAACTCCTTCATCACTGCTAAAACATTATGCACGTGCCGGAACACAGTCTTTCCCGAATGTTGGAACCGTTCTTGGATATCGCGATTATGAAACCCTCTCAACACGTGGATAAACATTACAACGCTTTCTTGAACAGTTAAGCCATGTTCACATTGTGGTACTTGTAACCCGAAATCATTTACTAACGTGTGACACAAAGACGTAAACACTTCCTTCAGCATGCACACATTTTTCTCAAATCAACCGAGTCAAAATAGAAGTGCAACATGGTGTCTTACACATGTGTTTTTCATACCACTCTTGGACATACTGGCATGCTTGGAGGAATGTCCAGTTATTTTGTTGTTGAAGCTGTATGGCCATTTGGTTAAGCATTTCCATTACACCGTCATTGTTGCTTCCATCCCCGGTGTTCATTACGTCGATTTCAGCAACACCTACAACATTAGGAATGGTTGAAATCAGTTTACACGTGATGGACTGAGCTAATGTAATTACAGTTCTGAAATACATTGTTCGACCTTTAAAATTTTTATTTTGCGTGACCATGTCAAACATACCTAACAGACGAGTACAACTGCATGTAATAATCTATCAAGCCATAATAGAAATACACTAAACCTGCTGGTACTTAGTAATATACAAACCAAGAAATATTTGATTGCATTACCAACACAACCAAACAAACAGTACAGAAAGCTAACAAAATAAATAAATAAGTATGACGCAACAACCCGCCGTTGCGAATCTAATTTCCATAATAAAAACCAAACACATATATGTCTTTCATCCTAAAAAATACACACAAACATCATTAAGTGGAAGTTACAATAGAGGTGGCCATGTATTCCATCTAATTTCCATAGCCACAGTCATACATCCGACGTGGCCATGTAGTGGAAGTTGCAATAGAGATAAAAGAAGCCATGGTTTGTTTTCTGACCATGCAAAAGACTAAAATACAACAAATACGTTAACATGTAGGTGGCACATCATTCAGAGTTCAGGAATTGTATAAAATGAGAAATGTCCCCATTTGTTAGTAAAAATGGGGTTTTACAAAGAAAAAAAATAGCCACCAATCGATTCTCAATTGTCCTAATCAAAAGCTCTCATCATCTAGCAAATGCCCTACACCAATCCCCAGTTGGTGCTTGTACAGTTTTTTTCCACCAATTCTGCCTCTTTAATTCCAATTCCATGCTAGCTCTATGTGTATGTGTGTGTGTTACCAACGATGAAATTGTGGATCAATATAGTAAAGTGGAAGTTAGGCACCTTTGGGTTATACAATACAACCATGAGTATCTACTGAACCACTTACAAATACAAGATCAAGTGTAAACATTTATAAAAGTAGCAAATCTAATAGTTGCAGATGTAAGATAAACTGAAAAACTCAAAAAAAAAATGACAACTTCAACAACAACCACCAAACAAAAGAAAGAAAACAAAGAGGTACTTCAGCATTTCTAACCCATCAAAATTCAGATAATTTTTCACATGCTTTCCAGTCTATAAACAGATAAATATTTTATCTTGCAAAACTCTAAATTCTGTCCATACACAGGACATATACACAGAATGGCAAAAAATAAATAAATTATGGACTTATACCTAAAAAGCAGCATACAAATGCTGCCCAGAATCAAAGAGATGAAGAAAAAAATGTAAAAAAAAAAAGGTACTTAGCATTTGTAACCCAACCTTCTTTACATATTTTTCTAGATGCTTTAAAATTAACACATAAATGTTTTATCTTGTTGTTGGTTGTATAAATTGTAAAAGCCAATCACAGAGTGACACATGGCACCTAAAGGACAATTTGGGAAATTAAAGCAAGTCTCCAATCAAAGACAGACACGTGGCAGTTCAAATTGGTAGTATTGGATCTGCGTGGCATCGGAATACTCAAGAGGTGCGAGATGACGTAGCCTAACAGTTATCTACAATTCAAATTCAAATTTAGAAGAAAAACCTAACTGCAAAAAAGGTATAGTGGGAGCTAGTTGAACGAAGCTATGATAACCCTGTTCCGTATTATGCTAATTAATCTTAATCATGCTTGTGATTATGTGTTTAATATGATTTTGAGTGCCAATTATATGATTATATGTGTATTTTGAATTTATATCTATTCACCGTAGGAAAATCTGTTCAACTTACTGTTATAAACTGAAAATTGAAGACCTTATCGGCTACAGAAACTGAAATTGATTACGCCATTGTGATCAGCGTAATTTTTAGAGTCTACGGTGAAATTTAATTGAAAACTTATTCGGATCAAAATAATTAGATTCAGACCGATTAATTTAAGCTCCATTATTTGGCCTAGTCAAATTTGATTAGGAAAGCTTATATAAAGGGCCTTATTACACTCAATTCCCTCTCTTGAATTCATTTTGGCTAAGATTTCACTCTAGAGAGAGAGAATGAACTGATTGTAGAGAGAGGGGGAGCTCAAATTGGAGATTGAACTAAGAGCTTGGGAATTTGAAAGGCTAAGCTCCAAAGCTAGCTAGAATAGTGAAGATTTGAGCCTCCAGGTAAGCATTTGAGCATGAATTCATGTGTTTAAGTTTGTAATATTGTGAATTCATGTTATATTGTAGTCAAGAATATGAATTGTGTTGAATTGGGTAAGTTTAAAGTTAAAATGCACATGCATGTAAAGATTGCTATAAATTTGTGTAATTGGACATGAAACATATGATCCATATAGAATTTTGATGGCAATTCATACCTTTGATCATCATTTACATCATTTAAGTTGAGAATGGGAGTTATGTTCCACATGCAACCACAAATCAAAAAGGTATGAGTTTGGTAGCTTGAATTAAAGTATTGAAGATGAATTTGGCAAGAATTGTTTGTGTATGCAATTGATTCATGGAGAAATAATGTTGTAATTTAGCATTTGTATCATGATAGAAGATGTGCATGTGAAGTATGAGTCATAATATGCAAGTTACATTAGTTTGAATGCAAGTTTGAGCTTCAAGCAGCTTGCTGGAAATTCCAGAATCCGGCATGTCCGCTTGAGCGGGGTAATGGCCGCTCGAGCATGAAATGCTAGTTCCCAACAGATTTGCAGACATTAACGTCCGCTCGAGCGAGGAGAATCACGCTCGAGCGTCCAGTCACATGTTTGGCTTTCAACTCGAGCATCCGAAGTCATGCTCGAGCTCAAATATAAGGCAACTAGTACTTTTGCAGACCAAAGGGGTCCGCTCGAGCGGCAGAATCCACGCTCGAGCGGAGAGCCCTGTTTCAGAAAATTTGTAAAGATGATTTATGTTTCATTTTCCGTTCTCTTTCATTTCTAAGCACTCTTAGGCATGCATTGAACATTACAAATGAGTTAAAGAGGATAAGAAAGAAACCTAAGAGAGATGTATGAATTAAGAACGGATCGAATCGTTTGTAACCCATATGTGTGATGTAATGTGTAGGGTCAAGCACGAGAACAAATCCACCGACAGATCACTGTGAGTAATATCTTAGTAAAGATATTTTAAAGTATGCTATTTGTTCAATTGCTTACTTCTATTTGAGCTTCACAAGTTTGTTAATTTAAACGATAAACAAATATTCGTTATGTCAAATGATTGGGCCAAAGGCCGTTGGATATGGAATGATTGGGCAAAGGCCGTTTGACATGAATGATTAGGCCAAAGGCCGTTGGATATGAATAATTGAGCCAAAGGCCGCTTGATATGAATGAATGGGCCAAAGGCCGTTTGACATGAATGAATTGGGCCCGAGGCCGTTTGATACGTCTAAATCTATAGCCGTTTGATCATTTAATGCACTAGATAGAACATGGACTAGGCCCAAGGCTATTTGATAAAACTGTTTCAAAGTTCGTCCATGTACCTTCTTTACTTGATATATTCACTGGGCTTACGCTCACTCTCATTCATGTGTCTGTAGGTGAGCCAAGAGATGTCCAAGCCCAGCCTCAGTGATGTATGTGTGAAACAGTCAAAGTTTTGAAGAGTCAGCCCCTACGTCTCACGCACGAGACTGGTTTTCACCTTTTTGTTCTTTTGCTATATTTTTGCTATGTTGGCAAAAACTTTAGAACACTTTTGTATATAAACTTTTGGGTTGGTTGACGATGACTTGAATGATCCTGTTGTATAAAGCTATATGTTAACTTCCTTTGATGTGAGTTATTAATGAATGTATGTGAAATGTTATAATGTGCCATGTAAGCACGGCTCTATGGACACAAGTTTTAAGTTTGCTTCCGTTTTGGCCCCTTGACTTTGTTAAAATATATCTAATCTGGTTTGAGGCCGTAGATAATCTCTTAATTACTGGCCAGTTATGACCTTAATCCATAGGGGCGGGTTCGGGTCATGACAGAAGCCATGACTAGAGATCGTGGAAACGTATTTCGACGGTTAGAAGGCTACTTCGACAGCTTTCACCAAAGAGTATAAATAGCAGAGAGGGCTAAACAGAAGGAATCTTAACTTAGATCTAGAAACCAGTCATTTACTTAATATTTTCTTTCCAGTTTTTTACATTTCCAGTTCTTTACATTTTCAACACTTCAATTCCTGTGCTGCATTTCATTTTTTAGGAGTAGTTTTTCAATAGTTTTTTGCTGTGAACCTCGCCGAGGCTGGATCATTATAACTTCATTGTAAGTTTTCATTTGCTTAATGAAAGTCAATTTCTGAATTATATTTACTTGTTACTATTCATAATTTTCTCTTAAACAAGCCACCAATAAAAGTCCTCTTTATTAAGGCTGAAAGAACTTCAACACAATCGCTTGATAATTGGTTGGCAATTATAAATTCTGTAAGGACTAATTGATCCTTACTGGCAAGCTTAAATTTACATTATTAACCTTCGAAAGCCAAAAAAGACAACATATAGTTTTGGCACGCCCAGTCGGACTATTAAAAATGGCTAGACGTAGAGCAAGAGGAGAAAATGAACGCCTGGAAGAGGGTGTGAAATGAGAGGTAGAAATACCTAACCCAGAAGATAATGTGATGGATGCACCTATCCAATCAGATCCTCCTCAAATGGTCGAACAGACCAGCACTTCAAAATATACAACACATATCCAACACGCTGGATAGGGCCATGAGACTGGACCTTTGAATGTTCCTTCTACCTAATTGTAGACACCCCATTTTTGACCGTCCTCAAGACTTGGACGTCACCGTTTGAACACTCGGTGATCATCCTTGTTTGTGTTCGTCTTGAGTTCCTGGAGGTCTCGGCTACGCGCCTTGCCTCAAGATCTCTCGACTCGACTATTTTGTGTATGGTTTTGCACCAAACACTTGTGTTTTTGCTTTGGAGGGCTGGGAATGGCTTTTTGGCTATCCCCACACTCCACCGGCCATGGCTTGAGGCCACCGGCTGTGTTTTGTTGCCATTGGCCAAATGTTTGGCCGACCGACACTCTAGATGATCGACCGGCCATCTATTTTGGTCAAATTGCATTTTTGGCTGGTCGACCACTGTTCATCTGCTTTTGCAGACATTTTTATGCCAGCTATGCTAGCTGGCATACACTTTGCTCCCCTCCATACACGTGTATGGAGGGATCTCCCTCTTGACTAGCTTGTTTGGAAAGCTTTACAAGAGGGACTGTCTATAAGAGGGAGCCTCTTCTCCCTCCATTAGGGTTACAACATTTTTTTTTCCAGAGGGCTCTGATATTAGGGTTAGGGTTTGCATATCCCCCATCTCTATATCTCTCTCTCTTTTGTGTATAAGTGTGTGTTTGGTCTTATTATTGCACACAAACACCCACCATTACACCTTACCTTGGCTACTGAGGTGCCAGAGAGCTGTTCTTGAGTGGATTCAAGCTTGAAGAACCAACTGGAATATTGTTTGTGAAGAGGGTCATCAAGGGTAAGAACTTCACCCTTTATTCCCTATTTTTGCATAGCTTTTTTACCTATCTTGAAACTTTTTTTAGACTTTGTGTATAACATATAAAAGTCTTGTTTTTGCCTGCTCTAAATAGTTGTTTAAGAGTATTTTGAGCTTCGGGGTTGTTTGACCCCTCTTAGGGCTTGTTTGGGCCCATTTTATGCCATTTTGGTTGAGCTTCGGGACCACCTTGTTTGGACCTCCTCACCACTGAAATCTTGAGGGATTTCAGTGGTGAGGATAGTGCCTTGAGGTCCTACGAAGAAGAGGGCCACCCCCTCTCCTTGTTGTCCTTAAAAAGGGCCATTTTAGCCTCATGTGTGAGCACCATTTTTAAGTGCATTTTGGCCATGTCTTAGTTGTTATTTGTGCTTATTTTGTCATAATATAGCACTGTTTTTACTTGGTTTAGACACACCATGCTTGCCTTGCATACATGTCTTGTAATGCCATGATTTGCCTTAACATGTGCCTAGCATTTAGCCTATTATGCTTACTTGTTTTGGCCTAGCTTTGTGAAGCTTTTGTTCTTGTTTTAGCATGCTTAAGTTCTGTTTTTGGTTGTTTTGGTCGACCATGACATGCTTAGTATAGCCACCTTGCATTTTGGCTTGTTAGCCTTGGGTGTGTGAGTGTGGAGCATGCTTTACTTGCTTTGTTTCGGTGGTTTGGAACCATTTGCCATGTCATTTCAGTCCTCATGGTTTGCTTGAATGCTTACATTTGATGCCCCTTTAATGTGTTAAGAGGTTGGTGTTTCATGCTTCATGTTTGTGCTATTGTGTATGCCTCTAGGATTAGGTCATTTAGATGTCATCTAAGTGGTTTTTAGGGCTTACTTTTGCATGATTTAGGACTGTTTAGGTTCATTTTGGTCATTTGTTTCATGTGTCATATGATCATGTTTTAGGTCCTTGGGCTTGGTTGCATGCCTAGCTTGCATTGGTAGGTTGATTTGGCATCATTTCCTACATGTTCTCAAAGCTTATTATGTATGCCATATGTCCATGGTTATTCCCTTTTAAGTGTGCTCAAAAGATACTTCTTGATGCTTAAGTGTTTAGGCCTTAACATGTGCATGCTTGTGTATGTTTTGCCTCTCATTTTCATAGCATTTGGCCACTGTTTTGGGCCTGATAGAGAGTTGTCCAAATTAGTGTAAGTCCCTCCTTTGCATATTGTGGCATGCTCACCTTGTGTGTTGATTGCATACTTGACTTACCATGTATTGTTGTTGCATGTTTAAGTGACACTTGCATTTGGCACGCATTTCCTTGACTAGGTTACATAACATGTTGCATGTCTTACACACTTGCATGATTAGGTTACATCTTGCATGTTGATCATTAGCATAGTTATTACATGCTTGCATGCTTTCTAACTTAGGTTGTGTGCCTAGCGTACTTGTCTTCATGTTCATATTGCATGCCTAGTTCGCACGCCTAGGTTGCATTGCATTGGCATGCATGCCTTACCTCTTGATCAAGTGATAGAGGTTGGGCCATTTGTTTGTTTAAGTGCATTTCGTTCGACATTGAAATGGCACACTTGGTTTCTTGGGCCATCAAGCATTGAAATGCGCGATTGATGGTCCCAGAATCGAGGACCATCCTCCTTTGAGTCATAAACATGATAAGGAGTGTGGTTGGTGCAAACATTGTTTGAAATACATTGCCATGCCATGTTTTGCCCTCTGCTGCTGTCAAAACAGGTTTCTGCAGGAAGCTTTGGCCAGCCGGCCATATATACTACCGATCGACCAATTATTGATGGCCGAGAGCTCAACAAATGGTCAATGACCATCCGAACATAGTCGGTGGGGTTTTCACTTGGTCGGTGGTGATCCACAATGTCCATGGAGCATACCTTGGGATTTGTGCAATTTTCAGAGGAGCAAAGCAGGGGAAACAGAGGCAAACTTGTGCATGGTGGTGGGTTTCTGAGCAGAACCGAGCGTGCATACATTGGGCCCTCTTCCCGAAGCTGCTTTTACTGCTTAATTAGCTTAGTTAATTTGCTTAACTAGTTAATTATCTGTAATATTTAGTTAGCTTGATAGTTAGTTAAATTGTATTATTCTTTCGGTCCCTCCGAGCGAGGGCAAATTTGTAATAAGTGTGGGTGCCTGTGTGCATGTCTTCCAACCCCCACTTCTTTCTCCCTTTTTACTTACCTGCTTTCAATGGTTAGTATTAGGGCATATTTAAATTAGCATGCCTTATGTTATGCATGCGTGCATTCATACATTTGTCTTGCATGCGCCGGGCTCAACGCATCATGCTAACCGCATAGTATTTCAATTTCAAACTTGAATACGTGCACCGAGTTGTTGCATTTGACATGCCATCCTTAGATTAGCCGAGCCTATTCTAATGACAGTTTGTATGCGATGCATTAGCCACTTTAACATGAACTAGGATCATGCATGATTACTAACTAGTTCATTATTTTGGCACGGAGTACGATGTAAGTATTTATGTTTTAGCATCTCGCATGAGTGTGAATGTTAACATGACAGCATGCTTACCATGTGGCTAGATGCTTATGTGATATGAACTGCGTGAATGCCTGTGGGTGAAGGTTGGATTGCTTGAGTTGTAACAACTCATCAAAATCCGTGTTTTAGCCTACTCGCGAGTAGCAAATTTCAAAACATTTTCCAAACAAACGGATATGCGATGCTTTGTTCCAAATTATGCGATCTAGTCTATACTTGTTTTGCTGTGCGCATCACAAAGTAATTCTAGCTAATTAACCAGAATAAGAACACATAACGTTTTCAAAATTGGATATCATGGTTAGGCAAACGAGTACCCAAGTTTCCGAGCCGAGACAACTTTGGTAATGACGGACACGTGGCCTTAGGCAAACGAGTCAGGATTTCTTAAATTCCCCCATTAAAAAAATATTTAGGTGGCGACTCTGTATCTAGCAAAGCAGTCCATGTTTGGCACTTCTTTTCTAAAAATCTGTTTTCTCAAAACGATTTGCCAGATTTGGACTCTTTGGTTCAGACTAAGAACCGTGACACAAAAGGGAGTCCGAACTGTGGTGGCATAAAGCCCGAGGGCGCGTCCACAATTTCTGGCGACTCTGCTGAGGAGTTTAGAGAGCTTGACTCGAACTCGTGATATCCTGTTTTGATTTCATTTATGTGTTTCTTTGCATTGCATGTGCATTGGTGCGCCTAGGACACCGTGTTTGCCACCTGCCATTCCTGAACGGTTTGCCGGAGGCTTGTCTTGTCAAGGCATGACCATAAGGCTGACCAGTTATGGGCTCTGACTGTATGGGAACACAAACCCCAGTTTTACCGGGGCATCCTTTTGACCATTCGACCTAGTGCATATTCGGAATCCATAGTGACCATTCCAACCTAAGACAGGTTGTTTACCCGATGTTAGGTTGTTTGAAACCGCTGTGTGCGTAGTGAAACCCTAGCTCCTGACAAAATAGGACAGGGAAACCCTACCCCAACATAGGGGTGTTTTGGCTCTCTCTTACTTGCTATGTGCTTTTAGAGTGTATCTCTACAGGAACGTACATACCAGTTTGCAAGTCTGGGGCATCAAGCCTAAGGGCATCAGTATCAGAATTTGAGAATCGGTTATATTCGCGGGTATCAGATTCAGTGTTTCGGGGCAGTGATTTTGTGGAACAGTGATCAGTAGTAGAGTACAGTTATTCGGCTACGCTTGTGTCTGTTCAGTTGGACTGAAATGCTGTTTGCTTTCCCTTTCAGTTCAGAGATTTGGTGTTCTTCCTCGCTGAGGCAAGACAGATATCGGATCCATCGATCACCGACTGCATCACCTCCGTTCGGTTCGACGAACTTATGACGACCCAAAGCTCAGAGGAAATTGTGGTTATGGCAGCCGCACTAGACCAAGGAATCACCCTGCAAAGTGAGACCAGTGTTGAAATACCGCATCCGCCCAGGTCACCTGTTGCACACCCGGTCTGGGCACCCCAGTTGTATCAGGCTCGCAAGCCCACCACATTCGAGTTGATGGGGATGATTAGCGACTTCCAGAGGTCTGTGGCTGATCTTGCTTATGGGATGTCGACTTCGCCACCAACCACATCGTATGCCGGGAATTTTGTATAGCAGGAGCCCCTGTTACTAGGACGGATTGTGATCGAGCTCAACCAACCTGAGGTCGCCTCAAGCTATAGTAATGATGTGCCAACAACAACCCAAACCCTCGATCAGGCTGAGGCCAGAGGTAAGAACAAAGTGGGAACATATGCTAATCCTATTGAGCAACTGCTGTGGGCAGTCGAGGCTTTGAAAGCTGGGGAGATGAATAAGCAGCAAGTATTTGCAGTCATGACTAAGACTGTGGATGATGCTTTCCCCACTCCAACCGAAGGCAGTTCAAGCTAGGCAGAAAATCGGGATAGGCCCCATCAAGCCAGGATAGTTCCTTCCGCTCCCAACCCTGCATCAGGAAAAGATCAGAAAGCCAAGGCAGTGCCTGCCGACCCTTTCGCTAGTGCGTCTAACAAGAACCCTCAGACTTCGAAGTACCTGCCTCGAGGGCGTAGAGTCTTTCATGCCCTCTACATGCCTTTGTCTAGGGCATTTCAAATTTTGGCTAAAAAGGGGCATCTTAAACCCCTCAAACCCCGACCTCTCCCAAAGAATCTCCCTCTTACACATGATGCTGCCTTGTACTGCGCGTACTACCAACAAACCTGTCACAGCACCGACGGTTGTTTCCGCCTTCGCCATGAAGTGTAAGATTTGATCAACAATGAGGTCATCCTCCCACTTACCTCAGCAAAGTCTGCCACTACTGAGCTATTGGACTTCGAGGATACTGCAAGTTTGTGATCAGGGGTTGGACCACCTGCGGGCGGCGCTCAGTGCATTTCGGATGTGGCATCTGGCACGCACTTTTGAGCATCTGCGAATGCCAATTTTTGTGGTTTCTGACTTAGGTGTTGAGTCAGTTCGGTGGTCTTGTTTTGAGTCAGTCTCTTTGTTTTGAGTCAGTCTTTTTGCTTAAGGGTTTGTCTTGTCGCGTCGAGTCAGTCCCATTGTATAGAATGTCGGGTGATTTCGGGGTTGTTGCCTTGAACACCCTTTTGTTTTGTAATTACCCTTTTGCTTTCTTTTGAGTCTGTCTCTGCCGTGGAGCCAGTTGCAACCAGGGAATCTGAATGAAACAGCTGCGGCTATCATGTTTTCGTGCTTACTGCTATTTTGAGCTAGTTGTGCCAGAGGATTTAAATGGAATAGCAGTACATTCCACCTGCTCTCTTGTGCCCTGAAAATCATTGCATTGACCTAAGTTTTTCAAAACCTTTTGAACACTGCGGTGAAAACAAAGGGGAAAAAATTCCTCGGAATTTGCAAAATTTTGATCAAATTGAGAGAAAGAGAGGCGTGCTAAGCCCTTAATGATTGAAATCATGCTTGTCAGCATGAGTACTGAGAAGGACCCTGGCTTGATCCAGACTGGTTCCACACTATCTTCAGCGCGAGCGATTTGTTGCTTCTTTAAAAACTTTCAAAAACAAAGTGTTTTGCGCGGTCCTGCGAAGACCTGTGTGAAATCGCTCTTGAGATTGTGCAGCTTAAGATCGCTCTCAGCCTCAAGACTTGAGCCCTTGCTTTAAAACCTTGAACCACAATTTAGAGTGTTCAAACGGTCAATCACAATGTGAGGCCTGTGTGGCCAGATTGGAAGTAGCCCTCAAACAAGAGGCACCAAAGTTAGATCAAGAAGATCAAATCTCATCAGAAGAAGCTTGTGAAGCTAGAACAGAAGCTCCCCTCCAACTAGGGGCAAAAATGTCCGATGTGCTCGAAGAGCCGAAGATGGGTCCCTTCAACAAATCAATACAACAGTCATTTTCCTGGATTCAGATGACTTCAGGATCTCAAAATCATTTGGCATGGACTTGTTACACTTTTACCCTTTGAGAAGCTCGCTGGGCCGAAAACCTGGAAGGGCGACCCAGGCAAAAGTTAGAGCAAGAGAAAATACAAAAAAAAGAAAAAAAATGCAAAATAAATGAAAAGAGAAAAATAAAAAAAAAAAGAAAAAAAGAAAAGAAAAGAATTGAAAAAGGAAAGAAGAACAAAGGTGCAAGGTGTATCCTCTTGGTATCCTTTTTATCTCTTAGAAGGTTCGAAAGTTTCCCCACATGGGTTACATTGCAACGCTCTGTCGTGAACGCGCGCTGATTTTGCGCCATTTCTGTCACGTCGTTGCGCACACATCTTGCATTGTCATGCACATGCATAATCATGCATTCAAAATAACAAAATTCATGCATTCGCTACGTTCTGGAAAAACCTTAAATACGCCCGGTCTGGCGAGACCTTAAACCCGCTCGGTTGCCGAACTACGTAAGGCTTGATTCCCATGTTTGGGATACGTAGGCAAGTTCATCCTGAAGTCCAGCCACCAACACTTTCAAAGTGACTGTGTCCATATATTGGTTTTGACCATCTTCGTCTTCTCTGTATCCGAGAGTTCAGTTACGATCATCACTAATGAGGACTGACTACAGTATGCTGCGGCGTTATCCAGACAAGGGGCAACTTTCCGTTGCCATGAGTCGCCATCCAAACCAGGGGCAACTTTTCGTTGCCGTGCTGTGCCCTTTGGAACAAGGGGCAATTTTTCATTGCCTCCGATCCGAGGTTGTGCATCTCGAGAATAAGTTCTGTGCTAGTTGAGCAGTGGCCATTTGTGAAAATGATTTTTGAGAATTTTTACTGAGTTTGACTATTTTCTCGAAAATTACTCCATCTTTTCCAAAACTGGACCATTTTCTTGGACCCCAAAAAGGAAAATTTTCAGTGCTCATAGCCCGACTTACATGATTTTCAAATCAAAAATCGAACAAGTATGTTAATTTAACTCTCATTTTGGTTAAAATTGCTTTAGTAGAAAACCAAAACAAAAATTGGTCAAAATGATGAACTATGGGCACGGTTGAGTCAGGCTTCCTGTCTTTCCCCCATCGCCAGCATACTTGCCAAGAAGGGCACAACTGAAGCTGTCATTAAAGGGCTGAAAGCTCTCTCAACCTCCGAGCAACAAAGTACCGAACCAAACGCGAAGCACGAATCAGAACGGATCAAGATACTCCATTCCCTTGTCTGGGGCATCGACCAAACGCCACCAGAAGAAATAGCCGCGAGCTAACCGTATCGGGTGTGAACCCACAACTTCTTATTCATCCATCAAACACCCCGGGGAGGGATAAAAAAAATAAGAGAATAAAGAATAGAGAGGTGTAAGTTGAGAGAAAAAAGCGAGCCAAAGAGTTTTGAGAGAAAAATAGAGCCTGAGAGCTGAGTGATGTGAGAATCACACAAATGAGAAAGGGTGGGAAACAATACCCAGAGAAACTGGCTCCTCGTGATCTGAGATCCCCCGTCGTCGTTAACACGTCTGTATATCGTGTCTTTTGTTTTGTTTACCTCAACCTTTGTTTTAAGTCTTTTCCGAGTGTGTCTCGTTGTTTTTAGGTTGTTTACCTTTTTTGTTTCCGCTGTTGAGTCGTTCTCGCTGTGTCCAGTTGTAGGCTCACTACCCCAGTTTGAAAGCCCTTCTTCGATTTCAAAAATTAATCGTTTTGTGCTCAGAGTGCTGTGCCATTCTCCACATTTGTGCAAAAACATGATTTGGTTCTTTCATACAGCTACAGGGTCCACCCCGATAAATGTGAACAAAAAAACCTGGGCCTCTCTGAAGCTTTTGGGTTTCGGATTACATCTAAGTGTGCTTCAACTTCAAGCCGATCCCACCTTTGTATTCCGTCTTTTCAGATTGGACTGTTTGTTCAGGATTCGCTGTATGCAGATTAATCCCCAGCAGAGTACGAGCCGAGTATTCAAAATGAGTAGTGGTTTGTTTGAGTTGTTTTGCTGTTGGCCAGTCGGCCAAATATTTGGCCGGTAGACTTTTCTGATGGCCGATGGACAGCCGGTGACCTCCCCTGATGGCCGGTGAGCCTCCTAAAACCTTCTTTGGGTCAGAGGTGTGGTTTGGGGCCTTCATTGCTCAAGACAGTGCAAGAAAGTGCATTTTCGAAGCTCAGCCGATCTCCGTTTCGACCTCAGACCGTGTCTTCTGTGCGTGGCACCCGAATACGGGTGCGGTGTCTCCTTTTTGTGTCCTTTTGTCTCTTTCAAGATTCGAAAGTTGCCCCCACATGCATTGTCTCGCACTCGCATACATTACTTGCATTGTTTTGCATTTTAAATCGCCTTGGTCTGGCGAGACCTTAAACACATATGGTCTGACGAGACCTTAAATACGTACGGTCTGGCGAGACCTTAAACACACTCGGTCTAGGAGACCTTAAATCCTCTAAAGATGCAAAACCTTTGGTTTTTGCATGCATACACACGTCGTAACAAGCACAACTTGCATTGTTATGCATCTTCCTCACTTGCATTATCATGCATCTCAAGTGACACACGTTGTCGCGTATTCGGGTCCACATGCATTATCATGCATCTCAAGCGACACGCGTTGTCGCGCATTCGAGTCCACATGCATTATCATGCATCTCAAGCAACACGCGTTGTTGCGCATTCGAGTCCACATGCATTACCATGCATTTCAAGCGACGCGCGCCGTCGCATATTCAAGTTCACATGCATTTCAAAAGCCGCGCGTTGTCGTGCATTCCAAGATCATTTGCATTGTCACGCATCTTAAAAGCCGTGCATTGTCGCGTATTTCAAAATCATGCATCATCATGCATTTGCATCTCAAAAAAAAAAAGGAAAACAACAAAAACAACATGCATCATTTGCATTTCAAAAACAAATAAAAAAAAAACATGCATTATTATGCATTTTCCCTTCATCATGCATTGTCATCATTCAAAAAACAAAACAAAAAAAACAAACATGCATATGTCATGCATTTCACTGTAAATAGTGCATATGTCATGCATCATTGTAAATAGTGCATATGTCATGCATTTCATTATATATAATGCATATGTCATGCATTTCACTGTAAATATTCCATCCATCGCATATTTGTAAATATTGCATTGTAGCTTACATGCATTTACTGCATCACCCCCATCTATGGCTTGCACCTTTCCATGTTGAGCTTGGTCTGGTATGTACCCTTACTTTTCACGTCGAAGCATAGTTCTACATGTGTACACGCCTATTCCACTGCTGGTATTGTGGTTTGAGAGTTGCGGCACCTTTTCTGTGTTAGACGTAGCTTGTTTGTGTCCATGCTTTTCCTAAGCAAGATACGGTTTGGGCCGCAGGCCTTATCCATTGTAAATATTCCATTCCATTGCATATTTGTATATGTTACATTGTAGCTTGCATGCATTTGCCGCATCACATCCAGCTATGGCTTGCGTCTTTCCATGTTGAGCTTGGTCTGGTATGTGCTCATACTTTTCACGTCGAAGCACGGATCTGAGACTTTTGTGTACGCGCTTATTCCACTGCTGGTATTGTGGTTTGAGGGTTGCGGCATCTTTTCTGTATTAGACATGGCTTGTATGTGTACATGCCTTTCCTAGGCAAGATTTGGTTTGGCCCGCGCGCCATATCCATTGTATATATTACATTGTAGTGTAATTTTCGCATCCAGCATTAAGGTCATGGTCTTTCCTCAGCGGGTCACTTCCCCACTTATATCATTCCACCCAATTACTTGTTCTTGTGTCCGTCTACATCACTCATAGTTCTGCATGTGTACACGTCTATTCCACGCTGGTATGTTGATTTGAGGGTTGCGGCACCTTTTATATGGTAGACGGACTTTGCATCTCCATCATCTCTTTGACATTTGTGTGGTTTTGTACCGCTCGTGGTTCGATTATGATTCAATTGCATTGCATTACGTTTGCATTGTTTATACATAGTTTTGTATATACTGCATATCATTTTGCATTCATTTTGTATTGTCATGCATGTTGCTAACAATATTGTACATGTTAAGTTGCTTTCTTTTACAGGCACGATATTGTATGTACGGTTCATTTGAAGCTGGTGCAACCAGACGAACCGCGCAGGTATTGTATTCTCCGAGTGAGACGTATCGAGAATTGTATAATTCTCTTACATCCTTTCTGCATTATAGTATAGTTGGATTGATGTATGCTAGCTTAAAACTGTTGCATGTTATGCTTCGTTACAGCTTTCTTCGCATGATCATAAGTTATGCTCGGCTTCTTGCATTATTAGTTGCATTTTGCCCCTGCCTTCGGGCGCATATCTTTATTGTCTTACATGCTTTGTCTAAGTCTTCGGCCTTGTCAAAAATGGGTCGTCTTTGGGCTTTGACACTCACTCCCGTCATTCTTATGACTTTCGAGTTCTGTCAAAGAGGGGCAACTGTAGACACCCCATTTTTGACCGTCCTCAAGACCTGGCCGTCACCGTTTGAACACTCGGTGATCATCCTTGTTTGTGTTCGTCTTGAGTTTCCGGAGGTCTCGGCTACGCGCCTTGCCTTAGGATCTCTCGACTCGACTGTTTTGTGTTTGGTTTTGCAACAAACACTTGTGTTTTTGCTTTGGAGGGCAGGGAATGGCTTTTTGGCTATCCCCACACTCCACCGGCCATGGCTTGAGGCCACCGGTTGTGTTTTGTTGCCATCGGCCAAATGTTTGGCCAACCGACACTCTAGATGGTCGACCGGCCATCTATTTTGCTCAAATTGTATTTTTGGCTGGCCGACCACTATTCATCTGCTTTTGCAGATATTTTTATGCCAGCTGTGCTAACTGGCATACACTTTGCTCCCCTCCATACACGTGTATGGAGGGATCTCCCTCTTGACTAGCTTGTTTGGAAAGCTTTACAAGAGGGATTGTCTATAAGAGGGAACCTCTTCTCCCTCCATTAGGGTTACAACATTTTTTTCCAGAGGGCTCTAATATTAGGGTTAGGGTTTGCATATCCCCCATCTCTATATCTCTCTCTTTTTTGTGTATAAGTGTGTGTTTGGTCTTATTATTGCACACAAACACCCACCATTACACCTTACCTTGGCAACTGAGGTGCCAGAGAGCTGTTCTTGGTGTTTTTGAGTGGATTCAAGCTTGAAGAACCAACTAGAACATTGTTTGTGAAGAGGGTCATCAAGGGTAAGAACTTCACCCTTTATTCCCCATTTTTGCATAGCTTTTTTACCTATCTTGCAACTATTTTTAGACTTTGTGTATAACATATAAAAGTCTTGTTTTTGCCTGCTCTAAATAGTTGTTTAAGAGTGTTTTGAGCTTCAGGGTTGTTTGACCCCTCTTAGGGCTTGTTTGGCCCCATTTTGTGCCATTTTGGTTGAGCTCCGAGACCACCTTGTTTGGGCCTCCTCACCACTGAAATCCCTCAAGATTTCAGTGGTGAGGATGGTGCCTTGAGGTCCTACGAAGGAGAGGGCCACCCCCTCTCCTTGTTGTCCTTGAAAAGGGCCATTTTAGCCTCATGTGTGAGCACCATTTTTAAGTGCATTTTGGCCATGTCTTAGTTGTTATTTGTGCTTATTTTGTCATAATATAGCACTATTTTTACTTGGTTTAGACACGCCATGCTTTCCTTGCATACATGTCTTGTAATGCCATGATTTGCCTTAACTTGTGCCTAGCATTCAGCTTATTATGCTTACTTGTTTTGGCCTAGCTTTGTAAAACTTTTGTGCTTGTTTTAGCATGCTTAAGTTCTGTTTTTGGTTGTTTTGGTCAACCATGACATACTTAGTATAGCCACATTGCATTTTGGCTTGTTAGCCTTGGGTATGTGAGTGTGGAGCATGCTTTACTTGCTTTGTTTCAGTGGTTTGGAATCATTAGCCATGTCATTTCAGTCCTCATGGTATGCTTGAATGCTTACATTTGATGCCCCTTTAATGTGTTAAGAGGTTGGTGTTTCATGCTTCATGTTTGTGCTATTGTGTATGCCTCTAGGATTAGGTCATTTAGATGTCATCTAAGTGGTTTTTAGGGCTTACTTTTGCATGATTTAGGACTGTTTTGGTTCATTTTGGTCATTTGCTTCATGTGTCATATGATCATGTTTTAGGTCCTTGGGCTTGGTTGCATGCCTAGCTTGCATTGGTAGGTTGATTTGGCATCATTTCCTACATGTTCTCAAAGCTTATTATGTATGCCATATGTCCATGGTTATTTCCTTTTAAGTGTGCTCAAAAGATACTTCTTGATGCTTAAGTGTTTAGGCCTTAACATGTGCATGCTTGTGTGTGTTTTGCCTCTCATTTCCATAGCGTTTGGCCACTGTTTTGAGCCTGATAGAGAGTTGTCCAAATTAGTGTAAGTCCCTCCTTTGCATATTGTGGCATGCTCACCTTGTGTGTTGATTACATACTTGACTTACCATGTATTGTTGTTGCATGTTTAAGTGACACTTGCATTTGGCACGCATTTCCTTGACTAGGTTACATAACATGTTGCATGTCTTATACACTTGCATGATTAGGTTACATCTTGCATGTTGATCATTAGCATAGTTATTACATGCTTGCATGCTTGCTAGCTTAGGTTGTGTGCCTAGCATACTTGTCTTCATGTTCATATTGCATGCCTAGTTCGCACGCCTAGGTTGCATTGCATTGGCATGCATGCCTTACCTCTTGATCAAGTGATAGAGGTTGGGCCATTTGTTTGTTTAAGTGCATTTCATTCGACATTGAAATGGCACACTTGGTTTCTTGGGCCATCACGCATTGAAATGCGCGATTGATGGTCCGAGAATCGAGCACCATCCTCCTTTGAGTCATAAACATGATAAGGAGTGTGGTTGGTGCAAACATTCCTTGAAATACATTGCCATGCCATGTTTTGCCCTCTGCTGCTGTCAAAACAGGTCTCTGCAGGAACCTTTGGCCGGCCGGCCATATATACTGCCAATCGACCAATTATTGATGGCCGAGAGCTCAACAAATGGTCGATGACCATCCGGACATGGTCGGTGGGGTTTCCACTTGGTCGGTGGTGATCCACAATGACCATGGAGCATACCTTGGGATTTGTGCATTTTTCAGAGAAGCAGAGCAGGGGAAATAGAGGCAAACTTGTGCATGGTGGTGGGTTTCCGAGCGGAACCGAGCGCACATACATTGGGCCCTCTTCCCGAAGCTGCTTTTACTGCTTAATTAGCTTAGTTAATTTGCTTAACTAGTTAATTGTCTGTAATATTTAGTTATCTTGATAGTTAGTTAAATTGTATTATTCTTTCGGTCCCTCCGAGCGAGGGCAAATTTGTAATAAGTGCGGGTGCCTATGTGCATGTCTTCCAACCTCCACTTCTTTCTCCCTTTTTACTTACCTGCTTTCAATGGTTAATATTAGGGCATATTTAAATTAGCATACCTTACACTATGCATGCGTGCATTCATACATTTGTCTTGCATGCACCGGGCTCGGCGCATCATGCTAACCACATAGTATTTCAATTTCAAACTTGAATACGTGCACCGAGTTGTTGCATTTCACATGCAATAGAGAGAGAGAGAGAGAGAGAGAGAGAGAGAGAGAGAGAGAGAGAGAGAAATATAATAGGAAAAGTAGGGCTATAAGTTGTAAGGTCATTTTTGACCATTTGTGTCCAAGGTTTTCCTTATCCTTCTAGAATTTGAATACCTAGTGTGGGGACATATTTCTAGAGTTATCCACGTGACCAAGGTTGTTGCCAAGGTGCCACGTGGATGAGCCGATATTCCGAGATATGGTGTGACCATGTCAAAATCTGAGATACTTCAGATAGAGGGCAAGAGTCCTTGATAGTTTAAGGCTCTCTATTTGGATAGCAATGAGACTGTTAGGAGAGTTTATTATTATCTGAATAGAGGAGTCTGAGATAGGTGTGATCCTTATGAAGGGATAGAGTCTTATGAAGTGATACTTTTAGAGGATGAAAGCACTGCTGACTATAAAAGTAAGGCATCCCCAGGGGTCTAAGGTATGTTCTGAACTAGTGTTATTTTGTACCGATATCTTTGATAGATAAACTGATTGACTTGATCGTCAGAGTGCCCCTGGGTGGACGAGCTATCGGTATTTATTGTCTTTTTGTGTGTAGTTGTTCGTCTTAATCTATTCTTCTGTATGCTATACGTCTAAGTTTCTTAGATCTCGGCTAGGAGATCTAGTTTGGTTGTGAGGTCAAAATTCAACACCTACAATTTTGCACTGTATGTGAGAACTTAGTAAGAGTAGATGGCCAATATCGGACAAGGAAAGGGAGTAGGGAATGACATGATCAGTGAGGAAGAAGAGCATGTCATTCCCAACAGAATATAAGAGGAAGGAGATTGTGGTGAAGTACAAAAAGTGAATCCAAAAGCGAACAATGTCGCCAGAGACTGCAATAGCCCGAGGAAAGGTAATAAGGGCAGATAGGGATAGGCTCCCAAGGAATACTACAACGAGAATGACTACCAAGCATGGAACGATCAGTGCTTACGAAGGGGACAATGAGGCAAAAGATTTGGCCGACAAGTTAACATATTTGCAAATAATGGTAAACTTTATGATGTTGAACAAGGTGATGCAATTAACATTACGGATGCCGGAAACACCCCCAGTCTCTGTAGGCATAGGCGTTGGCGCCTAGCTGATAGGACAGATTGTGGCGTAAAACAACGAAAGGAGGGCTGTGAACTCACCATGACGATCTCAATAGGTCGAGAGAGTGAAGCCTCCTAGAGCAGAGCCTTTGAGAGTGGAGCGTTCGAGAGCAAAGGTGTCCTAAGTTAAAGGATCACACTAGGTGAATAGGCAAGACCACCAGATGGAGAGAATGATGGACCACAATAAGTCCAAGAGAACGCATCCAAGCACAAGGAGTAGCACGCCAAAGAGACGTTAGTCAGTTATTACGCCCCAAATTTACACGGTCCATCTCATGTGAATAAGCCGCCCAACAATGAACAATAGATGACAACTCTCATGCAAATAAATATAATATAGTTACACAATACATGTGTTTATTCGATTTTATACATTCCGAGATATAACATCTAAGTCGAATGGATGTTCTGTAACTAAAAACATACACAAATGTTATAAATTAAATTGAACACCATAAGGCTTACATCATACACAAGGGTGTAACCCTTACAAGAATGACACACGACTAATAAATAACATAAATGGCCCACGACCTACAAATAATTAAACCACCCTATACTGTTCCGAACATAACTTCACGTCACAGTCCACATCTATACATGTACACTTGAAAACCATTTTCAGCCATGTAGGGTGAGCATAAAGCCCAGTAGAGAATATTTCAAAAACTAAACATGCTCCACTAGCATAATGATCATGATGCAATACATATATACAATATGCCCAAATGCATTTTCAAATCCATTTGATTTCTCAACAAAATCCTTTCTTTCCGATTACTATCACGCCCTAAATTAATAAGGTCCGGCTCACGTGAATAAACCATCCAACGATGAACAATAGATAACAACTCTCATGCAAATGAATATTATATAGTCACACAATACATGAGTTTTATCTGATTTTATACATTCCTAGATACAATTTCTAAGTCGAATGGATGCTCTGTAACTAAAATATGCACAGATGCTATAAAATCAAATTAGATGCCCTGAGACTTACATCATACACAAGGGTGCAACCTTTACAAAAATGGCACATGGCCAATAAATAACATAAATGGCCTTTGGCCTACAAATAACTGAACCACCCTACATGGTTCGAACATAACTTCACATCACAGTCCACATCCAACACCTGAAAAACATTTCAGCCACGTAGGGTGAGCATAAAGCCCAGTAGAGAATATTTCAAAAACTAAATATGCTCCACCAGCATAAATGATCATGATGCAATACATATATACAATATGCCCAAACACATTTTCAAATCCATTTGATTTCTTAACAAAATCCTTTCTTTCCAATTACCGAAACCTTACGTTCAATCAAAACATTTTCTGAGTCCAAAATAGCAGTTTGACATGAAAATCCTTCCCCAAAACTAATCCAGGTATCTCAATACCTGTAACAACCCTGACCCTTAATTAACGTTAATTCATGCTTAAGTGTGCCTAACAAGTAATTGAGAAGAGATCATGAGTTAATTACATGTGCATTGCATTATTTTTGTGTCTCTATCTGTTTAGCATAGATAGATCTATACATGTTTTAGTTCGAATTGCAAATTGAAGGCCTTATCGGCATCCGATACAGAAATTAATCTAATTTATGTTTTAATTGGAATTTTTAGGACCGTATGGTAGGTTCAATTGAAATTCGATTCAGAACGATTAAATTAGATTAATTTAATGCACATTTAGTTTGTTTTAATTAATAGCTGCCAAGTGAGCTCTTATGAGCTCCCTACATGCTCCACTCATCTTTTTCTTGAATGGTCATCACATTTTGAGCCTCCTCACACACACAAACGTGGGAGAAAGAGAGAGAGAGAGAGAGAGAGAGGGATGGAAATTGAGATCAAGCTTGAAGGTAGAAGAAATTGCTAGGAGACCTTGCAGAATTACTCAAGAATATCTTTAACCATAAGGAATTGAGAACCTTAGGCAAGAATGTTAGTCTCTAGCTTTGTAATTAGTTGATTGATGCATGAAATCAATTGTGATAGGTGAATTAGCATGAGAATTGGGCTAAAGGATGGAATTAAGAATGAATTCATGCATGCATGTACATTTCAATGCATTGAGAACATGTTGCTAGGAAATTCCGTCATGCATGTTTAAAATTCACCTCAATTTAGGGAAATCATCAAGTTTCAAATTGTTTTATGGCATTTGATCATGTTTTGAGAAGCTTAAAATTAAGAAAGTCCATGCATGACATGTTCTTGAATCATTCCCAAAATTTAAGTTGAAATTGTGTACAATTGATATACTTTTTGGCCATGATTTCTTGTAATGATCTTTAATTCATGTTGTTTTAAGGGTTTTCATGTACTTTTCTCAAGTTTTGGCCCAGAAAAATGAGGTTTGATGCTTTATAGGTCGAGTTTGAGCTTGAAGATCAAATCTGGAAATTTCAGAAATTTGATCCACGCTTGATCGGGGAACTTCACGCTCGAGCGAGAACTCTAAGTACGTGCACTTCCGCTCGAGCGACGTGAGTCATGCTCGAGCGTGAAATGCATATACCTAGAAGTTCATGTGTTTTATAGTCCGCTCGAGTGAGGGACTTCACGTTCGAGCGAAGGTCTGAGTCTTACGCTCGAGCGGAGGTCGAGCGCCCGTCAAGTGTGAAATCCATGCATCTAGTACTTTTGTTAAAATTTACAGTCCGCTCGAGCGAGGGAATTCACGCTCGAGCGAACCTTCACTTCTTGCATGACTGCTCGAGCGAGGAAATCCACGCTCGAGCGTGGACCCTGTTTTCAACAAGTCTTGGAAAATGTTTTTAAGTGTATTTTTGCATCCTTATTCCATCCTGGGCATTCCTAGGCCATGATTAAGACTCTATAATGAGGCTAAAGGCTAGAAACACACTATGAGCAAATAAAGTAAGTTGTGTGCATTTTGGGCGTGTGTTTCAAGTGTATGTTTATTATATGTCTGTGTAGGTCACGTGCCATAAACCGTTGATTAGTCTGCTCTGTCTGTCTACACCTGAAGCCAACTGTAAGTAATAACTTAGTAAAGTTATGTTCAACTTTATTTATTTTCTGTATGATAAATTCATATATGTTTTCTGAAATGATATATTATGTACAATGAATGATTGGCCCATTTATGACATGTATTCATGACATCCTTAGCAACATGTGATATCTGTTAGCTGTTACCCGGTATCGGAGGTCCCATTATGGGACTCTTTATGTCTGTCATCTGTTACCCGTACCGGAGGCTCCGTCATGGAGCTCAGCATGCATATTCTCTGTTACTCGGTATCGGAGGTTCCATTATGGAACTTCTTATGTCTGCCATCTGTTACCCGTACTGGTGGCTCCATCATGGAGCTCAGCATGTTTATTCTCTGCTACCCGGATCCGGAGGTTCTTTTATGGAACTGGTTATTTATAACCACCACATGTTCTGCATATGTTCTATATCTGCTCTGTTAGCGCTAATGGATGTACCACGTATGATTAAACACGACTTATGATTTCTGTATATGATCTGAACACGATTATGAATTTGAATCTGTAAGGACATCATTCATGAAAACCCCTTTACTCCGTTATTATTTACTGGGCTTTCACTCACTGTTTATATTATGTATGTAGGTGAGCCGGTACGTGATCAGGGCCAGAGTTGACGGCCCGTGTTTCAGTTTTGTCAGCCAACCCTTGCGCCTCCTGAGGAGGTTCCTGATGAAGTTGGTTTTGTGGCTATTTTTGTAATCTGTATTAGACTATGTTTGTTTGTTAAGTTGTGGGTGAGATTTTTGTCATGTACGCCTAAGTGTGTTGTGCATATATTATGTGTGTTGACTTCGCTCGCCTTCTATAAAAGTTTCAAGCTATTATGTCCCATGTATGTTATCACAACTCATTGGACCTTGTCTATTTTGTATATTTGCTTCCGCAGCCCCTATCCATATGTTAATCTATCATGAGGCTTTTGGTAATCCAAGGATTACTGGCCGGTTGCGATACTAAACCTACAAGGGCGAGTTTGGGTCATGACAGTACCAACCAGCAAATACATTGCTAAATCACATGCGAATACATCGCTAAACAACAACAAATACTTTAATCAAACTATTTTCCAAACATCTTGTTTCAAAACCGACATAATAGTGAATAAATGGGTGAATCTCCAAAACATATATTCTTTCATGGATATTTCATCTGCGGGAAACCGTCAAATGGGACCCATGTAAACGTAGGCTATGCAAGCCCTACTATTGTCATTTTACGAATATTTCGTCTGCGGGAATCGACACCAATGTATACGCCTGTTTTTCGGGACTTTCACCTTGTGTACTCCGGCTAACTTGATTTGGTGATACATACCTCTTCCCAGATTCACCATTTTATTTACCCTTTTCAACAGTACAATACATGTAACTCGAAATATTATTTTTCCAAAACAATGCAAATGTTCCAAAACATAATGTGAGAATTTCCAAAACCTCTTTCGAAAACATATAGTTTCAGTTTCCAAAATCCATTACATGCTCCATGATATAGATGATTTCAATTTGCCTAATCCATATGCAATTTCTAAAACACGACAATGCTATCCTCCACCAATAGCCAAAATAGTTATCACTAATGCAATGGTTAAAAGATAACAATACAAATATATTTTTCCAAAAGAGTAATAACACCCATTGTTTCAAAATCCCACAATCATTCCCTTTCTATCTCTTTCCAACCAAACCACTTACTGTAACGCCCTCAAAATAACAACATTAAACCTGTTGCTTAGAATAGATGATCTTTTTGACCAACTCAAAGACTCTCAATGTTTTTCAAAGATAGATGTAAGATCGGACTATCATCAGCTACGTGTGAAGCAAAGCCATCATATCAACATATCTCAACTAACTTTACAAAATCATAACCTTGTTCAAAAAATTTTTTGAAAAATCTTTCTTTCACATTTCAAGATCCACACCCTAAGTTTAACCCAAAACACCCAAATCCATAGATCTTTTGAAATAGCAAATAACAAGGGTAAAAATCAGACCAAATGAGTACCAAATATACATAACAAAATACGGCACAAATATGCTACCGAACTCATATTGAGTTTAGGAAATAGACCCTACCTCTTGAAGCGAAGAAGACAACTCAAAGAAAACCAAAGTTGATGAAATCGAAAAACTTCTGTATCAAAAGAAAGCCCTTGATGAGATCTACAACCTTTCTCAAAGGACCAAGGTGAAAAGATGCCTTTAACCAAGTAGATCTAGATCTATGTAAGAAAGTTGAGTTTCTAAGAGAGAGAGAGAGAGAGAGAGAGAGAGAGGGGGAGAGAGAAAAGAAAAGAAAAGAAAAAGTGAATGAGAAATGTGTGTTTGGGGTCTATTTATAGTGGTAGAATAATAGCCCTAAAGTCAAAGGAAAGAATAAGTCAAACCCCCAAAAGTAGAGCCCCAAAACTAAACCAAAAATTTGGAATTTTACTCACAGGGGTTGACCTTTCAGACAAAGGTGTTGACCCTTAGGAAGAAAAGCTGAGACACTAATGTGTGCAGAGGACAAGGGTCAACCATTGGAACCAGTGGTGTTGACCTTAAATTTCAGAATGTAACCTAGAATAACACAATAAGGGAAGGGTCGACCCTCAGAACTATGGTGTCAACCCTACCAACTAGTAGAGACACTAAAAGCAAGGCAACAAGGTGGTGTCGACTCCCAAGAAGGCTAGTGTCGACCTCATAACAAATTTTCCAAGTTCCCAAAGAACTTTTCAAAGTAAACAAGCACTAACGAACAATCACAACAAGTTTAGATCGAATTGTACACCTCCAAAACCAAGATACAACAACTCCAAAGACTCCCAAAATGAAAATAAAGGAATTAAATACACTCTCTAATAGTTCAAATGTCACGACCCGAACCCGCCCCTATGGGTTAAGGCCATAAACGGCCAGTAATCACGAGATTACCTACGGCCTCAAACCAAATCAGACATAACTCATCAGAGTAAAGGGGCCAAACGGAAGCAATTTCAAAAAAAGCTTTGTCCATAGAGCTGTGCTTACGTGGCACGTCATAACAAACCATACCTATGTACATAAATAACTCACAATAGAAACACAGTAGCATAAAGCTCTGTACAAACAGGATCATCCAAATCTAAGTCAACCCATGAAAACTATACACAGACATATTCAAAGACTTCGCCAACATGACAACATAAAACAAAATGACAAAAAGGCGAAGACGAGTCTCGTGCGTGAGACGCAAGGGATGACTCTTCAAAACCTTTGTTGTTCCACAAAGACATCACTGGGGCTGGGTCTGGACTTCTCTTGGCTCACCTACAAACACATGAATGAGCGTGAGCGATAGCCTTGTGAATAATATCAAATAAAGAAGTTATACAAACGATATGTAGAACAATATACTTCAAACGGCCTTGGGCTCGATTCATATTTCTATTTAACATATATATACACAATTTAAGTCAAGTGACTGTGGTTTCAAACATACTGGTCTTTGGCCCATTCATCTTTCTTTTGTCAAACCGGCCTTTGGCCCATTCAGACTTTCATGTCAAACTGGCCTTTGGCCCATTCATTCATGTCAGACTAGCCTCTGGCACATTCATTTATTCATATCAAACATTTGTCCATAATTCAAACTAGCAAACTTATAAGGCTTATAAGGAAATAAGCAATTGGACAAATGACAAGTTTTAAATATTGATATTACTCACAGTGATCGGTTGGTTGGTTTGTCCTGGAGCTTGACCCTACACATCACATAGCACATATGAGTCACAAACGATTCAATCTGTTCCTTAATTCACATAATCCTCTTTAGGCTTCATTCTTATCTCTTTAACTCATTTACAATGCTCAATGCATGCCTAAGAGTGCTTACAAGTGAAAGAGGACGGAAAATGAAACACAGAACGCATAAATAAAATTTCAGAAAACAGGGTCCCCGCTCGAGCGGACCCAAGAGGCCTGCAAAAGTACTGGCTATGTCAAATTTACGCTCGAGCGTGCATTCTGGTGCTCCAGTGGAAGGCCTCTCTACGTGGCTCCCCGCTCGAGCGTGAACTTCCCCGCTCGAGCGGGAGTCATGTCTGCAAAAAAAATGCTAGGAGCCCGTATTTCACGCTCGAGTGGCGGTTTCCCCGCTCGAGCGGACACCAAAATTTATGGGTTTTCCAGCTATGTTCTTGAGCTTCAACTTGACATTCCATCCAACATTTCTTGCATGCAATAGCTCGAACTTCAAATACACTTGAACTAACATGGTATAAACCCCAAATTACAACCCAATGAAGCTCAATTTCATGAATCAAACACATGTATGTCCCAAATTGACACAAACTCATCACCAATACACTAAATTCAAACATTCAAGGTTCATACTTCCATGATTTGCACTTGTATGTGGAATATACACAATATCCTCAACTTGATTGGTGAAGAGGTGATCAAATATATGGACTTAAACCAAAAATTCAGCATGGATCATACACATTGTGCTCAAATATGGAAATTCATAGTAATTTCCTACATACATGCATCTATTGACTTTAAATTCAACAAATACAACTCAATTTCCTTATAATCAAACTAATTCATGTTCTTGACCGTTAATTAAACTTGAATTCACAATTTACAACATTAAACTCATGAATTCACTTACCTAGAGGCTCAATTCTTCCAATCTATGGTCAAATCTAGAGTTGGCCTTCAAATATTCAAGCTTCAATGATCAACTTCAACCCTCTCCCTCTCTAGCCGGCTCTCTCTTCTCTCTTAAGGTTAGAATCAGCCAAAATGAAGCTAAAGAGAGAATTTGAGGGTGTAATGCCTTATTACAACAAATCCCACTAATTCTAATTTAATAATAATAAATAATTGAGCACTAATTCATCAATTAAATCAATTAATTCTGATCTGAATCAATTTCCAATTAAATTTCACCGTAGGCTCTAAAAATTATGCCAATCGCAATGGCGTAGTCAATTTCGGTTTCTGTGGCCAATAAGGCCTTCAATTTTCCAAAGGTTTGGGGTACACTATATAATCCATCTTTTTATCTTTTTTCCATTACATCATCTCTCTACTTTTCTGCACATCTTTTCGTAAAAAGACAAAAGTGTACTTTTTTAGGACAGCCCAAACCAACCCTTAATTTCCAAAGCAGACAATCAAACAGATATTCCTACGGTGAACAGATAGAAATTCAAAACCACATATTTTTACATAATGGCACACAAAATCATATTAAACACATAATTGCATTCATGTTAAGGACCAATTAACATATTACGGAATAGGAATATCACATCAAAGGACACAAGTGCTATAACTACAAAAACCTTATGTTTAATCAAAACGTTTTCTGAGTTCAAATCATTCGTTTGAACTATTGCCATTTATAGGAATTTGAACTCATTCGTTTAAATTTAAACTTAAAATTAAAATTAAAATCATTCGTTTGAACGTTTGAAAATAAAGGAATTTGAACTATTGCCATTTCATTTGAACTCATTCTTTTGAACTATTGCCATTTATAGGAATGATTTAATCAAAATCCCTTTTCAAAAACCAATCCAAGTATCTCAATACCAACCATCAAACACATTGCTAAAACCGTTTTCAGATTTTCAAAATCATGTATTATTATTCTTTTAAAAAGAAAACAGGACGGTAAATACAGACACTGGAATCTCTAGACAAGTGTAAAATTTCACCGAAATTTCATCCGCAGGAAACCATAACCAACACCCATGTAAATGTAGGCTATACAAACACCACTATTGCCATTTATAGGAAATTTCGTCCAGGGGATTGTCACCCATGTATACACGCGGGTTTGTGGACTTTCACTATGGACACACAGGCCAACTTAATTTAACATAACCACACCTCCTACCTAGATTCCATTTGGTCTTTACCTTGTTCAACAGAGATATATCAATGTTTTTAAAACATAACATGAAAGTCTTTAAACAACCTTTCAAATAAAAACATACAGTTTTGAGTTATAAAAATCCATCACATGCTCCATGATATGAATGATCACAGTTGTCTAATCCACATGTAATAATTAATAGATAAGAATACAAATATATTTTTCTAGAAGAGTAACAACACCCATTTTCAAAATTGCACACCCATTTTCTTTCCATCTTTTTCTTCCAAAACCATTTACAAAAAATATCAATCCAACTCCCAAAACAATACCATTTAAGGATTTTCTACAAATTGGGGCTTTTCTTTTTTTAGGAATTCATATGCAATTTGTATACCGAAAATAACCGTAGTGGCAACAACCTGAAATTTCACAAAACCCTCAAGCCCAAAATAACTTTTCAAAGTCAACCAAATAACTACCAAATATAAATAACAAAATGCGCCACAAATATGCTACCGAACTCATATTGAGACTAGGAAATAGACCATACCTCTTGAAGCAAAGAGGAGGACTCGAAAAAAACTCAAAGTCGATGAAACCATGAATATGACGACCCTGACCTCCAAACTAGTACATTATATAATTTAAATAAGTTTAATTGCATGATTATGTTCTTGATTGTGTGATTATGTGTTTAATTCTATAATTATCTGTTGATATGGAATATCTATTTAAATCGATAACTTAGAGTCGGAAATTGAAAGTTTAGATGACCTTAGAAGCTGAAATTGACTAGCCCAATAGGCTAATTAGAATATTTAGAATTTTATGGTGACTCCAATAGAAATTTGATTTGGATCAAAATAATTAAAGTAAACTGATTGAATTAGTTAGAGTTAAGCCTAATTCACTAATCATAACCACATTTAATTAGGCTAACTTAATCACATCTTATATAAGGCTCAATTTAAGCTTTGAACTCATTTTATACACTCTTGGGCTGAGATTTGAGAGAGAGAGGAGAGTTGAACTCAACACTTAGAGAGAGGAAGAACAGATTATAGAGGATTGTGGAAGATTGAAGGGTTGGAGCTATAACACACTTGGATTCACACAATAGGCATGAGATTCATCCTAAATTCTTAGAATTGAACCATGTAAAAACTAAGTTCATGGAGTTATAGGAACATTAGGTTGAATTTGAAAAGAGTGAGCATGAGTTGTTATGAATGGGATGAATTGGAGTTGAATTACACACATATATGCATAATTTGAGTTTGAATTCATGAAGATCCTACATGCATGGCACATTTACACGCATAATTTGAGTTTGAATTCATGAAGATCCTACATGCATGGCACATTTACACCTTATTTTGGAGAATCCTTCATGTTTTCATGCTTCTCGTGTCACTTGATCATATTTTGAACATGTTTTGAAGAAATATGCATCCAATTTGAATTAAACATTGTTTTACAACTTGAAATTGAAATAAATGGTTGAGAATTGCCATGATTTTGAATAAATGGTTTCAATTGGAAGTGTTTTCATGTTACATAATGATTCTACATGTTTTTGTACCAAAAACCCAAGATTTGAGACTTTGAATATCAAGTTTGAACTTCAAACACAGTTCTGGAAATTCCAGAATTCGTGCTATTCGCTCGAGCGAGGGAGTCTACGCTTGAGCGTGGAATTCGAGCTCCCAGAAGTTTCTAAAATTTTACAGTCCGCTTGTTCGACCAAAGTGGCGCTCGAGCGAGGACCCTTTTTTCTCAGTCTTCCGCTCGAGCGACCATCAAGCGGGAAATTCATGTATCCAGTACTTTTGCAGACCACTCGAGCGACAAAAGTTATGCTCGAGCAACCACCCTTGTTTTGGACCCCCGCTCGAGTGAAGGAAGGTGGTCTATATTTCAATAGAGCCAACCAATTATGGTTTCAAAACAGAACTTCATTTCCATTAAAGTCATAACCATCCAACAAGCCCATGCTATCAGCATCACTTCAAATTCATGTTTAAAACTCATTTCAATCATTCGCATATCTATTTTGATAGCAATAATCATCTTCCGAAAGTTAAAGATAATCTAAATATCTTTAATAAAGGTGTATTACTCACAGCGGTTTGCGGTGTCACTTAGCCTCGACGTCCCACCTAAAATGAAGCACATAACAAAAGCTACAAGTGAAAATGTCCATTTATTTGCCAAACAATTCTCTATGCGTCTCTAACTATTTTGGCATGAATAACGGAGTCCAATTGGGCCCTAAGAATGCTGGAGGAATGAGGATGCAAAAGATGTACTTAGAAAGTTTGGGTAAAATTTGCTGGAAAACAGGGGTCTCCGCCGAGCGTGA
>NW_021031073.1:9967-22104 GCF_004153795.1 Camellia sinensis
CACTTTTAATTTATATGCAACTTCGTTTTATGTTTATTCAATTTCCTTTTCTATTCTATTTCCTTTTTTTATTTAATTTCCAAATAGATCGTTAATGTATAATGGATTCTTGAATGACCTTCCATTTTTAATTTTATGCAACTTCATTTTTTATTCTTATTCAACTTTCATTTTTATTCATTTTCCTTTTCTATTTAATTTTCATTTTTATTTAATTTCCAAATAGATCGTTATGATATAGTGTTTTATTGAATGAACTTCAATTTTTAATTTTACGCATCATCCATTTTTATTTTTATTCAACTTTCATTTTTAATTTTATGCAACATCCATTTTTATTTTTATTCAACTTCCATTGTTATTCAATTTCCTTTCCTATTCTATTTCTTTTTTTTATTTAATTTCCAAATAGATCGTTAATGTATAATGGATTCTTGAATGACCTTCCATTTTTAATTTTTTGCAACTTCATTTTTTATTCTTATTCAACTTCCATTTTTATTCAATTTCCTTTTCTATTTAATTTCCTTTTTTATTTAATTTCCCAATAGATCGTTAAGATATAGTGTTTTATTGAATAAACTTCAATTTTTAATTTTATGCAACATCTATTTTCATTTTTATTCAACTTCAATTTTTAATTTTCTGCAACTTCTATTTTTATTTTTATTCAACTTCCATTTTTATTCAATTTCCTTTTCGATTTAATTTCCTTTTTTTATTTAATTTCCAAATAGATCATTAAGGTATAGTGGTTTCTTGAATGAACCTCTATGTTTAATTTTATGTAACTTTCATTTTTATTCAATTTCCTTTTCTATTCAATTTCCTTTTTTTATTTAATTTCCAAATAGATCGTTAATGTATAGTGGTTTCTTGAATGAACTTCAATTTTTATTTTTATTCAACTTCTAATTTTATTTTTATTCAACTTCCATTTTTAATTTTATGCAATTCCATTTTTATTTTTATTCAACTTCCATTTTTATTCAATTTCCTTTTTTTCTTTAATTTCCCAACAGATCGTTAAGGTATAGTGATTTTCTTGAATGTACTTCCATTTTTGTTTTTATTCAACTTCTATTTTTATTAAACTTCCTTTTCTATTCAATTTCCTTTCTTATTCAATTTTCAAATATATCGTTAAGGTATAGTGGTTTTTTGAATAAACTTTCCTTTTACTTTTGTGCAACTTTCATTTTTATTTTTCTTCAATTTCCTTTTCGATTTAATTTCCTTTTTTTATTTCATTTCCAAATAGATCGTTAAGGTATTCGTTAAGGTATAGTGGTTTTTTGAATAAACTTTCCTTTTTACTTTCGTGCAACTTTAATTTTTATTTTTATTCAATTTCCTTTTCTATTCAATTTCCTTTTTTTATTTAATTTCGAAATAGATTGTTAAGGTATACTGGTTTCTTGAATGAACTTCCACTTTTAATGTTATGCAACTCCCATTTTTATTTTTGTTGAACTCCCATTTTTATTCAATTTTCCTTTCTATTCAATTTCCTTTTTTATTTAATTTCCAAATAGATCGTTAAGGTATTGTGGTTTCTTGAATGAACTTCCATTTTTAATTTTATGCAACTTCCATTTCTATTTTTATTCAACTTCCATTTTTATTCAATTTCCATCTCAATTCAATTTTCTTTTTTATTTAATTTCCAAATAAATCGTTAAGGTATAGTGTTTTCCTGAATGAACTTCCATTTTTAATTTTGTGCAACTTCCATTTTTAATTTTATTAAACTTGCATTTTTATTCAATTTCCTTTTCCATTCAATTTCCTTTTTTATTTAATTTCCAAATAGATACTTACGATATAGTGGTTTCTTGAATGAACTTCCATTTTTAATTTTATGCAACTTCCATTTTTATTTTCATTCAACTTCCATTTTTATTCAATTTCCATCTCTATTGAATTTGCTTATTACTTTAATTTCCAAATAGATCGTTAAGGTATAGTGGTTTCTTGAATGAACTTCCATTTGTAATTTTATTCTACTTCCATTTTTATTTATATTAAACTTTCACTTTTATTCAATTTCCTTTTCTATTCAATTTCCTTTTTTTATTTAATTTCCAAATAGATCGTTAATGTACAGTGGTTTTTTGAATGAACTTCAATTTTTTTCTTGAATGAACTTCCATTTTTAATTTTATGCAACTTCATTTTTTATTCTTATTCAACTTCCATTTTTATTCAATTTCCTTTTCTATTTAATTTCCTTTTTTATTTAATTTCCAAATAGATCGTTAAGATATAGTGTTTTATTGAATGAACTTCAATTTTTAATTTTATGCAACATCCATGTTTATTTTTGTTCAACTTTCATTTTTAATTTTATGCAACATCCATTTTTATTTTTATTCAACTTCGATTGTTATTCAATTTACTTTTCTATTAAACTTCGTTTTTTTATTCAATTTCCAAATAGATCGTTATGGTATTGTGGTTTCTTGATTGAACTTCCATTTTTAATTTTATGCAACTTTCATTTTTATTTTTATTCAACTTCCGCTTTTATTCAATTTACTTGTCCATTAAACTTCCTTTTTTATTTAATTTCCAAATTGATCATTAATGTATAGTGGTTTTTGTATTGAACTTCCATTTTTAATTTTATGCAACTTTCATTTTTAGTTTTATTCTACTTCTATTTTATGCAATTTACTTTTCTATTAAACTTCCTTTTTTGTTTAATTTCCAAATAGATCGTTAAGGTATAGTGCTTTCTTGTATTATGTTTAAAACCCCAACTTTTGTAAAATTGCACAAAAGCCCCAAACTTTCACAAAATTACCAAACCAACCCCAACATCTCAAAATACTAAAATTTAAAGACAAAATCCATAGAGAGGAGTAGGATATCCCTACCTCAAATTCGGAGCCCCAAGGGAGAAGATGACAAAACCCAACGTGCTCCAAAACCTGAAATTTTCAGATTAAAATGTAGCCCTCGACGATCAACAACTTTTTTGTAAAGGCCAAAGATGAGCAAATCACTCCTACTAGATCAAAACCTAGAGAGAAGGTAGAGTTCTAGAGTGAGAGGCTCAACAATGGTGTTTTTGGAAAAGTAGGAGAGAGAAGAGAAAGTGAAAAAGTGATTTGAAAAGTCAAAACACGGAACTTAAACCTAGTCGGCCCGCTCGAGCGTCAAAAACCCCGCTCGAGCGTCACTCACAGACTCCCGCTCGAGCGGCGAATACACACTCCCAGAACTGTTACAGAACCAGGCCATCGCTCGAGCTTCCAACTCCCCGCTCGAGCGGAACTCACACAACCCCGCTCGAGCGGTCAATACCACGCTCGAGCGTCCAACACTGCACAGCAAATACTGGATAGGTGCAATTCCTGCTCGAGCGCCAAAACCCCCGCTCGAGCGGACGGGCAAAAATCTGGGCAACTAGTTTTGGTTTCTAAACTCAACCAACCTGTAACAAACCTGCCCAACATATCCTATAACTCAAATGCTAAGTAAAAAGGATGTAAACAAGATAATAAACAACTACCAACATCCACGGTCACATGACCGGATCACTGTACAACAAGCGTAAACCCGGGATCGCTATAGAATGAACTTCCATTTTTAATTTTATGCAACTTCCATTTTTATTTTCATTCAACTTCCATTTTTATTCAATTTCCTTTTCTATTAAATTCCCTTTTTTGTTTAATTTCCAAATAGATCGTCAGAGTATAATTCTTTCTTGAATGAACTTTCATTTTTAATTTTATCCAACTTCCGTTTTTATTTTTATTCAACTTCCATTGTTATTCAAATTCCTTTCCTCTTCTATTTCCTTTTTTTATTTAATTTCCAAATAGATCGCTAATGTATAATGGTTTCTTGAATGAACTTCCATTTTTAATTTTATGCAACTTCACTTTTTATCATTTTTAATTTTATGCAACTTCCATTTTTTATTCTTATTCAACTTCCATTTTTATTCAATTTCCTTTTCTATTTAATTTCTTTTTTTTATTTAATTTCTAAATAGATCGTTAAGATATAGTGTTTTATTGAACGAACTTCAATTTTTAATTTTATGCAACATCGATGTTTACTTTTATTCAACTTTCATTTTTAATTTTATGCAACATCCATTTTTATTTTTATTCAACTTCAATTGTTATTCAATTTCCTTTTCTATTCTGTTTCCTTTTTTTATTTAATTTCCAAATAGATCGTTAATGTATAATGTATTCTTGAATGAACTTCCATTTTTAATTTTATGCAACTTCATTTTTTATTCTTATTCAACTTCCAATTTTATTCAATTTCCTTTTCTATTTAACTTTCCTTTTTATTTAATTTCCAAATAGATCGATAAGGTATAGTGTTTTATTGAATGAACTTCAATTTTTAATTTTATGCAACATCCATTTTCATTTTCATTCAACTTTCATTTTAAATTTTATGCAACATCCATTTTTATTTTTATTCAACTTCTATTTTTATTCAATTTCCTTGTCCACTCGATTTCCTTTTTTTATTTAATTTCCAAATAGATCGTTAAGTTATAGTGGTTTCTTTAAGAACTCCCATTTTTAATTTTATGCAACTTCTATTTTTATTTTTATTCAATTTCCCTATCTATTCAATTTCCTTTTTTATTTAATTTCCAAATAAATCGTTAATGTATAGTGGTTTCTTGAATGAACTTCAATTTTTAGTTTTCTGCAACTTTCATTTTTATTTTTATTCAACTTCCATTTTTATTCAATTTCCTTTTCGATTTAACTTCCTTTTTTTATTTCATTTCCAAATAGATCGTTAAGGTATAGTGGTTTCTTGAATGAACTTCTATGTTTAATTTTAAGCAACTTCCATTTTTATTCAATTTTCTTTTCTATTCAATTTCCTTTTTTTATTTAATTTCCAAATAGATCGTTAATGTATAGTGGTTTGTTGAATGAACTTCCATTTTTAATTTTATGCAGCTTCCATTTTTATTTTTATTCAACAACCATTTTTATTTAATTTCCATCTCTATTCAATTTCCTTTTTTATTTAATTTCTAAATAAATCGTCAAGGTATAGTGGTCTTTTGAATGAAGTTCCATTTTTAATTTTATGCAACTTTGATTTTTATTTTTATTCAACTTGCATTTTTATTCAATTTCCTTTTCTATTCTATTTCCTTTTTTTATTTAATTTCCAAATAGATCGTTAATGTATAATGGATTCTTGAATGAACTTCCATTTTTAATTTTATGTAACTTCAGTTTTTATTCTTATTCAACTTCCATTTTTATTCAATTTTCTTTTCTATTAAATTTTATTTTTTATTTAATTTCCAAATAGATCGTTACGGTATTGTGGTTTCTTGAATGAACTTCCATTTTTAATTTTATGCAACTTCCATTTTTATTTTTATTCAACTTGCATTTTTATTCAATTCCCTTTTCCGTTCAATTTCCTGTTTTATTTAATTTCCAAATAGATCGTTAAGATATTGTGGTTTCTTGAATGAACTTCCATTTTTAATTTTATGCAACTTCCATTTTTATTTTTATTGAACTTTCATTTTTATTCAATTTTCCTTTCTAATCAATTTCCTTTTTTATTTAATGTCCAAATAGATTGTTACGGTATTGTGGTTTCTTGAAAGAACTTCCATTTTTTATTTTATGCAACTTCCATTTTTATTTTCATTCGACTTCCATTTTTATTCAATTTCCTTTTCTATTGAATTTCCTTATTTGTTTAATTTCCAAATATATCGTTAAGGAAAAGTTATTTCTTAAATGAACATTCATTTTTAATTTTATGCAACTTCCGTTTTTATTTTTATTCAACATCCATCGTTATTCAATTTCCTTTTCTATTCTATTTCTTTTTTTTATTTAATTTCCAAATAGATCGTTAATGTACAATAGATTCTTGAATGAACTTCCATTTTTAATTTTAGGCAATTTCATTTTTTATTCTTATTCAACTTCAGATTTTATTCAATTTCCTTTTCTATTTAATTTCCTTTTTTATTTAATTTCGAAATAGATCATTAAGGTATAGTGGTTTCGTGAATGAACTTCTATGTTTAATTTTATGCAACTTCCATTTTTATTTTTATTTAATTTCCAAACAGATCGTTAATGTATAATGGTTTCTTAAATGAACTTCCATTTTTAATTTTATGCAACTTCCATTTTTATTTTTATTCAACTTCCATTTTTATTCAATTTCCATCTCCATTCAATTTCCTTTTCTATTTAATTTCCAAATAAATCGTTAAGGTATAGTGGTTTTTTGAATGAACTTCCATTTTTAATTTTAGGCAAATTCGATTTTTATTTTTATTCAACTTGCGTTTTTATTCGATTTCCTCTTTTATTTAACTTCTGAATAGATCGTTATGGTATAGTGGTTTCTTGAATGAACTTCCATTTTAAATTTTTGCAACTTCCATTTCTATTTTTCTTCAACTTTCATTTTTATTCAATTTCCATCTCTATTCAATTTCCTTTTTTATTTAATTTGCAAATAAATCGTTAAGGTATAGTGGTTTTTTGAATGAACTTCCATTTTTAATTTTATGCAACATCGATTTTTACTTGGAAAGCTGTAAGCCCGTAGGGCATTTTGTTATGAGGTTAACATGTAATACTTATGTCTTATCTGATGGGTTTATTGTTATTATTTTGAGGGCGTTACAGATCGTTAAGGTATAGTGGTTTTTTGAATGAACTTCCATTTTAAATTTTTGCAACTTCCATTCTATTTTTATTCAACTTCCATTTTTATTCAATTTCCATCTCTATTCAATTTCCTTTTTTATTTAATTTCCAAATAAATCGTTAAGGTATAGTGGTTTTTTGAATGAACTTCCATTTTAAATTTTTGCAACTTCCATTTCTATTTTTATTCAACTTCCATTTTTATTCAATTTCCATCTCTATTCGTTTTCCTTTTTTATTTAATTTCCAAATGAATCGTTAAGCTATAGTGGTTTTTTGAATGAACTTTCATTTTTAATTTTATGCAACTTCTATTTTTATTTTTATTCAACTTGCATTTTTATTCAATTTCCTTTTCCATTCAATTTCCTAATAGATCGTTAAGATATAGTGGTTTCTTGATTGAACTTCCATTTTTAATTTTATGCAACTTCCATTTTTATTTTTCGTGAACTTCCATTTTTATTCAACTTTCCTTTCTATTCAATTTCCTTTTTTATTTAATTTCCAAATAGATCGTGAAGGTATTGTGGTTTCTTGAATGAACTTCCATTTTTATTTTCATTCAACTGCCATTTTTATTCAATTTCCCTTTCTATTGAATTTCCTTATTTGTTTAATTTCCAAATAGATCGTTAAGGTATAGTTGTTTCTTGAATGAACTTTTATTTTTAATTTTATGTGACTTTCGTTTTTATTTTTATTCAACTTCCATTGTTATTCAATTTCCTTTTCTATTCTATTTCCTTTTTTTATTTAATTTCCAAATAGATCGTTAATGTATAATGGATTTTTGAATGAACTTCCATTTTTAATTTTATGCAACTTCATTTTTTATTCTTTTTCAACTTCCATTTTTATTCAATTTCCTTTTCTATTAAATTTCGTTTTTTATTTATTTTCCAAACTGATCGTTAAGGTGTAGTGGTTTCTTGATTGAACTTCCATTTTTAATTTTATGCAACTTCCATTTCTATTTTTATTCAACTTCCATTTTTATTCAATTTCCATCTTTATTCAATTTCCTTTTTTATTTAAATTCCAAATAAATCGTTAACGTATATTGGTTTTTTGAATGAACTTCCTTTTTTAATTTTATGCAACTTCGATTTTTATTTTTATTCAACTTCCATTTTTATTCAATTTCCTTTTCCATTTAATTTCCTTTTTTATTTAATTTCCAAATAGATCGTAAAGATATAGTGGTTTCTTTAATGAATTTCCATTTTTAATTTTATGCAACTTCCATTTTTATTTCCACTTCGTTTTTTATCAATTTCCTTTTCGATTAAATTTCCTTTTTTATTTAATTACCAAACAGATCGTTAAGGTATAGTGGTTTCATGACTGAACTTCCATTTTTAATTTTATGCAATTTTCATTTTTATCTTTATTCAACTTCCATTTTTATTCAATTTCCTTTTCTATTGAATTTCCTTATTTATTTAATTTCCAAATAGATCGTTACGGTATAGTTGTTTCTTGAATGAACTTTCATTTTTAATTTTATGCAACTTCCATTTATATTTTTGTTCAACTTCCATTGTTATTCAATTTCCTTTTCTATTCAATTTGCTTTTTTTATTTAATTTCCAAATAGATCGTTAATGTATAATGGTTTCTTGAATGAACTTCCATTTTTAATTTTATGCAACTTCATTTTTTATTCTTATTCAACTTCCTTTTTTATTCAACTTTCATTTTTATTTTTATGCAACTTCCATTTTTATTTTTGTTCAACTTCTATTTTTATTCAATTTCCTTTTCTACTCAATTTCCCTTTTTTTTATTTAATTTCCAAGTAGATGGTTAAGTTATAGTGGTTTCTTGATGAACTCTCATTTTTAATTTTATGCAACTTCTATTTTTATTGTTATTCAATTTCCCTTTCTATTCAATTTCCTTTTTTATTTAATTTCCAAATAGATCGTTAATATATAACGGTTTCTTCAATGAACTTCAATTTTTATTTTTATTCAACTTCCATTTTTATTTTTATTCCACTTCGCAACTGTCATTTTTTTTTTATTCAATTCGATTTTTTTTATTCAATTTCCTTTTTCTTTGGTTTAATTTCCCTATAGATCGTTAAGGATATAGTGGTTTCGTTGTGAATGAATTATTTTATTTATGCAACTGATTTATTGTTCCTAAACTTCCTTTTTATTCAAGTTTTCCTTTCTATTGCAGATTTCCTTTTTTATTTATTACCAAATAGATCGTTAAGGTTTGGCGTTTCTTGAATGAACTTATTTCAATTTTTATTATTTTCTTTCATTCAATCTGCCATTTTTATTCAATTTCTCTCTTCTATTGAATTTTCCTTATGTTGTTTATTTCTAAATAAATCGTTAAGAGTATGTTGTTTCTTCGAATGAACTTTCATTTTAATTTTAATGCAACTGTCGCGGTTTTTATGTTTATTCACTTCCATTGTTATTCCATTTTCCTTTCCTATTTCTATTCTTTTTTTGATTTAAATTCCAAATAGAATCGTTAATGTATAATGTGATTTCTGGAATGAACTTCCATTTTAATCTTATGGCAACTTCATTTTTTATTCTTTTTCCAACTTCCATTTTTATTGTCAATTTCCTTTTTTCATTAATTTCGTTTTTTATTTAATTTTCCAAATTGATCCGTTAGGTAATTAATGGTTTCTTATTGAACTTCCATTTTTAATTTTATGCAACTTCCATTTCTATTTTTATTTGCACTTCCATTTTTTATTCAATTTCCATCTTTTTAATTTGCCTTTCTTTATTTAATTCCAAATAAATTCGTTTAACGTATATGGTTTTTTTTTGAATGAACTTCCTTTTTAATTTTATGGCAACTGTCGATTTTATTTTTATTCACCTTGCCATTTTTATTCAATTTTCTTTTCCATTAATTTCCTTGGGTTTATGTGTAATTTCCAAATAGATCGTTAAGTATAGTGGTTTCTTGTAATGATTTCCATTTTTAATTTTATGCAACTTCCCATTTTTATTTTATTCCACTTCTCGTTTTTTAGTTCAAATTTCCTTTTCGATAAATTTCCTTTTCTTTATTTAATACAAATAGATTCGTTAATGTATGTGGTTTCGTCATGACTGAACTTCCATCTTTTAATCTTATGCCATTTTCAATTTTTATTTTATTCGAACTTCATTTTTATTTCGAATTTCCTTTTTTTGAATTTTCTTATTGATTTGATTCCAAATAGGATCGTACGGTATATCGTTGTTGTCTTGAACTAACTTTCATTTTTAATTTTATGCACTTGCCTTTTTATTTTTTGGTTCAACTTCCATTGTTATTGCAATTTTCCTTTTCTATATCAATTTCCTTTTTTTTTTGAATTTCCAATAGATCGTTAATGGTTATATGGTTTCTTGACTGAAATTCATTTTAAGTTTTGAGTGCAACTTTCATTTTTTAATTCTTATTCAGCTTCCTTGTTTCTACAAGCTTTCAATTTGTTATCTATTGCAATGCAACTTCATGCGATTTTTTCTGCATTATTTTTTCCCAACTTCTATTTTTATTCAATTTCCTTTTCGTACTCGAATTTCCTTTTTTTTTAATTTATTTCCAAGTAGATCGTTAAGGTATAGTGGTTTCCCTAATGATGAATCGTCCATTTTTATTTTATGCAACTTCTAATTTTATTGTGTAATTCAAGTTCCCCTTTTCTATTCAATTTCTTTTTTTATTGAATTTCCAGAATTGATCGTTAATGGTATATATGTGTTCTGTGAATGAACTTGCAAATTTTATTTTTATTCAACGTTGCATTTTTTATTTTTATTTCAAGCTTCCTTGTTTTAATTTAATGCAACTTCATTTTTTTTTTATTGCCAACTCTATCGATTTTTATTCAATTCCTTTTTTTTTGTAATTTCCCTCAATAGATCAGTTAAGGTGATAGTGGTTTCTCTTGATTGAAACTTTCCATTTTTATTTAGATTCATTTTTATTCTTAATTGATATTGTTTAATTTTTTTATTCAATTTCTTTTTATTTACATTAATTTAAAATAGATCGTTAGAGGTATTGCGTGTTTTGCAATGAACTTTCCTTTTTTGTATTTTTGCAACTTCCATTTTTATTTTTCATTCAATTTCTCTTTCTTAACAATTCTTCTTTGATTCTTTTTGTATTTCGAAATATCGCTTAGGTATATGGTTTTCTTGAAATGAACTTCTCATTTTTAATTTAATGAATCTTCCATTTTTTATTTTTCAACTTCCTGTATTCAGTTATCCTGTTTCTTTCTATTCGGTTTTATTAATTTTCCTGAATGGATCGTTAATGTATATGTGTTCTTGGAAATGAACTTCATTTTTAATTTTATGGCACTTCCTTATTTATTATTCATTTTCAACTGCCGTTTTTAATTAATTTCCCTTTCTTATTTAATTTTTTTTTTTTAACTTTCCAAATGATCATTAAGGTATAGGTTTGGTTTCTGAATGAACTTCATTTTTTTAATTTTGTGCACTTTCCATTTCTACTGTTTTCAAGCTTCCAGTTTTAATTCAATCCCACCTCTAATCATTTTCTTTTTTTTATTAATTTCACAATAAATCGTTAAGGTTTGAGTGTTTTGAATGAAAGCTTTCAGTTTAATTTTTGGTTCAAACTGTCATTTTTATTTTGATTCACCTTGGCATTTTTATTAATTTCTTTTCCATTACAAGTTCCTTTATTTTTTAATTTCCAAATAGATCGTTAAGGTTTATAGTGTTTTCTTGAATGGAACTTTCATTTTCATTTTTATGCAACTACCGATTTTAATTTTTCATTCAACTTCCATTGTTATTCTATTTTCCTTTTTCTATTCGAATTTCCTTTATTTAGTTTAATTTCCAAAATAGATCGTTATTACGTAATAGTGATTCTTGAATGAACTTCTCATTTTTAATTTATAGCAACTTTTGTTTAATATTCTTATTCAACTCCATTTGTTATTCAATTCTTTTCTATTTATTTTTTTTTTATTTTAATTTCCAAATAGATCGCTTAAGTATACGCTGGATTCTTGAATCGAACTTTCGCATTTTTAATTTTTAGCAACTTCATTTTTTTTGTCTATTCACTCTTTTATTCAATTTCGTTGCTATTTAATTTCCGTTTTTATTTAATTATCAGAATAGATCGTAAGTAAGTGGTTTTTGAATGAACTCTTCATATTTTAATTTTATGCAACTGTCCATTTTATTTCAATTCTTCTTTCTATTCAATTTCCTCCTTCTTTTTAATTATTCCACATAAATCGTAATGGTATATGGTTTCTTGAATGAACTTCCATTTTAATTTTTGAACTTCATTTTATTTTATTCAACGTTGCATTTTATTCAAGTTTTCCGTTTCTCTATTCAATTCCTTTTTTATGTAATTTCCAAATTAATCGTCTAAGTATAGTGGTTTCTTGAATGAACTTCCATTTTTTTTTTAGGCAATTCG
>NW_021031074.1:0-15540 GCF_004153795.1 Camellia sinensis
ATTTGGGTTTGGGGGGGGTTGACGGATATTAAACAAATGTTTAAATTTACATTTCCCCACCCAAAATTATGCTCAAATACTTTATGACATATTTACATTCATGAACCATGGTCATTGACATGATAGAGCTTGTTGTCTGGATAGTCAACAATGTGGTCCTTTTATTTGAGCAAAATCTCATTATACTTACATCTTAGTGAATGAACACTTCAGCCTAGAATGCAACAACTAAAAATTACTGAAATCCAATCTTACATGATAATTTCCATTAAGTCAAGTGTTAAATACTAGAATTCGAGGTGTTGCGCCCCAAAGACCACCAAAACGGCATTGGGATTAGCCGAAACTTGGCACCACCGACCCGCCTAGGCACGAGAGACTTTTGGAGAAGACGGACTCAAATCGGTTCTCGTTTGGGAAGTTAGAGCCGGATTTTGGTCTAGACAAACTAGTTCCTTAAGAAACTTAAAATTCGAGTGTTAACGCTCCAAAATCACCAAACACCGTCGATTTAGCACGAAACTTGGCCACACACGACCGCCTAGGCACGAGAGACTTAGTAGGCAGAAGACGGGACTCGAAATTAGGTCCCGTTTGGGAGTTAGAGCTGGATTTTGGTCTAGGTAACTACGTTCCTTATGAAACTAAAAATTCAAGGTATGACGCCCCAAAATCAACCAAAAGCGTCGGATTAGCAATGAAACTTGGCACAAACGATAACCTTAGGACAAGAACTTGTGGGGGAAAAGGGACTCGAATCGGGGTTCCTGGCTTGGGAGTTATAAAGGCCGGATTTTCGGTCTAGGCAAACAGTTTCCTTAAGAATTTAGAAATTCGAGGTGTTGGCCCCAAACCCCAAAATCACCAAAACGCCGGTCGAATTAGCACGAAACATGGCACATACGACCACCTAGGCAACGGAGACTTGTAGGAGAAGACATGATTCGAATCGGTTTTCGGTTTGGAGTTTAGAATCGGATTTCAGTCTAGAAAATTTAAGTTCCTTAGAAACTTAGAATTTGAGGTGTTTGACGCGCCAAAAATCCCAAACGACATGGTCATGAAACTTGGCACACACGACCGCCTTGGTACGAGAGACTTTGGGAGCAGATGAGACTCGAATTGGGTTCCCGATTTGGGAGTTAGAGTCGGAATTTCCGTCTAAGTAAACTAGTTTCTTAAGAAACTTATAATTCTAGTTTGACACCCCAAAATTACCAAAACGACGTCAAGATTAGCACCGAAACTTGGCACACATAACCACCTAGGCATGAAGAGACTTGTGAGAGAAGATGAGACTGATCGGGTTCTCGGTTTTGGAAATTAGATCCCGGATTCGGTCTTAGGCAAACAGTTCTTAGAAACTAGAAATTCAATGGTTGACGCCCAAATCACCAAAACCGGCGTCGGATTCGCATGAACTTGGCACACACGACCGCCTAGGCACGAGACTGTGGAGAAGACGGGACTCGAATCGGTCCTGGTTTGGGAGTTAAGAGATGGATTCGGTCTAGGCCAAACTAGTTCCCTAAAAACTTAGATTCGAGATTTTGACGCCCCAAATCACCAGAACCGACATTGGGATTTAAGCACGAAACTTGCACCACACGACCGCTTAGGCACGAGAGACTTTTGGGAGAAGACGGGACTAGAATCGGTTCCCTGGTTGTGGGGAGTTAGAAGTCGGATTTCGTCTAGGTAAAATTATTTCTAAATATCTTTGGTAATTATATAGTAGTTAATTTTATGATTTTTTTTGTAAATTAGCATATAAACACATAATTATATTGTCATTAAATATTTTGGTTTTTTGTTTCAAGATATTTTCTGAGTAGGAGTTTGCTTCTTGTGGAATGCATGCATGTGAAGAATGCGAACTAACTTTGTTTTGTTACCCACGGAGAAAGATGAGGAAAACTTTTGTTTTTGTGTTTATGTTATTTTGGAATTGTGAACAATATACCCCTCTGTCCAAAATATAGTCCTTATTCCATTTTTTTTCATTGTCCAATATTAGACCCTCCTTCAAAAAATCAAGCTACAAAAATAATGTAATTTCCTATTTTGGCTTCTTTTAAATTATAAAACAATAAAAATACAATATGACATGAATTCAAAAAATGTAATATCAAAAGGGGAATTTTGAAAGATCAACTTTTTAAATGCAATAATTGTACTACAAAAAATTTGGATTCTAAAAGGAACATTATTTTGAGACGGATGGAGTAAATATATTTAAATATTATGATATTATAATGAACATTATGTATTGGGTAATTTGCCTAATGTTGTAATTATGAATGCAAGAATATTTTATATGGAGAAAATTTTATTTTCTATACAGAATTTTAATATTATAAGCAATTATGGTTTCTTTTTCAATTTTTTTAATTTAATACAGTAACTCCTAATATTTTTAATAATTTATTGCAATTTTTTTTTGGACCACACGATCGCAAAAAACATTAAGAACATAAAATGTATTTTTTTGGCGACATAGGCAATGCTGTCACAAAAGAAATTGGCGACGGAGGTCAAATGCCAATCACAACAAAAAAATATTTCGCGATAGCATTTTTTTCGGTCTCAATAAGAACTTTAGCGACGGTAACACACATACGTTGCAAAAGGTCCTCAATCTTTACATATTATAGCGAAGTAAAATCCGTCAATAAAAGGGCAACATTTGCCGTCACAAATGCCGTCGCTAAAATTGTTAGCAACACCTCTGTTATGACCCTCCCTGCTGTTGTAAAAAGTCATTTGCTGTTGCTAACAATTTTTTTTGAGAGGCAATTAGAAGTATAGTGACGCAATTTTGCCGACGCAAAAAACTAAAAATTTTGTAGTGCGTCCTTAACGGACAAAGTAATTTTTTAGAGTGTGGAACCTTTGACGAAAAAGAATTCAAATTGGATTTATAAAAAAATTTATGATAATCCAAATTTATAAAAAGAGTATAAGGCATTCAGTTCAATAGATATTTTTGTTAGTGAAAAGTCCAATTTAGTAGCGATTTCGGATTTGCCCGACCTTGTTGTATCCCGGAACTCGGGTTTAATGGTTTTATATTATTGTTACGTCTTGCTCCCTTAGTTATCTTCTTAAATTTTCCTATAGGAAAAGGAAAGGAAAAAAGGGAATTGAGTGTGTTGCATTTGGGACAGGTTGGTTGCTTATTCAAACTCTTTATTGCCCAGAATTTTGATCCGCCGCTTGAGCGGCACATCTTGCGCTCAAAGCGGGCTTTGTAAACTCTCAGTGATTTTACAGTTTGCAAAAAACTACTGTGAGAGTGTAATTTTAACGCTCAAGCGGCCATTCCTGTACTCGAGCGATGTTCTTCTATCTGCATAACTACTGGATATGTGTAATTCTAATGCTTCGACGCGGAACAAAATGTTGTGTCTGACGCTCGAAGTGCCTTCTTGCACTCGAGCGGACTGTGTGTATGATCAGTTCGCACAACCCCTTCACTCCTTTTTAAGATCCATTTCCTCAAAACCCTAAAGTTGAGAAACCTCTCTCTCTCTCTCTAAAACTACATTCTCTCTACTTTTCATCTAAGATCTAGTGAATTTCTCCACCCGTGCCCTTTGTTTAAAAGTTAAAGTCTTCAAGAGCATGTTTTGACCCCGAATAAATCTGTTTTCGGCATCTTTGGAGTTTCTCCACTCTCCCTATGGTCTTCTAAGCTTAGGTAGGGACTTCTCTATACTTTTCTATGAGTTTTAACTAGTTATTTGTTGATGGGTAAGAAAATATTGGACTTGGTTGTGATTTGAACAAACCTAAGTTTTTGGGTAAAAATCAAAAGAGAGGTTTTCGTGAACGTATTGAAAATGGTTATGAGAGAGATATGGGCTTGTGTTATGTTAAATGATTGATTTTGGTATTTGGATGAGATTGGGAAAAATAGAGTTTGGTCCTAAAATGTCTTGATAATTATTTATGAGTAAATAATGAATTGGTATGAGAATATGAATTGGATGACGTTTTATAAATGTGGAATCAGATATGCATAATCTCGTACCTATGAAAATTTTGATACAATTGATCTTTATAAAGATTGTATATCTATTTAGAAATATCTGTTTTGGCTATACACAAAATAGTCATTCATGATTAAAATAATTGTTAAAAAGATTCTAAAAGTCTTATTGAACATGAATGAGAGAGTAAAAGACAGACTTACACATCATTCAAGGATAGATATAGGTTTACTGAATATTCAAGGCAAAAGAATCATAGTAATCAGTCATTAACAGTTATTCAATGACTAGAAACAATTGAAAGATCCTAAATATGAATTTTAAATATTCAACAGCAATGATAATGCAACATTGCAATCTCTCCTCTCTTACCACCAAACCACACAGAGGCAGGAAGATAGAAGAAGACATTGATGCATTTATGTATATTTTCATATATGCATACATGTACACGAAATTCTTAAACATCATCACCTTGGACTTACATTAAAGAATGTTGACGACTCTTGCACCATCCCAAAATCTCTGGTGACCATCAGAACTTGGCGTATAGGCAAGGTTAACATCAACTCTATAGAAAACTTTTGATTAATCCTTCACTACTCTAAATTTCTTCCCTCAAGACAAAAGGTTCATAAAATTGCTTTTTTAGAACACTTAAAACTCCAATTTCCTAATATTAGGAAGGCAAAACTAATAATAGTTGTCAAATTTTCAGTAGGTATTTGGGTTACATACAATGATAGCCACAGAGCGGATGCAAGCAAGGCTACTATTTGCAAAACCATAGTTTACATCCAATTGAAAGTAGCATTCCCCTTTGAGTGGCCAATTCATTGACTCATCAATTAGAAATACAATAATAACTAATTTCAAATTTTTGTGGCAATAAATCCCAACATCTAAATATAATAGTTATAAATGAAGAGGCCACATAAAAACATGTCTAAATCTCAATCATGACATTCTCATAGTAACTAAATCTGCAGGTGTTACAAGACCCGTTGAGAACACTATAAATTGCCTTTACATGAAATCAAAAAAATTTCTTTGAGGTACTTCAATGAAAAGGTGTCAAACTATTTAACAAGCTTGTGACAAGTAGAGGATGCTAATATATTTATATAGTAAAGCAAAAGCAGCATTAGTATGAATGTTAAGCGCAAATCCATTCCATAGCAAACACAGGCTTTGGAACAGATCCATTCCATCTACCAAGGTTCTTTTTGTTTTTTTCCTTACAAATTTCTACTTTCTCCATAACCCATTTTATGCTCCATTTGCTTGCTTGCAAAGAAGACGGAAGGAAAGAGGAAAATAAAATATGCAGTCTCACAACTGTATTGGTTGGAATCATTATGATAGCTTTCAGTATTTTCTTTCCACAATCTGTACATCAACCTACTAGTGCATCATTTATAAACAAATGAAAATGAATCTTCGAAGCAAATTTTCCTAAAAGACCTTGAAGTGCAGATAAATTTCAAAGAAAGACCTTGAAGTGTAGATAAATTTCAAAGAAATTAGACGATGTATCCCATTAAAGAACCACAAATTTAAAAATTAAGTTCAGAACAGAAAGCTATAGGTGTGATGTAGCCTTCTTCAATTACCTAATATCAATGGCCATAACCTCAGGATTGCTGCTCTTTGGTGGAAGAATGTAATTTGGAGAATAGACCTATTAAGAAATGGAAATACAACATTACTCTTCAAGTTGTTGCATATACTCAACATTCATGTAAACCTTTAGAAAAATAAGGAAGCTGCAAAGTTCCAACCTGAATGCAAATTTCACAGGTGATATCACCTTTCTTGTTGCACCATCTTTGAATGCACTTCCTATGAGCAAACTACATGGCAGAGACAAAAACCTCAGAAGACATTCATAAATCTCAAACCTAACAACTAAATCCAGAACGCCCATATATCTTTTGATAATGTAGATCAGAAAATTATATGACTCATCCAAATGTTGAAATAAAAAATGCAAGATTAAAACTCACTAACCGAATTACAAGAATATATTAATACACACACACATATATTGAAACATGTAAACAAGGAAAATACCAAGAGAAGCACCATTGATAACTATATAATTAACATGAACTGAAAGAAATATCTCAAATGACAGCATAGAAGGTGCAAAGAACATATGCTGGTAATGAAGAAAATCCAAAATACAGAAGTCTATTGTAGCACATTGATGGTAAATACAATATGATATTTAAATGGATAAAAGTAAATAGATTAGTCACTATATACATTACACAACATGGAATTGACAGTTAGAGAAGGATCCCACACTATTACCACAATCACAAAATAGCAATGTTGCTCCAAATGATTTAATAGAGGTATCCCAGGCACAATAACTTAAACACAAAACAATTTAGCTAAACATAAAATGTGAATACCAAAACCAACTACTTAGGCGAAGTAAATCACAATGGGTATTAGATTTAATAAAAGGAAAAAAAAAAGTATGATCACAGTAATTCGATAGAAATCCTAAAAAAAATATCCACAAAATTAAATTGGGATGTCAAAGAACCACAAAATATAAATGCAATGGTTAGGAAGAGTATTATGATCACCACAAATAGAAGTAGTTTAAAATATCAGGGAAAAAGAAAGACCTAATTCAAAAATGCATCTACAGTCAAAAAGCTCATTTTCTTAATATACAGGCTCACTTTGTGGCTCAACTAACTATATAAAAATAAATTTTTTTTTAAAAAAAAAACCAAAACCAAAACCAAAATAGAAAATAGAAAATTTCTACAACTTAACAATTGGTGATTACTCAAAATAGAAAATTTCTCCTTCCTTCCAATTAGTCCCCCCCCCCACTGGTTAACTCTACTAGCATAAATAAAGAAATATGCGACTTTCTCTTTCATCCAATGAGTGAATGAAGCTTATCTGTAGTGGACTCAGAAATCTTCCAGAAGGGAAGAAAGGAACTCTATGACCCCCATCTGAACTCATAAATAAATCCGATTAGATACTTATGGGCGACAATAGGCGCTATTTTTAATAGAGGAATTCTCACACTGCGATAATTTAACCTGTGTAACCAGAAAGAGGATGTAAGTAGAGAAGAAAGGAGGAGGAAGGAGCTTCACTTCTTAAAGTTCTGCAAAGGTAGTCAGTGTCATCTCAACTCACTCACTCATTAATCCAAGTGGCCTATGGGCTGCTCCATTAACAAGGTCAAGGAATTCATTCTCAAGGAATCTAAAATCCAGTTCTATAGATTCAAATACGAGCAACAACAAATATCTCATATGCAAGTCAATGTTTCTAATAGAAAATGGAAGATATTGTCAAACATCAACAAAACAGATGCACCAGGCTCCGCACACACGATTGTGAATCGCCATGTGTACACTACCTCCACCCCAAAACAGGAAGAAAGATATAGTTTTTCACACCTCTCTCACTTTCGATGAGAACACGGATGAAAGCAAATTAACAACCTAATAGATATCAGTCCATATTTTCCTATCAAAGTGCCCTCATACCTTATAAGCATCTATTATTTATACCTCCAGCATCCCTATATCTTCAAGTACTTAAATGTAAAGGATAGATCGAAATTAAATTTGAGCAATCATCATTGTACAACAGTTTTGGTAACAGAAAAAACACAAACACACGTTTAGAATATCATTCAAAATCAATTGCCACCTTAAATAGATCATATACTCTAATTAACGCATCCATCAACAATTTACTACTCAAATTAAATATGTTGGCATAGATCAAACCTTTAGAGTTTTAGTATTATTCACATTTTATTGACTGAAGAGCAGTTTTTTCATCGCCTAAAGAGTATTACATATCCTTTGAGATACATGCAAATACACCAGTATGATTAATCACCCCTATTATTCACTCGAAACTTAAAGAACAGAAATGTTACGTAGTTATCTAATTGGGATCAAACTTGACTTTGGCAATGAAGGCGATAAAAATTAAGAATTTTTGGAAGAATATTGGGAAGCATCTGTGCCAATTATATACTAAAGAGACTATAGTAAGTAAAAATGAATAAAGAACATAAAAGCAAAATAATGTATGTCATACGTTAACATATTGCAGTGAAAATGGAAAACCCTATGATTCCACCACATATCTATTTTTGCACTGAAATAGTATCCGTGTAAAAGAAAACCAGCTTACAGAACTATCAGATTACTAAAATATGAAAATATGGAGACAATATTTATGTACAAAAGTTGCACGCGTGAAGGCAAGTGGGGAAGCATGAACACTAAGCGAAGAATAAATGACAATTATATACACCAAGAAATAACCCATAACACAACCAGCATTGGCGCTATGGCTACACCATCTCTCTAAATCCAATTATATAAATCACCACTAACTTTAGGAGAAATGGCCTGTTAGTGAACGGTCAAAGAAAGAAAAAAAATACTTTCCAAGAACTTAATAGAAGCACCCAGTAGAAAAAAAATAGCAGCAAAACAAGAAACACTATAGAACTCATATTTACGTCCGTCGCTCACTTGCTTTCGCACGTCAATATGTTTCTTGACTGTCGCTCTGCTCACTCTTTGGCTGCGCTAATGCGTTTGGCTGCTCGCCGCTATCGCAGTCTGCCTCCATGTCGTCGTTTTGCTTTCGCGTCGTCTATTCGCTTAACGTTTTTCATCTGACTTCAAGCTGCGGCATATGCCAAGATGAGTTTGAGAGAGGGAGAGAGCATTGTTAAGGGAAAGAAATAAAGAGGATTTTTTGAGTTGAATGTGCCGCACTCTTTCGAGACTTGAAGGGGAGTTTGGTTGATTTGGGTGGGTTTGGGAAATAAAGAATATTGAAATGAAAAAATAAAGAGAGAAGCAAAGCCTTTTCTTTTTCTCATATATTCTTAATATAATCTATATCTCACCGTAACACGGAAAATGAGGTTATGTTAAACAACAAAATGGCAGAAAAAAAGAGGAGAGAAGCAAAGCCTTTTTTCTTTTCTTTTTTTTCGTCACAAAAATTGAACTAATGTTAACACAACAAAATCGGGTCGCTTTGTGTTAAAACTTTTTTTTTCAATTTTTTTTAGTGTCTATCTAAGTTGTTGGAACAATTTTATTGTATTTCACTTTTTTTTAATTATTTTTTTAAATTTGTTGATTTAGAAGTAGGTGGGTAATATTTTACTGAAAATATTTTCAATTAATATATATTAATTAGAACTTTTTGTGATCAATGAACAATTTTTTTTTGCCGGCCCATTTTTTTTGGTTCCCCTCACAAAATCTCTTTAGGAACTAATTTTTTTGTGGGTAAGGGGTAGGGAGCGGACAATATATTTGTTGATTGTGGTGGATAAGATGGTGGTTGGTGGGGGTGTGGGTGTGTTGGGACGTTGCGGCGAATGAGATTAGTGGTGTACGTTATGGTAGCTGGTACGGACACATGGCGATGGCCCGTGGTGTGACGGATTGAGGTTAATGGTAGATTTTGGTTAGTATGTGGGCAGTAAAGGTAAGTGGTGGTAGTGGCGATAGTGGTAGTAATGGGTAGTGGAACGGTCCAGAGCCGTGGAAGCAATGGCAACATTGGTAAGTAGTCGGTGGCTCAGTGAAATGGCATATTGCAAAGTAGTGGTAAATCTGGGTGGTAAGAGGAGATGGGTGGTGGAGAGAGATGAGTGAGAGATAGATGAGAAGAGAAGAAATAAGGAGAGAGAAAGAGAGAGATGAAAGAGCGAGAGACGTTAGAGAGAAGATATTGGTCGGCGTAAAAGGTTTAGCTTTTCATGATAAGTAGTGATTTCGAAAATGCCATAGAGAGCGCGAATCAGTAAATCAGAGTAGATGATAGAGGTGAGAAGTGGGCATGGCGAACACAGTGAATGAAACGGATAGAAAAAGAGAGAGGCATCGAGGAGAGAGACTTGACACGAGAGAGCAATAGAGATAGAGATGAGAAATAAGATCAAAAGAGAAAAAAAAATAAGAGAATGGAGCGAAGAGATAGACATATAAGAGAGAGAAAGAGGTGAAAGAGATGAACGAGAAGAGAGAGAGAAATGAGAGAGTAGATTGCCTGATGTAGATAGAGATGAAGAGAAAATGAGCTGACAGAAACTGAAGAGCGATTAAGCAAGAGAGAGACATTGGAAGATTAGACACATAGAGAAAATAGTGACTGAGTGACGCAGAGAAGAAATAAGCAAGAGAGAGAGAGACACTATTCATCTACAACACACGCAGATACGAGGTATTTGTTGGGAAGATCAGAGACAAGAAATGAAAAAATAGGTGAAAAAGAGAAATGTTATAATCAAAAGAGTTACACGACGAAGTCGTTTTTTTTTTTTTTTCCTGACAAAAAAAATTTTTATCGTCTGTGAATCCTTTACTCATTTCAAACCATTTTGTGTACAAAATAATATAAATCGAAGCCCGATCTCAAAGCCACATAGGATATAATATATATATATTGGTAGGTTTATTATTTTTCTAATTTTCTTTGGGCAATTCGGTATTTCTATTACAGGTCCGGGACAAAAGCTAACTATATTTCAATATTTTATAGGACAACTGACGCTAGTGACGTCGAAAAACTAATTTACATAATTTTATCAGTAGGACATCAACTCTCAATGCCGTACTATAAAATACTAACATCTTATCTACTTGCGGACAAGCAATTTCTTATGCATCGTAAATAACTCTATACATATTCGCTGAGCAGGCGAGTTTCTGCCGTCGCAAATATTTATTTTTTAACGCGACAACAAATTATGCCGTCTAAAAAACTCATCTTTTTTCTGCGACTATAAGTTGTGCCATCGCAAAGAGGAGACTTTTTTTGAGGAGATGACAAGTGTGTGGCTGTTCGCAATTATGCTTTTGTGTCTTTTTTAAACCCCGAGGCTTTTTCTTGTAGTGCAGAGCGGGCACTAATTAAAAAATGACTAAACCTAATGCTATACCAATATTATATTATGTTTAATATGCACAATTATAAACGGCAAAAACATAAAAAATAAGGGGTACTTACAATATAGGCTAGGAGAAGTAGAAAAAAAAATTCATTTCTATATAAACACATGGAGGGGTCCCGCAAACCCATGAAAGTTGTAGTGCGTACACAGTCTCAACCATTGCACCTTCTCTCAAGGTGCTCCGTGAGTTACTTTCTTTGGCCCCTTCTCCCATTGTTTTGTAGTTTTCGGCTCAAAAACACCACGGAGTTATGATCCTTTCTCTCTTCTCTCTCTTCTCTCTCTGTCTCTCCTGTTTCTACAAAATTCATCAGTCTTAATCTCCTTCTCTTCTGGTTTCTTAATAATCTGTTATGTGGTCTCCTCCTTTGAACCACCTAACGCACGTACTCAGATATAGTTCGTTAGCATGATGAACAACATTCAAAATACTTGTTACGCTTCGAGGCTCCGGAATCTAAAAGATTCTTCTAAACATTTTAACTACTCACCTCCATCTCACTGTTTTCATTTTTTTTCTTTCTTCTATATTAAATCCTTCATCTTTGGGTCGCTTAATCTCTGCCGGTCTTCTCTCTCGTTTGGCAGATATTGAAAACAACTAAATGCCTATTATCAACAAGTTATGCTATTGATGTTGGTTTCTTTAAAATCGTATAATGAACCCTATGTCCGTACCTTTAATGCCACTTTTTGTTCTCAGCGATAGAGAAGTAGTTGGATCTTCTCATCGGATTCGACAGATTTCTTTCATAGGTCGATATTGCAAAATGAGTGATTTTAATAGGATGATCAGAATAATTTATGGAACAGATGTTGATCGTAGCGTGATATCAAAACAGATCCCCAATGGCCCAACTACCCCCACCTTCAATTGTCCGTCGCCATCCCTTAACATCCAACGGCTATCTTAATCTGTGCTTAGAGGGCTTTCAAAAAGTTATTGGATCTTCTATTATCTCAATAGGATCGTCTATTTTACCTTATTATATTTTATATTTATTTCATGTTGTTGATTTTGTAATTTTTTTTTCTTCTAATTCTGATAATGTAGGTTTGATATCTCGGGAATGTTCTTCCCATGAACTGAAATCGCAATGTGTTATATGTATTTTTTTTTCTCATTACATTCGTGATGGCTATTCCCTGTCTTTGCTTGATGAGAAATGTTAATTAGTGATTGATCTGTAATATCTCCTAGTTGAGTTGAAAGAATCAAAATTTCAAAAGTTAAGCTCATCCTAGAATCAAAGTGCTTCAACTTGAATAACAAATGTTCAAATCGAATATGGGGGCAAGGTACTAACCATTAGGATTTTTATGCACTACACACATAAAAACAAAACGAACATGTAAATACGCTTGAAGATATTAATAAGTACCTTATCACAAAGGATAATTCTCATCCAGTTCAATACATTAACACCCACTTATCACAAAACTACAAAGCTCATCGCACTACATAAAAACCAAAACCCCGATGTAACATCACTATCTTACCCATAAATATGGAACATACATACGCGCATATGATTGTTGGAATACAATATAATCAAATCTAAGTAATGCATTTTTGTGAAAACAATAAGAAGGATATAGATGCATTTTTTTGATATAGGTTGGATAGAATGATCTGGTGGTGGTGGTAGGTGGACGGTTGTGGAAAGTGGTGGAGATTGATAGCTTAGCGTTGTTGGCAACACTACAATTTCCCATTTCCGCTAAACCATCTGTATCCCGAATTCAGTCTCTAAAAGACCGCACAACACTCTAAATTGGTCTATACATGCGCATGGTTTATAATTTTTAATAAAATGGTTAGGTATATCTCGTCGGGGAACGTAAAGGCCCGGCTCCACTTCAGCTATATTTATTATTAATTTTACATATATAATTTTTTAACTTCCCAATAAAATATCAATGTAAAATAAGAAGTGTTAAGGCGCAGAATTTTTGGTTAGGATAATGAAAATAAGTAGGTATTATATTAATTAGTCTAGTTATTATATATACTGAAACATATTATGTTAAAATTACTTTGTGTTTATATCTCGGTAAATAATTATTATACAAATTAGTGTTATAATATTTTTGAAAACTCGGTAAATGAATAATTACTTTAGAAATATTTTCAATCCGCAAAAAATTACCTCAAGGTGAACCACAAGGTGTAATTTTTGTTCAATTCCTGCCTAATCTATTAACCCTTCGCATTTTCATTCGGTTTGTATTTTTCTCTCAATAACTGCTCGAATCTCACCTAAGGTCACTACCCTAGTGATGATGATATGATGATGATTGGGATAAAAAATTTGTCAACAAATAATAAAAAAAAAATATGGAATATTAGGAAGAACACTATTTGTTATTAGAATATTAGATCTTTTATTCACTTTGAACAGATAGAGGGTAGGTATAAATCTGTTCAAAATTCCCTTTGAACAATTATAGGGGGCTTTGGTATTGTATCAAATATGTTGGGGTTGGATTTGGCTATGACTATCTCTTTATCAATTAGAAATAGAAAAAATAATTTATACAAATTAATAAATTTTTAAAATTATTTGGGACTATTTGAACATATAAAAGGAAAATTGAACGGTGTCAAAAAAATATAATAGTTGTGAATTTTTTTGAGAAGATAGATATAAATTTAAACATATAGGGAAATCATTGCACAGATAAATATAAATTTGGAATAGATAGAAATAATTTGAACAGATAGCAACAAAATTAAAACAGATAAAAAAAAGCAACAAATAAATCTAAAAGGGTAAAATTAGAAACAAATGTCCTTTCAAACAAACAAAATAAGCTTCTCACCAAACTATTCGCAACGAATGAACCCTCACACAGCAAAAAATATCGCCAGACTTAATATCATATACCCTTCTACGTTGGACTTTTCAACAATTTTCTCTATTTTCTTTCATTTTTTTTGTTGTTTTGTTTTGTTTGTTTTCGTTTTTGTTTTTGTTTTGTTTTTGTTTTTTGTTTTTTTTTTCTATCCTTCCTTGTGTTTTATAAACTATACAGGGGGAAAATGAGGGTAAATAAAAAAGATAATTGCTTACAATAGACCAATGAAGAGATGTGTTATTTTATTTTAATTTGCCTAAAAAAAAAAAGGATAGTTTTATTTTTAGAAATATACTTGTTCATTTTTTGCATAGAAACACACAAAAAATGAAAGTTTATGTTTTTAAATTCGATCGACCTATTTTTTTTTCATTAATAATATACCTCAAGGAACTATACAAATAAATGATTTAGATTACCGACACGAGGGCTGTGGTGGCCCTTTTCAGTTATATTCATATTTAATTTTGAGAAAAATTCAATCCTAATTCGAAAGTACATTATGCAACTTTGTTTTTAATGTTTTTATAATTTTTTTTAGCAAAAAAGAAACCCCTTTTATTAAATGAAATTGAAGATGTTAATATCAAAAAGGAAATGATGAGTATAAAGACACCATAGTGAAACAAACCGATTCGAACTAAGTTGGCACTGAAATGCAACAATCCGTATCACTGCTTACACAACCAGTTAAGAGTTGGTGAGAAATAACAAAACAAAGGCTTAAAAACAAATAAACAAAGCAAAGCAACAAACGAACTTTCTTCTTAATGTTCTGGAAATTACAAATATCCCCTTGTGAGGATTTTTTCCCTACAACTGTGGTTATTAGATAAAAACAAATAAATAGATAAAATGGTTAAGCTGGTGAAAAATCCATTTTTATGGGGTTATATGTCATTAGTCTCAATGTTTAATCTTTTTTTATGATAACGAGAGAAAGAAATTTCTATTTCAACACACCTATTACCTCAGAAAATATAATTTTTTGTGGCATCATCCATGTACACTTAGGGGTTGTTTTGGAAATGAACTAATATAGTGCACTTTTGATTTTTTGGATAAAAAAAGTAGAGGAAAAAAGATGATTGTTTGGCAATAACTTTTTTGACTTTTTACAAAAAAAATGTGGTACTAAAATATTGTATAAAATATAGCAAAATTTTATCGTATTAAACCTATGCCCTATGCATAGTAACAGTGACTTATTGAAGGAACGCAGTACGGATTGCTTGAATCTGTGTGGTGGGAGGCAGACATGCTTTTAAGATTATATATATATAGGATGAGGCTTCCCTCTAGCCCTTCAATCGAACTTGAGGAGGCGCTACCAAAGAAAGGTCTGTTTCAATAATTCAAATTGATCAATGTGTAGGAACTTTCGTCGAGTATTATATGTTTCTCCTAAAATTATGGTTGATCGGATATCGATAGCTATGGTGAATCAAAAATCAAGTGTTTGGTATATAAAAAAAAAAAAAAAAAAAAAAAAATGGACGGTGAAAATAATGGCTGAAAGAAATCTGATTTGATTCATATAGCTATCGATATCCGATAACATGATTTTACAGCCAACTATAGTACTCCGAACGATTTCTACACATTGCATGGTTGAATATCGAAATAGGACTCTATCATGATGGGCCCGGGCCTAACATATCCTCTATTCCGACTAGGGGAAGCCTTCATCATAGTGCAACGATAAAT
>NW_021031075.1:0-14923 GCF_004153795.1 Camellia sinensis
AGGGCTTTATTGGTATTGAGTTTCAAACTCACTTTTGTTGTAACCAAGTATCATCTTAGAAAGTTGTAGCCAATAAGGCATTACTTTATTTGTTTAGTTTTTCTTTCATATCTTTTGTTTATGACACATGCTATAGATTCAGAGTTAGCACGTATGAATGCATCACTGCATGTGTTACCCTTTTGTAAAAATGGAACTTTATGAATGAAAGATAATTACTTCAGCATAGGTTGTTATTTAATTAATATTGTGAGATGGTTTTATTGTTATATTTTCGGAGCGTTATAATTTGAACTTCTGGGAGTGTGAGCTCTATGCTCGAGTAAAAGTTTCATTGTTTGAGTTGTATCGTGTCTCTGACACTCGAACGCATTTTTCATCGCTCGAGTTGTCTATTTCGGATCAACACTTTAAAAAGTCACTTTTTGGTCAAATCTAAATCATTTTCTCTCTCTCATTTTTCTTTATTCTGCCATTGTTGAGGATTTTAAGCTTTCTAACTTGGTTTTCATTTGTTTCCACTCACTTCCTACCCCTAGTTTTGTACCAAAACGTAGAGCACGAAGAGAGCTTTCTAGTAATCTGAGCAGATTATGTTTTCGTGAAAGTCGGATTTTCGGGCTTTCTTCTTTTCTTGTTTGAGATAGGGATTTCTTTGCTCATTTTCAATACTTCTTTATAGATAGTCATATGATGTATTTTTATCGCATAAAAATGGATGATTAGTTATGTGATTACAAAACCATGAAATAGGGTTTTGGGGTTTTGGGGTTTTAAGCTTTGGAAAGTGAGACTGCATGTTTTGGGAGATTTTTGGTATATTGGAATGTAGTCTATCTTGTTTATGTTATGAATGGAGAAAAATCCTAATTTTTATTATCAAAGGTTTGTTGAAATGTAAAGGGGTAAGTTGAGTAATTGTTGTGTTATATATATTATGGAAATTTAATTGATGTAATACTGGTAAAAAAGGGAGTTAACCGAGATATTAGGAATGTTTTTGATTAACATATGGTGAGTTGAGTGGAGTTGGATTGTGGTTTTGATATTCATGTATTGGGTTTGTTAAATGAAGGAAAAATTGATTTTGGATAAAGATTGGAGTATTGTGAAATTGGGAAAAATAAGAAAATTGATTTTTGGAAAGAAAAATGAATTCATAACACTTTGAAAATTGAGAATGAATAGAAGGTTGGATTTGAATACTTTATTTATTATTGTTGTTGTTGGACTCGAGTCTCATGAGAATTGGATTATTATTACGCATATTAAATGCATATACTTAGAGATTTTGTCCTTGGTTATCGGTGAAGGATGACATTGATGTGATTAATAGATTATGTGTATGTATTACACTTGTGTTATTTATACTTTTAGCATGTTGTGATGGTTGGTAATGTACATGCACTGAGAATGAGAGATGCCATTATCTTCCAGCTAACGCTTGGAGAATTGGTTGCGCTTAGAATGAGAGGTACCAGTACCTTTCAGTTAATGCTTGGGGAACTTGACAGAGGTACCATTATCTTCTAACTGATGTCTGGTAAATTGGTAGAGGTACCATTACCTTCCAACTTATGTGATTTCGTTATGGAACTGTGTATTCTTGACTTACCATGCTTGAGGCAGGTAAAACATTATTTTGTTTCTCATTTTGTCTTGGTGTATCCGTGTATATCATGCGTGGTAATGGTTATGATTAGATGAGGCCGAGTTGTCTTATGTAATAGTGTAGAGGTCATTGCACATGTATGGTTTTCATATTCGTGTTAAGATATATATGTATGTACATAGGTGTATTGGATGAGTTGTTGAAAGTATTTCTTCACAATGGGCTTAAGGCTGGGGAATGTTATGTACATATTAGAAATGCGCGGAGGTCATGTATTGGGGCGTAAGTAATGAGAAGTAATCAGGTTTTTGTGAACATGTTTTAAACAAATCAGTTGTTATGTGATATTTATGAAATGAGAAAGAAAAGTGGATCTTTTGTGTGTTGAATAAATTGAATGATTTTGGAAAAAAATACTTATATAAGTATACTTTAATTATAAACCGTCACATTATTTATATAGTATGATATGAGGCATTCATGATTATAGCTATCTATATATTGTTATTGCTTAGAATCATGTTAAAATATCTACTGGACTTTATGTTCATCCTACGTTGTCAATCCTTTGCTAAGAAGTGGCTCAAGATCAAGGATCTTCTTTAGCTATTGGCCACAAGGTCTTTATTTGTTGGCGGAACGCCGTTATTGTAAAAACGTTAAACCCTTTCTCTTTTACGTAATAGTGTTAATCTATAGGAAATTTATCAGTTATAATTCATGTTGCATTTCAATATGTATATACAACTGGGAGGAGTTTTATGTATTTTTGGATATTTGTGGACTTGTCTCCATATTGTATCAATGAAAATGGACTATAATAATGGATTTAGTAATATTAACCGTGTAATAAAAAGTGGGGCGTTACATAATGGCAGGACAATGATAGTGTTGGTGATGATGGTTATGGTGATTAAGGGTAATAATAAATATACTTATTGGGTGTGTGCAGAAAGAGAGAGTTTTTGTAATATGTACCGATTGTTGGTGATGATTAAGGGTGAGGGTAGAAAATATGTTGATTAGAGGTGTAGGTGGTAAACGATGATTTTGGGGTGGTATTTTTTTGTTTTTCAATGGATATTTTGGGGTGGTGTTATAGATTGAATTTTATAGAGTGATCAAAAAAAGACCGAGGGATATAAGAGCAATCGATAAAGTTGATATTTCAAAAAATTATTAAACCATCAAATATGATTGTTAATTTTATTCCTTCAAATGCTTCATTTTCTCTCTTAAACCATTAATCCAAATGAAAGTAAGGGGTTGTTTGGGATGTTCTAAATAAGTGTACTTTTTTACTCTTTATGAAATATGGGTTGGGTATGGGTTGGGTTTGAAGTGATGTGGTAGAGAGGTAATGCGACTTAAATAAGATGATGTGACTTAAATAGGATAGTGACTTTTTAACTTTTTAACTTTTTTAGGTTATGACAAACAAGGCCTAAATGTAATTTTCAAAGACTTGAGAAATTATTATTGTGTGTGTCAATTTCTGACTACACTGCCAACTTAATACTCAACTGAAGAACACCGGCAGAATAGATTAAGCCCGAACGACCTGTAACAGAAAGAAGAGTTTCCGACGGTGGCTTGTCCACCCGGGGGCACTCCGACGATCAAGTCAGTACTCAATTTCTCTCAAAGATAACCAATAATGCTTAACTCACTGGACAGAATATCAAAAGTATACCTTAGACCCATGGGAGTGCCTCCTTTTTATAGCCAACACAATCCTAGTCCCAATAGGAGCCTAGCTCTAATAATGGACTTAGGATTACTGCTAATCTTGGCTCCCTAGTAGGATTAGAATAAACTCTCTAAGAGTCTTATCTTAATTCCACTGAAGTCTTCTCCATTCTAGGCTCTTGTCCTTATCCGCTATCTCGGATTCCGATATCTTCGGAATACTCGGCCTTGCCGAGAATACCCGCGTCATGACCGTGGACACGTAGACTTCGGCCTGATACGTGGATCTACATTGGCCACTTGTTGGTAACTCAGAAATATAGTCCTCACATACCGCCTAGTTTATTACCTCGGTTTCTGAGGTGTGGAACCTATATCGGATACTTCCTGCAGCTACAATCGCTAGCCGAGATCATCATTAATAGCCGACTGTCTTCTTTTGAATAAGCTGTTCTTCTCTGAGTGCTTGTACCATTTTCTTCTCTTGACTGCTTTTGCATGATTCTATACTTTAATATATTTGTATATCGTTTAATGTACACTTCATCTTTGATTCCCAGAGAGTCCATCAATAAGCCAAAGGTAAACACAGAACCTCTGGCGCCCAATCTTCGCCACTCGGCTCTGTCACTAAAGAAGCGTACATCCCAACATAAACTGACAAACACTAACGCTCTAATCTAGGGCTTACATTGATATAATTCTGAGTCGCTCATTTTACCTTGTTCGTCACTGAAATAAACATAGTGACATTCCTATTGCAATACTGTATCTTCGGCACACCACATATAACAGCCTTAACTGATATGTGAGGCTCTTCAGACACGTTATGAAGAGCCTTATCATTTTGTGTAAAATATTACTATTCGTTTCACGTATTCCCAGCCAGAACAGTATGCAGCAGTACACCAATGTATAGTGATATTCATAACACTTCTGGTACGAGTCCTAACTGATCTGCTGAGATTTGTAGGAAGATAAGAACTTATTTCAGTACGACTACATGATAACACCTTGTTCAATTTTGTGTCACAGGTCATCTAACCAACTAGTTCATTATCTGAATAATCGCTCGCTCTTGTCTTAGGTTGCCATCTACTTCTCAACAATGGACTGGAGATTAGAAGTACACTGTCTGCGACCCGATTATAAGCTGTAACGAGCTACATCTGTTAACAACGCAGCCCGGTTCAAATATTTAAGACTTTGGACAATCTGGTGTTGCTCATGTCCTTATGGGTGGATCCTACACAGCTGTTCTGCCATTAGGCATCTAATCGAATTTTGAAGTCGCGATATGACCAACTTGTTATGTGAGGACCCATTACTCCTAAATAAAATAATATTGAAAGTATTCATTAGAAACTACCATATATACACACACAACAAATCATATACAAATGAATTTCACCTTTACTCAGGAATGTTACTCCCGTGCCAAACGACTGCGGCGACATGACTATTGAAACTCCGTAGTATTGATGGATCAAGTCGGTCCCCTGGAAAAGCAATGAGTAAGGTTCTCTTCCTGGGACTAGTTTTTATGGAACTAGTTCAACTCAGGTTAAATTGGGGAAACCTCCAGGCAATGTACAGCTGCGTCTATCACTCACCATTCAACTCGTTTTTGGTTTCTTCGCTCACCGACTTCTGACTGCCACTAGGGTATATCATGATTTACATACCCGATAGGTATCAATGACCCTTGATTTCATACCGTTCCTCCCGAAGACCACTACTGCTCGTCCACAAATCCTCTGGTTCCACATCCAATTCAATGTATGTTCGTCTTCATTTGACAGTTATGTAGGTGGAACATCGTTGTTGACATAATATAGAATTCATGATTATCTTGCAAAATATTTCAATTCAATATATTTAAATGAGTGTATGGTCTTAAGAGAGGGGGCAAAAAAAAAAAAAAACAACAACGTTCACGGAAAGCTTTAAAACTTCCGAATTATAAACATTTCTCATTTGTTACAGCTTGATAGTTGAAACAATTTGATAAAATCCAAAGGTTCATTTTTCGGAGCACAAAGTGGTTGTGAATAGTAAATGAAAGAATGATAAACATTTCGGATTAAAATTACTTGTTGAAAATCGGATATAATGATTAATTTAATTTGAATACTTTTTACTCTTCGAAAACAAGTAATGTTTTAGTAATTTAGACACATCCACTCCGTATATTGCACCGCCATCAAACATATGTCTCAATCATTGCTATTGATGGAGGTTAATGCGATTCTCTGCTATCTCGATTCGAAAATGTTAAAAACAAACCCTAACATTACAAATGAATTTATTGGAATGTGATGTGAGGAGAGGTTATATTTTGTAAACAATAAACTACAGTTTCTCCAATGTGAAAGAATTTCCTTCAACAGACGTTCATATGAGAGGTGTCTTTAATGAAATGAGACTTGCAGCTTTTGGGCGCACGAAAAGTTAAACTGTGAGAAATTGTGCACATATGTGAAGAAGATGGTGGCTGATAGTGAGAATGGGTGATGTTTTTCACCATTGCTTAGAGATGAGTCTCGGGTTTGGTTGTTGATTGTGTGTAGTCGCTGTATGAGTCGGTAGATTAGTGGAATAACTATTTAGGTGTTGCAATTGAGCAAAAACTCATATTTCTTGCGGATAATATAGTTTAGGCATAGTGCAATGTAGTGAGGTAGTGTTGTGCAAAGAATAAGAACTGGAGTGCGTGTAAATAGATTTAGTTCGAAATCTAGTCTAACGCTAAAGGGTTTGGATGATGTGATAACCCCATTGTAAATATTTCCTTTCCCCTACATGATATTTAAACTCACTAACTTATGGCACTTCCTTATCGTATTCTGTCACTTGCTGATACTTCGTAGCAGATGACCTTACCCTATCACCTATTCTAATTCTAATAATACATGCCAATATCTCTTTGATTTTTAACTCTCTAGGATTAGTATAATTTATTTTTTTGAATACACTTGGAGTATTCGGGCACACATGTACCTCTCTTCGGAGTGACACATACTTGGAAACTAATTCTCGGAGCCCTTGGAAACGCGCCTCCTTTCGAACTACGCGCAATAGGACGCAAGTGGGCCCGTTGCTATAGCCAGCTGGGGGGGTAGAGATTTGAACTTGAGCACCTAAAGTAAAGTCATACTCCTAAGTCCCTGACCCCCTTGTCCTCATCAACTAGACTACCCTTTGTTGGTACGTTTATTCAATATCTTTCCTTTGCTGTGCTTAATCGTACTTTTTGTATTTTTCTAATGAAATATTCTTTATACCATGTTTTAGTCAGTTGTATCTTTTATTAAAAAAACATCTCAAATGATTCCCCCCCCCCTATAAGCAATAATCAATATTTTAGCTAATAACTCCGTCTCAGCACCATCAAATTACATTTTTAAAAATTCCCAATTCATCACTCTCACAATTGTAACAATATCTTGTCCCAACAATAAGAATTATAAAAACGAAAAATAAATAAATTGAAATAAACAAGATTAAAAACAAAAGGTTCTAGGCATATGAGTATAATAATTCTAATGAAAATCTTATTATTGAGATCAGAATAGAGGTCTATTGGTGCTTCGCTTGAGAACGTGCTTTTGTGGGTTGAACATTATGCGTTTGGATATCCATTATTTTTCATGTCCATTCTGTCCTTGTCTCTCTTGTTTTGCCTTTTTTTTGTTTACTTTCTTTTTTTCAAAGTATTCACTTTTATGCGATGTTCGGAGTAATGATTGGTCGGCTGCCTCCACGTGGTGCACAATACATAGAGACCACTAAAAGTGGTGGCTTTTTAAAACAATTGGTACTTACCTGAATGGGGCGTGGTCCTCACTCGGCTCCTGCATTTTTTCTATCCTGGCCATCAAGCTCCTCCATGGCTTTTGGCAATGTCTTTGCCATGATTTTCGAAGCAGGCAGTCATCCTTACAGCCGCTTTTAAACGAACAGACGCCACCTACTCTTGTTGCATCCTGGTATTGTGGTATTCGGCATTTTTTTTTTTTTTTGAAAAAAAAAAAACAGACATCAACCAACATTATGGTAGTGATGGTCACACTCATTCATATCCAATTAAGTGACCATTAATTAATTACCCCCACTATTTTTTTCCTCCATCAGTAAAATGTCACGCCATATTATGACACTAGTTCCCACTTGACCACGGAACTTGTTTCTCCATTCCCTACAATCACCGTTCACCCCTGCCACGGGTGGGTGACTTTTTTTTTCTTTAGGCAAATAAATTGTACGCCCATTTAAGTTACGGCTAGGTGTTCTTATGAAACCGCTCCTCAATGGAACGCAGGGTTTTAGTTATCCTATAAAAGTTTGTTTTTTTTTTATTGGGTCTCGCATTTTCTAGTCCCATTATTTAAACAATCAACATGGACTCACGATGAAACCATTCGTTTGTTAACCAGGCCAGTGAGTTCTCTGATGGTTTCATTTCGTACTAATAGGGTATTCTCTCACAAACTTTAATTTTGGGAAGATCTTATTGAATCGTAGTACAAGATATAGAATGTTTCTGCAATTTCATCCCTAGGATATGGTGCTCTCTCATTAACATTTTATTTGCTGCGCATCAAGTAAGGTTGGGATTGAAGAACAGTGTAGAATGTTTGAAATCCAAATGTTTGTAACATGAACCTCTGTTATGGTCATGAAGTTAACACTTAAGTTACGGGGCTCTGAGTTTTCCTTTGGATTTAGCTGCTACTCTCCTCGTAATCGGGACCTGTTGTGCAGTTCTGAGGTACCGTATAGAGTGACATCAGGAATCACGGAGTTTCACTGGTATTACAGAACTAGCAAAACAGGTAGCGGCAGTAATTGTAATAGGTTACGGATTGGTCAGCATGTCTGAGCATCTCTACTATCCTTAAATTGGTCGCCTGCGCAAGGTGCCCTGCCGTTGGTATCCGTGATCGTTTGTCATAGTCTTAGATTATTTCCGATTGAGTGCATGTCTGTGCTTGTTGTTCCATACTTTTTTTATTGAATTTTTTAATATTAAATAAAAAAATTAATTTTTTTTAATTGTTTTATAACTCGCTTTTATATATAAATATCTCACTGGGGTAAAGGAAGTATACCCTTTTTTACTTTAAGACAACGATGTGCATACTGCTCTGTGTGCAGAAACGTTTCGCATCGTATATATACAACCTTACAACATACTAAAAAAGAACTCTCAAACGAGGACAAAATACACTTCCAGGTTGTTTCTCAAATGCTCCTTCTCGCAATGTTACATTTGATGCATAACAACTTGGTGAGATGCTAGAGCGCTAGGTTTATTAGAACAGATAGAGAAGTTATTTTTGATCCGAAAATAGTTTATTTTTTAGACACAGACCTCGGTCTAACGCTAAGATTGCATGCTAAAACATAAAAAATACGTTTGAAAAAAATTTTAAAAGGAATCAATATCAATTGAAAATCATTAAAGAGACAGTGATGAGAGACACAAAAATCTCAATTTCCAAAAAAATTTAATTTGAAAAATTCAAACCAAACGCACTGATACTATTCTGTGGACACTCATTACATAACTATAAGGAAAACAAGAATTAATAGGACCCAAATTTTCAAGCAAGGACTCTAAGCCTCCGTTTGGGCAAGTGGAGAGTGTTTGACCAGATAGTACGCTTACTGTGTAATTTTTAAATTTTGTTTACTTTTTAGCCTGGGCCTAAAAATTGAATTTGGAAAGGGGCTTTTTGACTTTTTTTCGGACTTCCGAACTCGTTTTCCCTAACGTCGGGAGGACTTGTAATGAACTACGAATGTCATAATGTAATGATTATGGGATTGGATGTTGATATTTTACTTATTTTGTGCCTAAAACTCACACGGGTAGATTAACTGATGTGCCTGTGTTTTGTGACTAAAATGACCTGCCAAAAATAAAGCCCCGTCTTTAGAAAAGGGTCTTACTAACTAGCCTCTTATCCTTCGGGGGACATAAATTCCGCACAATTTCGAGTAATTGGTGAGGGTATTCAACAAGTTACTTGGAAAGGAACTAAAAAGGAAACGACGAAGTTTATCCTTTGGCTATCAGACCGAATGTATTGTTTTGCTCGTGTTTCCAGAAGTTCAACGCACAAACAAAACTATAACACATTGAGGTGATAAAGGATTAGACCAAAGCCCGTTAAAAATGAACGCCAACCCGAAGCAACATGAGAAAGTGAAGTGAATCAGTAGAGAGTAATGGCTTGGAACGAATAGAATAAGAACCAGTATGAAATTAACATTCCTCTATAAAAGGGCTCGATTTATGTACAACATATACATTAGTCTCGCATATAGCCAAAAGAGTTCAAAAAAAGAAAAGAATAAAAAAGATACTTGTAAACATCTATCAACTCTCAGAGTGATTGTTAATTTTCAGGAGGTCTGACGCAAAGGTACGGAACGAGCTTAGATTGTCACCTCCAGCATAACCCCATCAAACTCGAACTGGTGGGCTTATCGGTCATCACCGCTTGCTCTGTATGCTCCTCCTGGTTGGCATTGAGTAAACTACAAAATATTCTTATGTCACCCAAAAGCCGGTCCTGCTCAGTACTGTCCAAGAAGGGGGATACTGCCGCCTGTGCCCTCAAGCTTTTCTTGTGTTGGTTTCACGACAAACAATATGTAAGGCTCGCGTGGTGGCTTAAAAGCAATTCCTCGGCAAGGACACTATGTCTAATCGGGGCACCAAAGATAACTAGAGAAAAGGGCACCAAAGTTGTGATGGGGTCAGGACCTGGTAGTGCGACTGGTGACTGTAGTCTCCTCGATGGCTGGTTCCCAATGGCATGGCAATTAGGATAACGTCAAGTTAATATTTTGTACGCAGAGGCACACATCTGGTGGGGAGCTGTTCTGTCGCAATTAGTAGAACCCACATTTTCGAACACAAGAGCATGTCCCTTGTCCAGCGTGGTGACTCGTAATATATAGGGGGCCTAGTCTGCGCAAATAAACAATTAACCCTGAAAAGAACTATGGTTTGGAAACTCCAGACGAAAAAAGAAAAATTCATTGGCGATAATATATCACTAAAACATAGTGCAAACCGAAGAAATAACACTGGATATGAAAGTACAAAATACAGCAGTAACATTTGCAGCCCGGCAATAGTAAGCCGATATGGTTATCTGCAGATTGATGAACAGCTAAGGTGATAAGGTGAATGGAAAGAAGAGAATTTTACACAAACAAAGATCATAAGAAAGGCTTGTGGCATGATGAAGCCCAAGTGCAGCGTTATGTTGAATAATCAAACTTGATATGAGTTAGTAAAAAATAAACTCCAATTATAGCGCAGTTCAGGATCAATCCACCAGTCAGTCAAGGGAACGCAAAGGCTAGCTCTGCATAACAGTAAATACCGACCTGACGGTGTACCTGAAAGTATGGATAGACGTCAAATAATGAATCTTTGAGACAAGTGAGGTCTCAGTCGTAAAGAGAAAAAGGCAATTTTTAAACCATTTGTTAGGAATTGATATATTCTTCGGCATGACCACCATAACGCAACCTACGATGTGACAGAAATCTATGAAGGGTCTCAATTCATCCATTTTGACCTTCGAAAGGTTCCTTTCAGGAGAAGAATCTGTAACAAAATACCAAATAAAAAAAAATGAGACAACTAAGTGATACAATCCTTACGGGCAAAATTAGCATTTTACTGAGGGTTGATAACGTTATAAATTATAAACTCTCCCTATGGATTGCGGTGCTACATTCCACTGAAAGATAATGTGCGCTTACACCCCATTGTTTGAAAAATAGCACATTTGGAACGAATAAACTTCAGTGTGGTTAAACCAAAGAGCAGATTACATGAAGTTTCAATTGGACAAAGAGCAAGTTAACACCCTGAAAGCTAAAATCAAGTAGGTCATATCAAGTGTCAAACTTAGTTTGTTGCCTATATTTCATAAAATCTCTGGATACCTCGACTTGTTTTCTATAGAGTGTGAGTAGGAAATTCGATGGCATAGGACTGTATCAATTTGAGACAAAACTCACTTACTGCTGACGAGACGAAAGATTGTTTTGCTCCAAGCCAGTTTGAGTATAATTCAAGTCAATATTTGTAATACCCGGCCAAAGAGTAGCCATATCATGTAGAATGCGTAATAATAACAATAAACTACCCTGAGCCAAATGATAGCTATTGGGACTTATTTATTGAAAAGAACTTCTTTTGTGGGATGAAGAGAAAAGTATTACAAAAGGTTGGAGAGTTACATAATACTTACTCACAAAAAAAGAGAATAGTAGGATTGGTGATTTGGTTTATCTATTGACACACTTGTTTATCAGAGTGCTTTAGTCTAGTTCACTCGCAAAAGGTCAATCTCAGCTTAAATGTGAAGCTTAGAGGAATGGTAAAAATCTGTAAAGTTGTGTCATGGGTTTAAATAAACGGCTCACTAAAGAATAGATTGATCTAACAGGGTTCAACCACTATAATCAGTTATGTTTCTATGGCTTTAAACTACTCTGATTTATTTGTTTCGGTCCACACAAATACTGTATTTGCTGAATGATTTAAGTTTTACTAAAGGTATTTCCTGTTGATAAACTGAATGTGTATTTTGCAATTCGTCCGTAGCCACTGCTCTCCTTGGTAATACAATGAGTGAAGTTTAAAACGCAAATACATAAGCTGGACAATGAAACTATGGGTTTTTCCTGGATTGACATCTTTAATTGGTAGTGGATACACAATAGTTTTACCAAGTTGGAGATTAACTGCAGGACTAGGTTAAATCAGACTCTAGTTCAGGTATTACGCTAGAAAATTGTTTCTATTGTTGATAGTTAATAGTTGAACTCCCGGCTTTGTACTCAGAGTGTTCTATCCACAATATATAGCTTTTTTAGAGTTAAAAAAAATGGGAGAAAATATAATAATATTGATAAGGAGCTTTGAATAGGACAAAACAAATTATATACGCAAAAAGCACACAAAGACTGTCAGAAAAAATCACCAAAAGTGTTTATGCTGTCAAAAAGAAGTAAACTTATTTTTTACTATAGCCGACGCTCAATTACATTACAGATTGAGGTCAATAGAGTAGACCGGAGGTGTGACCGAGAAAATGGATTGGAAATCTAAGGTATGAGTGTAAACGTACAAGATATACTAAGAAAACATAAAGTCTTCAGAGTATAAGGAAAGCATTCATCCGCCAGATAGCGTCTCGAAGGAGATTGGACAAAGGGTAAAAGTCAGTATAAGTTCATTACTTCATGAGGAAGAAGAATGTTGTGTTTATCTCCAACAAAATAAGAACATGTCATGTAACGGCCAGACCCTGTATTGAATACACCTTAGAGTACAAATTTGTGTAGGCACTTACCACTGGTTGCATCCCGCTTCTTTCCAATTGGATAGTGATACAGGTTCTTGGCTTTTTCATGCACTTGGGAAAGTGAACCATCACGCGGGATAAGGGACCCAGTAATAATAAGGTCTAGAGAGAGAACCCTGGAATCTGGTACACAGTGGGGTTGCACGCACGGAAAATTAACACGACTCAAATTAGAGGGTTCTGCCTCTCAAATCATCTAAGGACAGCCATACCTTTTCAGATATGCCCAGTACTTGAAAAAGCCACCCCTTAAAATTGGGGAGTACGTTTGTACGAGAGTATATTTTCTGAGTATCTGAAACACAGTATGTAGGTCCAGCCACTGTTTACGCGTGATCACTTCTTTGCAAGCTGCTTCATCTTCATCCTGACAAGAAGCTAATTACATGGAGACAACGTATTGAAGTGAACTAGCTATGAGGACTTTATCTCTGGGTAGGTTTGCTGGTTAAGACGTTTTCGATCTCGGTCTTATGCAAACTAAAAGCGAGGTTCGCTTGAAGTAACTTGACATGTCACTGCCGGCTGGAGGGTTCAAGCCAGTTAACGTGACATATGACCGAAGGACACCCAGAATAGTGAAGCTGTAAATAAATTCTGCCGGGAAATGTATAGATCTTGGGGTTTGGTTTAATTCCCTCAGAGAAACAATACTCACAACAGAAAGTTGCTTCTCCGCTCTGTTATCACAGAGAAGAGTGCGATGCTAAACGCTAGATAGGTGATTCTCTTTGAATAATATTGCCGCGTCCACGCTTTCACAATTTTACATGAATATGAGTATTGTACTATGAAGAGATATCTAAGAGCATCACGCTCTTTTGGAGCTAGAGAGCAGGCACTTTAAATCCTGAAAATCCCGTATCTGCATAGAGTAACTCCTAAGATTAGAACGCTATCCAGTAATCTTAGTCGCAGTCTACTCTTTATCACTGAATCTCATTGTGTAGAGACTCCTATGTAGCTCTCCATCACCACTTTTCTAAGCTGTACTCACATTATCAATAAATTTGATCAGAAATTCAGATAAAGAACTAAGGAACAAAGAATGAATAATTAGAAAAAGAAGGGAGGCAACTCCATGGAAGTAATGCCTATCTAATTGAATATATAACTATTCTTTGAGAACTTTTAAACTTAATTATACCAAAGTGATAGGAGCAACTATATAGAACATGTCAATTGGTTCAATCATGCATACTGAGAGAAACTGAGATACTAACCTGACACTTTGTATGTCGGCATTCTCGAGTAGGCCACACACAACCCTGAGGTCGAGTTACACAAGTCCAACGCCTGTCTCGGACAAAACTTCTGCAGTGATAACTCCTCTCAAGTGAGTATTTTCTCTTGTTTTTATCGATAGTATCTGCAATCTTGCCGGTCGTTTGTTTTCCCTGAAAAGAAAGCATAAAGCAAATAATTTCACATGAAGTCAAAAATTATGAAGAAGTATAAAATTCAAGGAGTGCAGTTTAATTAACGAGTTTGGACCTGATGAACCACTCATGCACATGTTTTCTTTTAGTTGTTGTAATGGTGACGACAGTTAAATGAAAATAAATCTTACAATGAATACATATTATTTGTCACAAAATCCAAAAAATGGCAGTGCTTCAATGAAGGAAAGCTAAGAAAATGTTGAATGTGTTTGCTAAAATAAATATTTTCCACCCCATCCTTATTTTCTTTAAACCCTTGCCAAGATACAAATGAAGAAGGTGTTTTAATAGAGTTCATAGGACGTGGATACGCAAAACATATATTTTACTCTTCAAAGAATAGTATGTTATCGAGCAGTCTGCACTGACAGTTGAGACATTCAATAACGCAGGGGAGCATCCATGATAGAGAATCTCTTGGAAAAACATACTATAAACATGAATGAAATGAGTAATAAAGAGTTAATCAACCAACTCCATGGTGGGGGAACTTCAACACACACAAAAAAAGCCGGCCAATAGTTTTCTTCAGTCATTGGCTTGAGGAGGGAGGGTCCTTTCAGAGGCTGTCATATACTATCTTAAAATCTGCCGGGGTCCGGCGCCGGTCCCTGTCATCTGCTTGATTGGAGCGAAGCTCACCTATAAGAGAAAGAGATCTCTTGTCGTCACAACACGAGTGGGCTATGTTACGCAGAAATAGCTTTAGACACTAACAACAAAGCGACAATCTACACCTATCAACCATAATAGTTTTTTCATAAGTAAGTAAATCTCTC
>NW_021031083.1:0-10711 GCF_004153795.1 Camellia sinensis
TTCTGATCCATATCGAAATGGTTTTTGAAAAGTTTTAGTAAAAGTTTTGATTTTTGCTCAATTAATCTTTTTACAGAACTTAGACCAATTTTTGACGAACGGAAAATTTTCAAGTACCCACAACCTTCAAGATTTTAATTGATTTCAAATACTAAAGTCCTCCTGCTCTTGAATACAAAATTGAAAGTTTGCTTTTTCATTACAATTCATAAAGAAAACTTGAAAAGTTCTGATTAAAAGAAAGTATATAAAGGTGTCTGGGAACAATGCACAAGGGTCAGGTGTCTTTCTTCGGGGACGGCACATGTCTCCCCTCCCCACCCAGAGCCACGTTCCGAAGGGACCGACTCTGATGCACACCCAAAACACTTCTGAACCGCCCTCACCAACTGTGAGCCGTCTCACTCTGAGAGCCAATTCAATGCACTCACTACAAAGTATTGAGGGATGCAACTGAGTGAAGCGGGGGCCAGAAGACTCTGCTCGCCCCCCATGCTGTTCGGAAATATCTAGAGAGCCACCATAGGGGCCTCGATTGCGGGTCCTACGGACCGAATGCAAACAGGATTACTTTATCCCCTCTGCCGAGGCGTAAAGTCTGATTCATTGTCGCGACAGACTGACGAGCGGACAAAACCAGGAACGGAAAATAAGAAGAACCACACAGTGAAAGTCAGGCCCGATATCCAACCACTAAATTCCTCGGATTCTGGTCACGAGAAGGCAATGGGCAAAGTAGCATAGTAGCTCTAATCCCGCTAGGTATTAGATTTTTATGACCGCGCCGCCAAGGGGCACGTGAGCCTCCCACGCCAATGACGGGCTCTATAAAAGGCACGAGAAAAATTACAGTTGCACACCAGATTCGAACCAACCATCCACACTCATCAAGGGGCACAATCGAGAAGAACCCATGAAGGTTCAATCGTCCGGAAAGAAATAGGCCGCGAGCTAAAGGGTACGTAACTGGAATGGCTAATTGCCATAGATCCACAACCTGTAACTTATCCATCAACCCACAACCTGGGGAGGGATATGACAAAAAAAAATGGGAGCAGAAACTTTAAAGACATAGTAGAGGAGGATGTACCGGGGATAAAGAAAGAGAGATAAATTGGTCCTTTAGAAAGGAGAAACATACTCGAGCCTGTTGGACAGAGTGATGTGAGCAATATATATGTGAGACAGGGTGGGAAAACATTACCTGCAGCAGTAGTGGACTCCCGCGAATCTGGTCGTCTCCCGGCGATAGGAAAGAAATCCAGCCCATCATGTCTCGGCCAGTGCCGGGTACATAAGAAATGGTGCCAAACGCACTCTTGACCCTCGTATTACTGCTTGGGTAGTTACTTACACTCATACAATCGAAGGGTGAATTCGGAATACAAACCCATGCACACGGAGTGTTGGGGCAGCACTAGATGTGGAGGCGGTGCACACAATTTCGAACTGTGTAGCGAGTCTGCTGCTGTATGCAAACCAATAGTATGCTGGTCGTCGGATGGTCATACGTGACCGAGCATCGATAAGACGTCTAGGCAATGTACCAGCTATGGTATTCTATTATAAAATGAGAGAAGCTTGGGTGCGAAGAGCAATTAGTGATGGATCACCCACACGGCACACTTATTACAATTGTGGCCCCTCGGGAGGTACGTTCATACTCTATTGTTGTTCACAATTAAAATGAGTTCTGAGCAGATAACGTCTAGAATTAACTCCAACAAAGTTAACTAGAAGCAAATGAAAGGTTGCAGTGGTATGGCACACAGAGTCCTCCAGTCTCTTCGTTGCGCTCGGATTCCATCTACTGGATTATTCCGCAATTGTATGAAGGAGGGGATGGGATGATTTCGCTCATTTTGAAGAGTCCTACGGAGCGCACCACATTTCTTGCTCGCCAAAGCCAAGATCATGTGTTGGGGTCAAGGTCATATTCCATCAACGAAGGTAGGTCCTCCCCAAGCCATACACCCCTCTTTTGCAGTTGACATTGGGAGCGTTTGCTCGAGAACTTGACCCAACAAAGCTCTGGGAAAGTGCAGCGAGGATGCGAAGGCTGGCTCACACGAAAGCATGAATAACTGCTGCCAAATTTATGCATGAACCCTTGCCCCGAAAGTTGCGGGAACGGTCTTTCCACCCGACACCGTCTAAGGTAGCTAATCCATAGTTGTGAAGGTTTTGGATGAGAAATGCCTCCTTTGTGATCCGCAAAACTGAGATGGAATGAGAGAACATGAAGCTGGATACCTTTAATGGAGATAAGCACTGTTGGAGGACAAAGTGTGCCAAAAATGACTGCGCACCAGTATGTGAACTCATATGGGGCGAGATCACCAGCCTCCAGGCCCAAGACCTCGACGTCGGCCGACCACCTCTTTTTCCTGGTCGTTAGTGGAGACCAATGCAGGGGGTGTCCCTGGGCCTTGTTATACGACCCGCCATTTTGACCGTCCAGCAAGATTTTCCTGGTGGCAAGATGCCAATATAACTAGTTTGCAAGAACACATCAAAAACTGACGGTTGGTCCAGCCAGCCACATTATGGTGGTTCTGTGCCACCCATGAAAAGTATGAAGAAAAAACTCGGATATTTTCAGCCCCGGGTTTCCTAGTCGCACCTTAGAAGAACCTGCAGCTCTCTATGCCTTTTTCCAGGTGTGTGGGGTTATGTTGGCTATATACCGGTTCCGCACGCTTGTAAACGGCTTCCCGGAAAGGGTCTCTCTGTTTCGGATTGTGTTCCGGGTTGGCTCCGCTTAGTCCAACAGCGACTCAGGCCTCTCAAGTTTTTGCTTATTGAGTATGTTAGCTATTTGTTTAATCGAGTTGTCCGGTCCTTTATTTATCAAGTTACTAAGTTTGCTTATCGAGTTGTTGGGTTTGGTGTATAATCGAAGTTGCTTGCTTCCCCTCCCCTTACTCTCTGAATTCCATATTTTTCTTGTCAAAGTCTTGCTTATGAGTTGTAAAGTTTGGTTCCGGTTTGTTCTGCGGTCAAACCCCAGATTAATTCGATTTGTTTGTGGTTTTTGTTTTAGTTGAGCCTTTATAGTGGGGCATATGTTTAGTTTGCTATGTGATAGGGAGGCTTCACTAATCCTTGACTTTGGGCAAACACTATCTAGTTGGGCCTTAACAAATCCTCCCTCTCCATACTTTCTTAACTCCAATCCCTCTTTTTTGGTTGCGTTTGCCCTATAAAGCATGATAGCGTATGCGACATGCACCAGGGCTGATTTAGTAGGTGCCCCAAATATTACACTTTTTTTAACAAAAAGCTGTTTCATTCCATCATAGCTTCCTTTTACAACATTTTACACAGGGTAGCACAGTTTTAGAAGAAAAAATAAAATTGCCTAACCGCTCAAGGGAGGGTTTTCTTTTAAAAACTCCCCAATGGGCCGGGTCGGGCAATGTGCTACACTAAAACATGTAAAAAGAAAAATAAAGGCAGAGATACATTTTCTACATCAAGTGGGGCTGTCCGAGCGCCTGGGGCCACACTGTTTATCAGTGATGGCTGTCCTTCCCATCTCTTCGGGGGCGGTACCTCTGTATTTGCTCAGTCCTCGGCCGGTGCAATCCACTGAACTCCCTTCTGCCGACCACGTACTTAAGGCATGGTCAGCATGCCCAAGCTGGTGGACACGCTGGAAATGCACATACCAATAACTCCCACTCCCCGTGGCAGTCTTTGGCTGGTGTGAAACCTTTGAACGCCCCTGTCCTTCTAGAAGGCCTTGAACCCTTGGCCAATCTTCTTGGGGACATGCTTGGCCAGCTTGTATTAGCTTCTCCAAGAAGCCAGGCCTCCTCTTGGCGAATCCGGACTTGGGCCTCCCGCCATCTTTCATCTCCTAGCTTCTGGAGAAAAGCCTAGAAAGATATAAAGCAATTAATCCTCTCCCTTTGTTTGGAGGTTAGAGCTTTTTGAATCAAAAAACCAGAGCTTCTAATAATCTACATATCTGATATATATCCTCTCTCTAATATAATGACTACCTCTCTCACTACCTCTCATCTCCCTTAGGGTTGGGTCGTTATGGTCAACCCTAAAGTGCATTTTGACCTCTCGCTACTTTTGCACTATAACAACACACACCATCTAACATACCTTGGCCTAGCACCGACCATGATTGGAACGCGAGGAGATGCAATCACTTGCCTCAGGGTGTTTGGTGGTCTTGATACGTTTTGGGCGGATCGTGATCTCTTGGAGCGATTCGAAAGGATGTAGACAGTCGAGATGCACTATGCATCCTCTGTTTCTTCAATCACGGTTTTCTCCTGCACAACAAAAGGTGGAAACGGCGAGTTTAGCGTTATTATAGGTTGATGCCCAACAGCAACGATGAGCCACACTAGTTGTTTCTGACACTCCTGTCTTGCATCCTGATTTAACGCTTTAGAAATTGGTAACTAAGACAATGAAAGTCTTGAGCGCAACTTATTCTCGCGTGCTTAACAGTCCTTTACGAGTGTAAAGAGGATGTTTTGGCGATTGAGGGTCAAACACTCTCCTCCGCCTTATGCGTGCCCTTGTTGGTCCTATTCCGGTTGGTGGTGCTCGCACGCTTTTACGTCGTTGAAGATTGTGTGTTACTTTTGTTGTGTTGGCCATCGCAGTCGCAGACCTTAACCGTAGGAAATATCCAGGGGAGTTCTTCAGTGGTGGAATGTGATTTTGAAGGGTCTTGTGTAACCGGGGAGGAGACATCCTTCCTCTCCCCATTGGTTGTCCTTCTATGTTAGCTTTGTTGGTTTGCCTTAAAAGGGCGTCAAACATGCATGCTGTTGGTTGTGGGTTTTGGGTACCATCTCAGAGGTTTTTTGGTGGTGTGCCGTATTAGTCAGTCAGTAATTAGAATAGCTTCACTCTATATTTGGGTTCGGATTTGTAGCCCTTAGCAATCGCATCTCGTACTTGCTTTGTAATTCCTATATCTTGCCTAATGAAAATGTGGCCCATGTGTTTAGCCTAAGATAATAATCTGTACATGAAGATGTTGGCACTTTAGCTTACTTGCAAGCTTTTTTGGTCTGATTTTGTCCGTGCTTTAGGTCCTGTTGGCCAATGTTTTTTGTCATGTTCGTCGTGTTTTTGCATAGCTCCTTTGCATTCCCTAGAACTTTGGCCTTGAAGCAAAATGGAAGTCATGTAGCTCCTTTTGGTTAAGTTCTGGCTTTAAATGATTTGGAGTCCACCTCTCATGCTATTTCAGTCCCTATATAATGCTTGTATGACAGCATTTAGTACACGATCCTTATCTTTATGCCGTTATGAGATGTTGATAAAGTTTGTTTTGCCTTGCCTTGAAAGGGCATTGTGGCATTGCTTGTATGTTTAAAGTCACTTGGTCCTGGCCTATATCAGGGGGTTTTTTTGAAGGGCTTTCCTTTTCTTTTAGCAATATATGCTTAAAACTGCTGTTTTTTGGTGCAATTGAAAAATTCAAATGCCGACTGAACAGTTTTGTAGCTTGGGATACAGGTATGAGTGATGCTCCCTTTTGGTGCGGTCCTAGTTGAATGCCCAAGCTTTTTTTGTATTTTTTTTCGTGGTAACAAACACTTGTTCACTCTTGGCATGCTTTTGACCTACTATACATGCTTTAGTCCTGTTTTGGAGTCCCTTGGACTGTTTTCTAGTGTTCTCATTTGTGTGTACGCTTTAAAGTTTTGGTTGACATAGCTATTAGGTTGTTTGTGTAACCCCCTTAATTTGGCTTCAAGTGTTGGTCATAATAGTAGGCAGTGCACATGTCACTTAGAGCTATGATTTTTGTTTGATGTATTGGACATTATTGCCACATCTAACTACAGCTTTCCTCTCAGATGTTAAGCATGTATTGGTTTAAGAATGTTAGTATTTAATTACCTTTTAGTATGCTTAGAAGTTGCCCCTTTTTCTCATGTTTCTTAGGATTGAGACCTTTGGCGACTGTGCACACTTGAAGTCGCATCATATTTGTGCTCTTGTACATCATCTTTGGCCTCTGTTTATGGCAAGGTTGGAGCTACTGCCATTTATATGGTTTAAGTCCACCATTGCATGCTTATCATCAGCTCATGTTGCTTATTTGGCCTCCATTACATGTTGCCCATGCTATCCTTATGGCATTTTTGTCCATGCATTTGACATTACATTGCATCTCATAATGATTGCACTTTGCATACTTAACATGATAGGCTGCCATCAAGTTGAACAATAAAATATTGCGAGTATTAAGCTCATATGTTGCATAAGAGACATTTGGAGAGTCAACATATGTTGACAATATAATGCAAACTTTACATCTGTGTTGTTGGTTGGTTTGGTGCCGTGTTCAAACCAACTTGAGGGATAAGAGGGGGTGTTTGTAAACTTCGAGTGATCACAGAACGTAAGAGTGCACTTCAACCCTCAGCTCCCCGAGCGAGTCCCATTGACTTTGGCATGCAATGACACTCTTGAGTCCATCACATATATCTTAGATTAACACTATGCCACTTTTTACATTGAATTTGCTAAACTTGGACTCCATATAGGACTAACATCATAACCGGCATCAAAATTGCAACGACTTTGAATCATGCACGAGGGTTCAAATAGGCGCCATACACTTCCCTGATGAGTCCCGTTACAATGATATGTCAGGAGAAGATAGCCATCTGTCGATACACACCTATGCTTGAAAATCCCATGCATAACACTGTCTGATCCTGAGTTATGCAAGAGTGCAAAGCAATGCCATTACAGGAGATCTTTTTCTGATGTGAAGACCACAGAAACACGCGCACAGTCAATAAGAGTGCCGACCGGTCGATAAGCAAGTACTTAGTAACCCATTGTGGTGATTAGAGATCGATTACTCAAATAGAACGCAAGCCGATGATTATGACAATCTCCAAATGGCCGGTGGAATTTCCTCACAGCCGACGAGGTTCCACAGTGTTTCAGGGGACCTTCCAAAGCACACTTTGAGACAAATTATTTCAGGAGAGAGACAGAGGCATCTGTAATCACCAAGAGGTACAGCAGTGAGCATATGGTACGGACTTAACTATCTCGGTGCGTCGTGGACCAAGCGGGAGCAGTTCGAGCCGAGTGACATCTTACATTCGCACTCCCGAGCGTGAGGTGCTGTGGCCACCTTCGCGCGATTTGCAATTCACTAATCTGTTAAATTAATTAAGAATTTTTGTAATAATTATGTATTAAGTAGGTATGAATTCAGGACATGTTACATAGTGTATACCTGTGACCCTTTCCGAGCACACATGGGTAAATTGCTGTACATAAAGTAGTGCGTCAAGTATGCCTGTAATGGTCGATTCCACCCCAAACGTCTTTTACTTGGCAAGCCCTCTTCTTTCATTATTACCCGGCACTTAAGTGGATAGCTAGAAGGCTCGACTAGGAGCAACTATTATAAATTATGTTTCATATTCTTCAACCATTATGCGTCATAGACATGCGTGCACCACTCACAATACATTTTGTGTGGCATGCATCGGCGGGGAGCTCGCGCATCGAATTCTAACTGCATTTGTATTTCAAATGTAAATTGAAATACGTGGAATAGTTTGTAGCACTTCACTGTCAACAGTTGGTGGTGGATTAGCCTGATGCCTCTCTCTTAAGTCGCGCAATCTATTGCACTGTTTGCATTTGTACATGTTATCATAACATGAAACTAGGATCATGCATTGGTCAAGAATTGGAACACAATATGATCACTACACTAGTAGATTAAGTTATTGGGCTCGGAGTATTCGGCTGGGCCTTAAGGACATTTATGCTTGTAAAAGCAATACCGCATGCGTGTGAGTGTTGCCATAACCGCATGATTACCAAATGAGGCTAGCTGCTTATGTGATATAACTGCTAGAATGCCTGGTGGATGGAGGTTATAATTCCTAAATTGGGATAATGCATTAAAACTGTGAGTTTTTAAGCCCACTAGATAGTGGCAAAAACCATCTTTCTAAAAGCCCACTTGAGGGTGGCAAAACCTGCATTTTAAGTCCCTACTTGCGAGTACAAACCATTTTTCAAAACAAACATGAAATGTTTTGTTTCCAATTTAAGGCGATTTGGTCTATACTGTTTACTTGTGCACCATACCATAGTAAATTCTAGGCTATAATCGGGTTAAAAGCCACATACATTTTTCAAAAACGGGATATCACGGTTAGTATGAGGCCGTCTTCGGATCGGGCGAGAAGGGGTGCTTCAAATAGCTGACCTTCCCCGATCGTACCCAGCTCCCAAGCCGAGGCATATAACTATTAGTGGGTACGGAGACACCCGTGGAGCCTTTGGGCAACCGAGTCAGGGTTTCCTAAGTTCCCCAAAATAAAATATTTAGGTGGCGACTCTGCATCTGGCAAAGCAGTCCATGTTTTGCACTATGTCTTTTTCAAGAAGACAATCTGTCTGTGTCTAAGAACCACGATCTTTGTCGGTTTTGGACCTCTTTGGTTCAGATTAAGAACGTGCACCAACACATTTAAGACACAAATCGAGTCCGAGCTGTAGCGAGGGCCCCACGCGGGCGCGTCTACACCTGCTAGAAAATCTGGTCGACCGACCAGTTTCCATCTCTGGTTTCTGGTTTTTCTGCAACAAAGGCAAGAGAGAGAAAAGGCAATGTATTTTCAACAAATGTGTGCATGACCACTCTCCCTATCATTGCACAAGCTCTAGGGAGTGTAGTCCTCGATCCTCGTGCCATTAATCACGCATCTCGGTGCATAATGGCCGAGGAGTCGAATTGCACGACTCAATGGGACATGAATACACATATAAGCAACTAAAGCCAACGACTCTATCATGGATAGTCAAGAGTGTCAGGGACCGAGAATTGAGGCACGATTCGTCACTTGGAGTACGAAACGTCCCTCGTTTCCCGTGTTTGGACTAAACCCTACTCCAAACACAATGCAATATGCATGACAAGCTTGAATGCAACTCTAACATGCAACCTAGATGCAAATGCCACTAAATGACGCAAACACGCAAGGGATGACATGCAAACATGCTACTAGCATACACAATGCTATGAAATAATCAATGGCATACTCAATGCAAGATGATTCTATATGGCATACGCAATGCATATGAAGACTAACAAACACAATGAAACGAACAAAGCATACACAATGCAATGATCAAATCGTGCAACAACGTGAACTAAATGGCATACACAATGCAAGATGGACTTAAACCAACATGAGTGGACCTCAGCCACACCCAAATCAGTGGCCATATGATGAAAATAAGACAACCGAAATATATGCAAACATGCACGAATGCAAAGAACCGATCCTAAGGCACAACATGCAACTCTAACAAAGCATGGCAAAGGATGAAATATGGCATAGAATGGCACATGATCCAGCTCTGAAATATGATACACAATGGCCCCAAAACATGCAAACACTTCACACGATGCATGCTAAATGGCCCGAATACCGAAACTAGTGAAGTGCATTACACTAGAGGTACACAAAGCAATGCACAAATGGCAAAACCAACCCCAAAAAGACCCTAGGCAGGTCCAAGACAATGGGAAATTGGTCTAAAATGATGGCTCGGAATGCATTCAAATGAAGCCCATGCAATGGTCGGTAAATGAGGCATACAAGCCCGACTCTCTAATGCAATTAAAGAGTGGAAATTATGGGACTATGGCATGCATATAAGCTCTGAAATATGCAATGGCCCCAAAACATGAAAACACCTCAGTATATGCATGCGATGGACCTCAAAACTCAAAGTTAAGCATGGCTATTGAACTACAGGCATGCAAAACAAACATCATTCGACCATGAGACCCAAAAAAAGAACTAAGGCAGTCCAAAACATGCACAAAATCAGTTTAAGGCACGGCCAAAATATGTTGGGAAAGGCGGCCAAAACATCATGCAAAACAAGCTAGTGAACCAAGATTTGCACTACAACTATATAAAGCACATGAGAGGTCACCAAACCAACCAAAAATAGAAGTATTCCATGCCAAAATATGACTAAAAACCCACTGAAACTTAGTCAATGCATGCAAGAATGATATGTCCCTTTGAAAGGCCAATAAGAGGGTTATTCTACACATGTATAATGGACATAGAAAATGGCAAAACCACCTTTGGACAGAGGTTATGAGGGCCCTAAAACTCACTGAAAAGGGCCTGAAATGAGGCTAGGAAGCATGCAAATGAAGGCTCCTTTGAAAGGCTGTGAAGAGGATTACTCTACACATGCAAGATAGACACCTAACATGGCAAAAAAACTCTGGACAGAGTTCATGCAGGTCATAAAACTCACAAATAATGGCCTGAAACATGCTCAAGAAGTGTGCAAATATGGGCTCCTTTGTAAGGCCAAGAAAGCTAGTAAACAAGACAAGGGGTGAGAGGGTCACCCCTCTCTGATTTTGATGTTCAAAAACACATAATAACTACTAAAAATCCGTTGGATTTCAGTGGTCAAAAGGGCCAACAAAGCTCAACACAAAGGCCCTAATGCATAGCTCAAAACAAAGGGAAATGAAGCATGCAAGGGGGTAGATGACCCCCAACAGAAAAAAGGTCTTAAACAAACATGTTTAGAAGCTCAAAAAAAGACTTTTTTAGTTTATGACAAAGCCTAAATATGCTTTCAAACTAGGCTAAGAGATGAAGCAAAATGAAGACAAAAAGAGGGAAAGAAGTGTTACCCTTGAAGC
>NW_021031088.1:0-14538 GCF_004153795.1 Camellia sinensis
ATACTAATACCTCAGTCCGTTACAAGGCTTAGCTTTAAACAGTTGGGTCAGGGCCCTGGCGACATCTCTCATAGCTCAGTGTCTAGGTGGCCCATAAGCAAGCTATTTACACTCACAAAATGAATTTAACTAGGCCCAATTTATTCACATAAATTACCCTCTCAATTATTTTATTAAATGTTTGTTACACAGATCATTCTAATGTATGCACTATTGCCTAATTGAATTTTTAACAAATGTGTCATTTCTTCTTACAATGTGATAATAGGATATTTGTACACTATTATCTTATTAAACTTTTATCAAATGTGACAATGAGACATCATTTTAATATATGCACTATTATTTTATTACGTTTTCAAATGTAGGTATGTTTCATTTGAGAGATTTTAATGTGAGATAGAACTTATGAATATAAGAATATTTATGATATTAAATGATGTATAAGTCATGAATATAAGATTTATTAATAAATGTCCCTTAATTTTATACACAACGATGTGACTATATTGTAAGGCTATTACTTAAAAACAAATAAATAAATAAAAATAAAAACTATCAAAATAATTGTTAATTGCGAAAATATTATTGCTACACCACCCTAATGATTTTAAATAATTTTTTTTTGTAAGAAAAAATATTTTCAATCTAAATATATAATTAATTATTTATCAAGACCCATTACTTAAATAATACATACATATATATATATTTTGGACATTAAACAATTTGAATCATAGTTATTAGTCTTCATTTGGGAAGAGCTAAAATAGTCTAACTTTTTAGCTTTTTAGCTATTTTAGCCTTTTTTTTTTAGCCTCATTTGATTTTTATTTTTGACTTTTTTGACTTTTGTGAGAGAAAAAGTGTAATGATTATACTTTGAATGTAACATTTTATCTTATTGACTTATGTAGCCAATTTTGTCTTTTGTGCTTTTTTAGCCAAAAAGGCAAAACCAAACATAACTTTAAATTGAATAGATATTTTTTCATAAGTTCTGTTCTTTGTAATTGATGATGTGGCATTATTTTATTGGATGACCATATATCATAGTATTCACGGCCCAGCTGTGAATAAGTCTCTCCATATAATTATTATTAGGAAAATGATATACAAATTTACTTTTTAGATCCACTTTATGGATCCAATGATATATAAATGAGATGATTGGTGAATGATTAGAAAAGATATGAGAGAGAAATTTATCTTAGATATTTTGATACATTACCACATCATTAAGTTTGAAAAATAGGTTTAAGTTTTGGACTTGAATAGCACTACTCGTTATTATTTGGTTGCCAATGCTTCTAAATAGTATAGTAATACTACAAACCCATACTTAATTATCAAAAAATTATCTAAAATTATTATCTTGTAGTTCAGATTTATTTTATATAGACGTGACATTATACAAAAAAAAATAAAAATATTAATAAAACTTCACTTTCGTTTTGCATGTGAATCTTATTATATAGTAATTAAATTTAAATCATACATCTATTTTTAATTCATTTTCTGAATTGCTACTTTTGAAATAGTAAAGTTTTTTTAAAATTACTTACCTCAAAAAAAAAAAGTTTTTTGAAAATAAATAAAGTCATATATTACTATAGTCAATGATATATCCCTTTCATGAAAGCTATCTAGATAGTGTTGACAACTCTTATCTAAGACCAGGCAAAATTCTCCAAGTAGACGGCTTCATGACTTATCGCTGTATAATTGAGTGGTTCTGTTATGTAATAATTACTTAAGAGTATTTTTGGGTTCTTGGCTTCTTATAAGAGCTAATCCCAGAAGTTACCCCTCTATAGTTTAAGATACCAAATACAATAAAATAAATGAAAGTTTAACTTTAAATTTGAATTTGAGAGAGTTTTAGAGGCTTATGGGGCTCGTAAATGGTCCTGTTTTGATTATCTGAACCGTTTATTTTTGTAGGACTATCAATATATATCATTAATGATAAAAAATTAAATCGATCTGATAATTGTAACATTTTCAGTTTATTATATTTGTCTCAGTAAAATTGCATGATAAGTGTTTTTGAAAATAAATTATTCATTTTTTTGACATATACACAATAAAATAAAAATACTATAATTATCGATTCGACATAAGTTTTTACATGGATGATATATACAAAAAGTCTTTCAAAATAAAAAAATTCACATCATCGAAATAAGACTCGTATTAAGCCCCACAAGCCCTTCAAGATCTCTCAAGTTTAAATATTAATTTGAGATAAACTCAATGCTAAATTAAACAAATACATAAAAACACAAGATTTATATGATGCAACCTAAAACTCGAATTACATCCACTATTATTGCAATTTTTACTATAATCATAAATGTTAGAAGAAATTACAGACATAGTCACATCCCCTTAACTATAAATACATAAAAATGAAATTTATTTTATGTCATTACTTAATCACTTAATTAGAAATTTGTTCACTAGTATTGTATAAAAAGAAAATTCATCTCTTGGACTTGCACATGTTGAATTATTCATCAAATCATCCACTTTAAATAACGGTCAAGTCAGTAATTACAACCTACAACAACAAGGGGTGACGCACCCTGTGAAGCTTGAATTTTCTAAATGGAAAATGATTTTTCCTCCGAATTTTGTCCCCCCGAATCTCCCGACTGCCCAAAACGATGTCGTTTTGGGCAGTTTTTTTTTTTTTTTTCTCCTTATGCAGTCTAAAAGTCTGAAACAGAGGGAGAGAAAGAGAAAGAGAAAGAGAGAGAAAAAGGAGGGGAAAAGGGAATGGAGAGAGAGAGAGGGGGCCGCTCCGCTTCCGCCAATCGATCGTAGCCTCCACCGATCGATCGCAGATCGTCCGGGCGATCGTCGCAGCTCGTCGGCCAATCGTCGCAGCTCATCGGCCAATTGTCGCAGACCCGCCTCCGCCTCTGCCTCTTTCTTCTTCTTCTCTTCTTCTTCTTTCTTTTTCTCTTCTCCTTTCTTTCTTTTTCTTCTTCGTTTCTGATTTGAAAAAAAAAAAATTTCAAAACGACGAAACGACGTCGTTTTGAGTTCGGAGGATTCGGGGGAAGAAAGGATTCGAACTACGTAGCATAATTGTTTCTAAATTCAACGAATACATAAAAATATAAGATTTATACTATATAGCCTAAAACTTGAATTACATTCACAATTATTGTAACTTTTATTATAATCATAAATGTTACAAGATATTACAGAAATTGTCATATGCCCTTAACTATAAATACATAAAAATAAAATTAATTTTATATCATTACTTAGGTTTCGTTTAAAATCATACAATCTTAATAGAGATTTTTATTGATAAATCCATTCTAGAGTTGTTATAACCCTATAAGCCATTAGGTCCACTAAAGTATTATTATAACCTATATTATATCCAATAACCTTTCTGAGAATAGTTCCATAAAGTCCATTTTTCTAATTTAAAATATAATTATTTGGACTATTTTGCCCCTGTATATATATATCGTACAGTGTTAATACGTAATAGGTGCCTGTTTTCTTCGTTCATGCAGTTTGGCAGTTTCTATTTTACGCTTTTCATCATCAATCCAATTCCGAAGAGTTACGTTTATGTTTGCATGCTCGTTTGCAAGATTGGTTTGTGCCAGGGTTTCATCCTTGTTGTTGGTGTCTGGTTCTGTGGTTTGCGAGTGAAGACGACGAAGAGGAGGGTGTTCGGTTGTTACATTTGCCGGATTATAACTACTTCAAATCAGTTTTTCAACTTTCTGTCGATTGTAGGATTGGCATGATCAAGGTTAGTATCAATTTGGATTAATGAATACATGTTCAGTTGTATGGTTCATTCGTGTAATGGATCAGATGCTCTGTTTGTTTTTGGAAGTTTATATGGATTGAATGCTCTGTTTTTCAATTATATGCATTTTTACGTGGTTATATGGAGGGGAGTTCATTCGTATTTTGTGAAGTTTGTGTAGTTCTCATTTGACTTCGATGCATGCGTAATGAGGCTCTGTGTGATTGATTTGATTATCAGTTATATATATCAATGTCAATCTGCACATTTGTGAATGTGGAATATGTGAAGAATGTGGATGTTCTCATTTTTAAATTGATGTTTGCTTAATGAGGCTCTGTGAAGATTGTTCACATCTGTTGAAGTTGTTAATGTTCGCATTTTACTTTGATGGCTTGCTTAATGTTAAACTCTTGTTAATATCTATGTGAATGTTTACATCATCATTAAACTGATGTGAATGTTCACATCATTATACACTGATGTGAATGTTTACATCATCATACACTGATGTGAATGTTCACATCATTATATTGTGGAAGATTGTTGATGTTGTCATTGGACTTGATGTTGCTTAATGTTGACATCTTTTAATAGTAATGGTGAATGTTCACATCTTCATATTGTGAATTATGGATTTAGCAGTTGAAATGTACACGTAGTCATCTATTTTTGCACAATGTGAATTTTCATTATACACTGATGTGAATGTTTACATTCCATCACACTGATGTGAATGTTCACATTCATTATATTATGTGAAGATTGTTGATGTTGTCATTGGACTTTGATGTTTGCTTAATGTTGACATCTTGTTAATAGTAATGTGAATGTTCACATCTTCATATTGTGAATTATGGATTTAGCAGTTGAAATGTACACGTAGTCATCTATTTTTTGCACAATGTGAATTTTCATATCGATTTTCATTACTGTTCATTGTTTGTGTTTTTGTGTTTTTTACAGCGAGATGGATACCTTATTGCTATTGGTGTGTACATTATGGTTGTAGTACAACTGTAATAAATGTTGCCCGCGCAATGTGCTATTCTCGTTTGGTGGAGTGTTTGTGTGAGAAATGGGATGAGTTGTCTGTGGTTATATTTCATTGTTCTGTAAACTACCTGGATTAATAAGTGTCATTTGGACAATGAGGAAGAATTTCAGAACATGGTTACTGCTTGCTAAATCAATGGGGGTTACAACATGTAGAATTGTGGTTGAGTTGAAGGGTGATATTGGTCAGTCAAGTAGTTTGGGATTGCTGCGTGTGGGGGTGAGGATGAAATTGATGCACTACTCGGGATTTTGCCACCCATAAGGAGAAGGTGTTGTTGTCAGGCCCTTGGGCAAATGGTATTACGCATGTAGGACAACGGTTTGTTGGGAGTGCACAAGAATTCGTGACGTTTTTATGTAAGTATGCCATCCAATGTGGGTTTAAGTTCACATACGTGAAGAACGAGACAACAACGAGTTACTGCTGTGTGTGCGATGGCAGGGAGGAGAGGGCGGTGTTTGTGGGCTATACATTGTAGAGCACAACGAGCAAATGATTTTTTTCTACATCAAGAGGTTTAGTGATGTGCATACTTGTGGTCGGATTTGTTCGAACATCGAAGAATCCGCGAGTTTAGTTCGGATTTGGGTCGTCGAGTACCATATCTGAAATGTGAGGGACAAGCCGTTGACTCGGCCGTGTGAAGTGGTGACTATTTTTGAAGAGGGATTATGGCTAATGTGAGTTTACCATGTTGTATGGTGGGTGTGGAGAAAGCAAAGGCTGTGTATCCATGGCGATCACTGCTTATCGTTTGACCATTGCGCTGGTGGTATTCGGATGCTGTGATGCGGTACAATCCGGTGGAGTTAGGTCAATATTGACTATGATGCGAGTAGTCAACAGTTTTGTCGCTTGTTCTTGTGTCGCCCTGCGTGTATTTCTGGGTTCAATGCTTGTCGGCCTTATTATTATCCTGGAGTGGAACATTCCTCAAAGGAAAGTACAAAAGGTCAGCTAACTTGCACGGCAACGGCGAAAGAACTGGGAGAACAATGGTTAGAAGTTTTTTTAACCTGTCTATTCATGTCCATATTCGCTCTGAGCAGCATAGTCTGGACGAAAGAGTGATTGCTAAATTATAAGTAATGTGAACATTCACATCAGTGACATTAGTATGCATGATGTGAATGTTCACACCTTTGTATGCTAATGAACAAATGTTAACATCAGCCTGGATGTGAATGTTCAATCAGACTTTTTACAGACTTATGTGAATGTTGACCTTAGTGTATACTAATGTTAGTTGATCTATTAATTAACAGTACTGTGTGAATGTAAATTTTCAGTGACTCAACAAGCAACAATGAATTATTAATGGTCGTTAATGTGAATGTTTCACATCGTGATGTTTACGAACCTGAATCCAAAAACTAGCAATAGTAAAGAGGGCAATGTACATATGAAACATTCACATGACCTATTTTGTTTATTACTATTTTTCTATTCACTTTGGAATATTTTGGAACAGTTGTGTATTGGTGTGTGTTTGTTAGGTCTGTTTCCTGTTGCCTTTGCAATTGTTGATGCGGAGACCACGGCTAATTGGTCGTGGGTTCTTGCATGAACTTGGGGAGGTTGTTGATGGGAAGCGACACACTTTCCTTTATTGTGATCGTAATGGTTGTTAGCAAGCTATGCCCGCGTGTTCCCATCGGGCGCTCATACGGTTATTGCTTACAACACTTGAAGAGCAATTTAAGAGACCGGATGAAAGGAAGTGATAATGGATTCAGGGATCACCTAGTAAGGAGTTTGGGGTGACTGTGCCTACGAGCCAACTGTGGTAGGGTTCCATGAAAAGCTTGCAAAATTAAAAGAGGAGGGTAAACAACGAGCTCATAATTTTTTCAAGGACTTAGCACTAAGCACTGGGCAAATTCATACTCAGGTAATAATAGATTCTAAGGTTTCCATTTTTGAAGTTTAGAATGGTAGGAGTGATGTGATTTAGTTTATAATGGTGACAATCTTCGAATTTGTGTTCATCTTCAATGTAAATGATTTGAATGTTCACATCTGCTAATGATGACTGATGTCATGTTCACATCTGTTAATTTGTCAAATAGTCATGCAATGTATTACAGATTTGAATGTTGACACGTGTCATATTTTGTTGTGTTGTTTGTAACATTCAACATCGTCTATCATTTAAGTTGACAACGTAATAAGCATTATAATGTGAACATTCACATTATTAAACTGGTGGCGCAGATGTGAACATTCACATTATTATACCCTGATGTGAATGTTCACATCAGTGAATACTAATGGCAGTACTGTGAACGTTCACATCTGTCAACATTAATGGTCAGGCCGTTAAATTCCGTATTGTACAATGTTTGTGATATACTGTGCAGGGGCATGCGTTTATGGGGAGATGACATCCAATGCGGCGGAGTCATTTAATAACTAGATTAAAGAAGCACGTATCTTCCTATCACTCAAATGGTGGACAAAATTCGTACTCAGTTTGATGCGGCAAATCTCTGCACGGCGTGACCAACAACAAAAATGGAATGAGGATTTATTGTCCGGACATTCCAAACAAGGCTTATGGATTCGTTCAATGACAGCAAGTGTTGGCAAGTTAGCAAAAACAACGAGGATGTGTTTGAAGTTCATTTCGATACCATCGGTTACAGTTGATGTTGCGAGGCGACATGTTCATGACTTCAAATGGCAAATCAATGGATCCCGTGTGACCATGCTGTTATTGCCATTCAGAAGAGCCATTTACTTCTCAATGATTGTGTAGAACATTACTTTCATGTAGAGACATATCGTGCAGCCTATTCGGGAGCCATATTCCCGTATTACCATCGGTGGAGAAGCGCCTTTTGATCCACGGACTTTACTATATACCGGCCTACCGTGAAAAGACCCACCCGGAAGGCCGAAGAAGAATAGGATCCCATCAAGGGGTGAGAAATTGAAGCAAATAAGTGCGGGAGATGTGATAAAGTTGGGGAACCATAATCGAAAATCATGCACGAGCCGATATATAAGAGTACTTTTTTCATTTTCAAACATTGTATTTTACATTGGATTCTTTATATTCATTTTTCAAATAAGATTGTGTGTTGTGTTGGGAAACATTGGGTGGCAATAAGAATTACGTTGCGTTGGCAAAACATAATAATGCTTAGTGTTTGATTTGTGTTTTATTTTTTACTTTAAGGTACCAATCTGAATTATGTTGGTTGTGTTTTGGATGAATGCATTCTGTTAACATTCACATTATGTGAATTTTCACATTGTTCAACTTTCAAACATTTCTGGGTGGGAATGTTCACATTGTTGTTACTGTTTACATTAATGTAACCCATTCACATCAGTGTGCACTACTCTAAATTCACATGATGTGAAAATTCACATGATGTGAAATCACAGCAATGTTTACATCAATGTAACCATTCGCATTCATCAACTCATAAGATGTGAATTTCATGACATCATTGTTGCCATTCGCATAATCAAAAGTTAACATCAATGTAACCATTTGCATCATCAACTCATAAGATGTGAATATTCATGACATCCATTGTTGCCAATTCGCATTTAATCGAAGTTATGATAGTGAATATATTCAGCATCATCAAAAATTGTTAGATGTGAATATTGACTTGTGTTAAGAATACATTATCACACCTGTCCAATATTGTGTACATGACACCTTTAAGCAATATTTTAAACCAGTGTAGTATGGTTTAAAATAGAAGAAAGATGACGATCATCTGTGATGTGATACCCATTTGACATCATGTCCATGTGTATCCCAAAAAAAAAAAAAAGAGAACAATCATCAAATGTGGCATGACGCAACTTCGCAAAATAGGCCTGAAAATGCCATATACATATATTGACTGAAAAAGTATTCTGTACAAGCAGTGATATCAGACTTCATTTTACAATTAAGCTACTGAAAACTATAAATGTCTTTAAATGGGTAACAGATTTGGTAAACCAGCCAGCAACTCACTATGATGTAACGGAACGGACCCCCCACCTATAGGTTTTTCACATTGCACTGTCTTTCTAATGGTTCAGCGAAAGCGAGTAATAATGAGTACTTCTTAATTTGACAGCCAGCATTCAAAGCGCAGTCTAAGCTCTCAAACGGCAACCAATGTCTTCACGATTATACATTGCAGCCAGCTGCAATGATGTAAACAAAGGACTAGCCTCAGGCCAACAATCCACCCGTGAAAATTGCAAACTTCTTGTTAGATTTATGACAATTTTAGGTTGGGTAAAGTGGTAGTTTGTGAATTCAATGGTGTCTATAGAATCGATTAGGCTTACGATTTGTATGCTTTCGCTAAGGACAGATTTCCACTGATATGATTGTTTGGTCCCGAGTATTTTGGCTGATAAATTGTGTCCCATAATGGTAGAATGACGCGTCCAATGTAGTTGTGCAACCAAAGCATGAGATGTTGCAGTCCCTCTTGCCAACAATGAAATTTAAATATTTAGGCACCAACGCAACAATAGGGCATAACATCCAAGTTCAAATATTACACATCACGACAAGTATTGTTTTTGACAGCAGCCAACCTGAACACACAGTATTTGTGCCTTTGTCAATATGTGGTGTCATGTATGCCTTTCTCTTTGGCGCAGACTGAAGCCTCTAAATGCCTCCATACAATTCTTCTTTCACTTCAGTACACAACAACTTGTCCAAAGTGAAAAGTTTGTGGTGTATTTGGGAAGATTAAGAATCTTTGCCCTGATACACTCACTGATGTGGTACAGTCAATTAGTTATATTCCTCGGTTGTTGGGTAAGGGTATTCTGTTCAATGAATTTTCTGACAAAGGGCCATACAATGATGCTTACCAAGTATTTAATATCGATTTGGTGTAATGATTGAATGTCCACTGCTAATGGGGAGTTATGTTACTTGATTGTGAATGTTTCACATTTCTAATGGTGAGTGAAACCTACGTGTGTAATGTTTCACATCTGTTAATGTCAGGGATATTACTGGTGTGAATGTTCTCCATTTTGCTAATGTGGAGGTGATGCTACTGATGTGAATGTTTCACATCTGTTAGGTGTGAGTGAGTGGTTACTTTGATTAAGTGTAATGTTCACATCTGGTAATGTCAGTGCTAATTACTGATGTGAATGTTCCATTTGCTAATGGTGGGTGATGTACTGATGTGAGATGTTCAACATCTGTGTGATATGATGGGTTTAACATACTTGCTGATGTGAATTAAATGTATGCACATTCTTTACATATAGTGATACGTAATAACTTGGCTTTCGACAAATGTGCAATCAGTCTCATCTGATTTATCTAGTGGACATATTTGAGCTGCCCATCGTAGATGTGAATCACAGGTGTGTGTATCATTTAGTTTATCAGGATCGGACAATAAGCAATCATAATATTTCAAATGGCCGATATAGATATAGTGAATGTAAGCCATTAACTGGTCAAGATGTGCAATCCTTTCAAAGTCATCCATTATGTATGTTTTTGTTAATAATTCACAAAGGTGCTGCCCCATAATTCAATTATAATTAATTACATGGTAAGCATGTAACATGCTTTGAGCAATACTCCACATGTATTGAACATAATTTCCATAGCAAAAAGGGCAAGAAGTCTATGTGTGTTACCTACAAACATCGGAGTTGTCGTTGTAATAAATAGGGATGAATGATGAAGTCGTGTGGCTCTACAAGATTGCGCGATATTGTATAGTGCTGGCTAGCCCCTTGATGATACGTAACAGTATAAGCTACCATAATCAGAACATGGTCTACCAACTGCAATGAGCGAATCTTCTAAACTCACATTAGGTGACATGGCGGTAAGGCCCAAGAGCTAAAGGGTTGGTCGACTACTAGAGGATTGGTATCATATATGGTTGAGCAGTGTCTTTTACCTTAATTGTGTATGTGTGTGTGTATGCCTAGTGCATGCATAGTGGTGGCCCTAGAAATTCATTAAGGAGTGACACACTATTGTACTAGCCTTAAGGCCTACGGATAACGTTGTTGGTTATGGATCTTCCTTGATGAGGTGTATGGGCGATATATGATACATCGATAGACAAATTTAACGACCACAATTGACATCATATAGTCTGTTGAGTCCAGAATCCTCGGCCACACTAGCAACTGATGCTTATGGATTACAGAAAATTTAATGTCAATCAGTTGCACATTTATGAAATTGGTCTAATTCATTAAGTATGTATGTAACTGACTGAGAAAAAAAACAGTTGGGATATGTAAGACCACTTATCATCACCGCCTGTTCTTGTGCAATTTTGTGACTTTTGCCTTGTTGAGTTTGTTCAATGTTATGCCCAGACCTTTAGTGATTACTGATATGTTCAGGCTGAACTTCTTGGACTGTTTGTTGGCTGCTTTTTGGTGGTTTGTCTTGTCTTTAAAATCTTTACGTTGCCAATTTGGACATGCATTTGATTTCTGTTTGGGTCCCTCTTTCCCTTTCTGCTGACCAGGCAGGTGGGGTATTCAAACTCGTCTAAACCTGTGTTCTTTCCTTACCCATTCTTGCTTTATGCGCTTTACCCTTGATGGGGGGCTGATAATTGTGATTTCCAATGCTGCAGTGGATTGTTTAAGGCTAGTTCATTTAGAGCCTTTTCAGTTTGTCTTCACTTGAGTGATGATGGTACGGACTGATCATTCAAAAAGCGGTCTTTGAAGTATTGTTTCTTTTCACATTCCAAAAGTTGATGGACCAACTTTGTTCAGGCCGCTGATTTCTTTCTTTCCACTCCATGCAAGTGCTTTCATGTCCATTGTCCACATTGGTATGAGCCCGATTGGTCACATAGTTTGCTCAAGGGCAAGCAATCACCTATGCCCTCAACTCCCCATGATTCTTCCACCTGTTTGTATTCGCTTCCCATTGCCGTACAAGAAGCCCAAGCTTTTTAAGATTTGTTCTTAGTTCAAGTGACCCCCAAGTTACACTCAATCATCCACAAAATGCATACTAGGGAAGCGCAGTGTTGTGATTGTGCATTTATGATTAGCATTTCCATGCTTCATTACTAGGAGGCCCATCCTAAGGGCAAGCCGGATGACATAACACAAGACTAGGGAGGCGCGTTGATTTATGAATTGTTCAACCATCACTAATCTCAGGTTCCATATACCCAAGGCAGCAAACTAGTGCCAAATCCACACCATACAGTAACAGATAACATAATGGGCATACCGAGCTCGCTCCATCTACGGACGTCATGACGTGTCCACATTGTGCTTTGTTATATCGACTCATCTGCACTTCTCAATCTTTTCTCCCAGCCTAATCGGTGGCACTTGGAAAGGCCTAAAAATACTACATTGGTGTCTTGGCTGCACAAACCATTCAAAGGTCTCTATGATAGATGACATTCGATTACAATCTTCGACGGGAATTGCGGATATGTTAAGTGGTGATGCCATTAGCTCGCCGGCCAATTAATAAACCTGCTATTTCGGCGATCTAGCTTATGTTATGGCTTAGATACTGGCTATTAGCCCATCGGGTCACGTTGTCCACTATAGTGCATATAAAGCACCCCAATAAAATACTCAGTGGTAGTGTCTCTTATAACATAACCTTACATTATTAGAGACCTAGTTAGCCAGGATTGGTAACTTTCACATTCATGTCATGCTATTATGTAGGCGATTGTGAAAAAGGTCCGGTCCCAAGTTTCTTACGCCAATCGTGCGAATTGCATTGGTTATGGTTGTGCCGGTTTAGTTGTAGATTGTTGATTGTCAATACACCTGCTCACAACAGCAATACTGAAACAATAAACTACAAAACTATTATCGAGTTTAATTGATGTTCCGGACTAGTTGAATTAACATTGATATGAATGTAATGGACACCCCTCGCGTCGACAGACTCAATCAGATTGAATGTACACAGTAAACTAGTGGCCCACCACCTGCTAGGCCTAGTAAATGTGGATTATGTTTACATCACTTAAAAACTGATGTGATTGTTACATCCCGTTGATGTGAATGTTCTCATCTGACATAATGTGGGGTAATTGTTAAGGAGCTCCGATGTGAATGTTCACATTTCTATTGTGAGTGTACTACTGATGTGAGTTTCAAACTGTAATTGAGTGTTACGACCTGATGTTCCCAACTGTTTCAGTGTCAGTGTTTTACTGATGTGAATGTTCACATGTTGCTAATGGTTGGGATGATACGTCTGAATGTTCACATCTGTTCATGTCAGTGTTTATTATTATGTGAATGCTCACTCATTTAAGGTGACGAAACGTTATGGTGGAGGGAGGTGGATGTTGGACTGATGTGTATATTCACATCTTTGTAATGTGTGCCCTCTTATATGGTGTGGGTTAACCTTAATATAGATTGGTGATTATGTTTCACATCTGATTATCTGTGTGACTGTTTGGCCATCTACCACAAACGCATAATCTCCTCAGAATACTCGGACCATTCACTCTCTAATGTGATTGGTGTTTGTACGTGATATCTGAAAACAATCTAATGCGACTGTTTTCAACATACTATCAAATACCTGCCTTGTCCAACGACTTCCACAGCCTAAAGTCTGAGAAATGTGACATTCCACATCAGAGTGTTCAGAGCCCGTATATGTTTAATTTATTAATAGCGATAGACAATATAATATGATACTGTTTATAGTCTAGAATTTTGATTGTGCGCCGGCGGGAGTCTGAACATCGACATCAACAGGTCCTCGTGTGTTCGGTCCGATCGCGTTTGGCCAACACAGAATCCATGGTACAAGGTCGCCAGACTCGCGAACCTCCTCTCGCGCCAGGATTGCTCTGAGGCCCCAATCAAATGTTATACTCGATCTTCATCTTTGGTGGTTAATGGGTCCATGTATCCGCAGTAGAAAGATAACCCATTTCCAATTGTTACTAATCTCGGATGTAGAAAAGAAAATAGGCTTGACGCCGGCAGTTATGTCATCGTATGCAAAGACTAATGCTTTGCCCCTGCCCGAACGTTCCTAGCAATTGTGCGAATGTTTTTTGTGCCCTTCAATGCTTCCCATCAGAATCTTCTCGAATGGATTTGTGGGCAGACACGTTAACAAAACCCGTTTACATCACCATCCTTAATGCCCACATTCGGCCATAAATGCTATGATGGCCGGTTGTTGGGTTTAATTGTCAAGCAAGTTACGAACGAGGGATCACATCGACCTTGGTGCCGCGGGAGTCCACCCCAAAAATCAGTGATACGTCGCTTCTCCAAAAATTGGCCCATTTGATATCTTATCACCCAATGATGAAAAACATCCTTGCCATAAGTATTGACTTAACTTATAGAGGCCATTAAGATTAGATAGTAACTAATATCGCATACATACTGAAAGTCATGCATATTTCATGCAGTGGTCGATAGGCGTCAGGCTTTCTAAAACCTGCATGCCGCTTTGAAGACCTGAATACAAGACTAATGCAAAATACATATGGGCTCAGATGACTTGAAGGTGATATTAAAATATTTTAGGGACTTCAAGTTGGCACTTTGTAAATTTCGGTTATCCTTTTACGTTGACCAATGCTGCGTATGCTTATATGATGGACCTCTGGGGTAGTTCACTTTTTCATGTTCACTTTTCTTTCTAGAGAACTAGCTGTTTGATCCAGGCTTGGTTTAAACGGATTCCCCTCGCTGTCGTGCTGCT
>NW_021031089.1:0-10159 GCF_004153795.1 Camellia sinensis
TTCCTGAACTCTTGTCAGAAGGAAACCAGTAGTTTTATCGGACTTCCACTTCATCTTGCAATACCCTGTGGAATGTCTGTTTTCGTTTAAGCCACTACTGCATATTCCACAGATAATTCGAATAGTTTCTTCGCTCTCCTCACACATGACTCATATACAGGAATGCATGGTCGCAATGCTCGAATCGACAATTATACTGTTTTTGTCTCAGGTACCAGCATCTCCGTCGATCTCATCTTCTTGGTTAACTTGTCGACAAGATATTCAGAGTCTACCTTCTCGTAGTAATGCGAGCGGTGTTGTTCGCCATTGTTTTAAGTCAACAAGACGCGTGGGCCTCAGTAACATTACTCAAACATAGACTTGTTCTATCCGAACTACCAGCGTTGAACATCGTGATATGTCTGCGCTAATGGGCATTGGCAACCGGGACTTTTTTCTCTGTGCTGAGTCTTCACTCTCACCGTTAACAGGGGAACTTTGTGTAGTAAGTTAGAAATAAGAATCTTCATAACTTTAGTATCCAGTTCCTGTTAACTAGATACTAATGTCTTCAAATGAACATGAAGTCATTGCACTCTAGTACAACAACGCCCCATGCTGCCAACGCACTGCTGGCTAAAAGTACTAACAAAATAAGAGTGGCACGACAGTTCTATCTTCTAAAACCGAGTTGAGACACCTCCCTAGTTCCTGGTCCTCCTCGCCACTCTCTCCTCTTCCCAACGTTTATTTGCTTATACATATTAGTCCTTTTAGTCAAGCTGTTCTTGAGATGTTTGTCATTCATATGTTAGCCTGGATAATTTTCTAATTGTATTGTTTGAATTAGCCAACTCCGCACGCACTCTTCCTTCCTCGGCTCCTCAAATTGGAGCCCTTACCACCTACCAAAGTCTTATACCTTGTCGATCAAACTGGATGGGAAGCCGATGTGATTTCAATATTTGTTTTGCAATGGGGCATATCCTGGAGTATACATAAAATCTATGCTCCATCTACTGCGTTGTCAGTTTATCTGTCCCCGGGTAGGTGTGCGTAACACATTCGTTTTGGTACTTTGACTCTGCTTGTTGTACTAATCAATGACGTTTGACCCTAGCTTATTTTTACTCCTCTTTACTTCCTACTCCTCTGTTCCTTTATCCATCACTGTGATAGGGTCTCTTCTGTCTGTCAGTTCTATGGTTGAGTTGTCTGTTTTCAACCTCTCACTTATCTTTATCATGTCTAATCTTATGCCTGCTCTTACTTTAAATCTATTCCATTAGTTCAATATGTTGAGGCATTGGTCTAACTGTTACCGATTTTTCCCTCAGTACTGGTTGTTTGGGCGAGGATAACCCTGGGCGCCTCGGACGTGGGGCAACTCTTGGGATCGGGCCGTAAGCGTGATGGACGTACTCTACGAACTCATCATTTCAATGGTTCAGATTCGTTCTCTGAAATCACAGCTCCTCCACTAGCTACAATCTGCTGCTCTCATTTTATCTCTTTTCAGGAGCTTTGGCATTGTCGTTTTTAAGGCATCTGTTCTGTTGGTCCGTTTAAAATTCTAATTCATCAGTGGTACTTTAGGTCATGTTAAGTTCTGATGTTCTTAGATTGTGGATACACTGTAAATTGCCAAACACACTGCTTTGTCGTTTATATAAAGTGACTCTGTTTCTCTTGCACCATTTACTCATTCATTCTGATTTTGGGGACCTTCGTCTACACTACTATGGGAGTGCACTGTTATTTCATTTTTGTTTTTATAGATGATTTTTTCTACGCTTTCACGCTTGGTTGTTTCTCTAGTGACAAATGGCTTCTGAGTCAAACAACTTTATGTCAACTTTTTGCTACAAGTGGTTAAAAACAACTTTGCTAAAACTATTAGCTTTTTCGCATCTGACAATGCATGGAATATCAAAGATATATGTCTCATCTTTCTTGTCTTTTCTTCAGTCCATGGTACTCAACATCATTGTCCTGTTCCATGCAGACCGTCCCACAAAATGGCGTAGCTGAACGGAAGCCATCGTACATATTCTTGACACTTATCGGAGCTCCTCTCTTTTTGTTTCCTCTTGTCCGGCGTATAATTTATGGGGGAGGAGCAGCTCTCAACTGCTACGCTTATGACTGATAACACTGTATCTCATACACCTTGTTCTTAGATTCTAATAATCACAGTACTTCCTCTGTAATTGAACGTCTGCATGGGCAACCTCGTGTCCCTTTAACACCATTCCTATCAGGGTTTTGGATCTGCTGTTTTTGTTCTTCTTCCTACAAGGCTCATAGACAAGTACCAATACTGGAACCAGTTGCTCAGCCTTTGGGTTGCTTCTTTAGGAATATTGGTATTTTCGAACCAAGGGGTATCGGTGTTGGATCCTCTCTCCCAGCGACTTCCCGTATCGTTCTCGTCATGTTCATCTTTTGGGAACACAAAATGTTTTCCTCTTCTCTCTCTTTCCGTTTGTCCGTATCCTCTCACGTCTCTGTTTTTGTACTGACTCTTCATGGATCTGTTCATCGGAATTGAGCTTCCTCATTCGCCACTGTACGCCGGGCCTCTCTCGCAGTTCCTCTCGATGAGACTCTTACTCCAGACCACCATCTCAAGGAACTGATGTCTTGCCTTCTTGGTCTGTCCAATGCACCTGCCTCCTCTGTGTCCTGATCTCTTAAAGCTCCTCGGGAGTCCTCCCCTCCTGGAGTGAGTCTCTCCCGTCTGGCCTCCTACTGTCTCTACTGCGAACCACGCACATTCCGGGTATACACTTTCACCTCGTCTTCGACGTGACTTAGTTGTTTGGTTATCTAGCTGCTTTTTTCTACTTATGAACCGACCTCGCATTGATTTTTGCTTCGTAGTAGGTCGCTCTAATCTTCTTTGGCAGAAGCTATGACTGATGAATTTGCAAGGCTTTAGACAAAAACTCACAGCTTGGTGACATTGTCTTGATCTTGCGCTGCCTGGCAAATTGCATTGGTCGCGCAAATTGGGATTAGCAAAATCAAAACTGCTCTATGTGGTACTATTGAGCGCTACATAAAGCGCCGACTATTGTTCAAAGGCTATCAAACAAGAATATGAGTATTGACTATGAGGAGACTCTATTGCTCCTGTTGGCTCGTCTCGACTCTTTCGGCAATGACCTGATTAGCGGTTGGCTACTCGGCCTTAGACCACTGGGATCGTTTATCAGATGAGACGTGAAAATGCTTTTCCCTTAATGGTGTTTCTTCTTGAAGGAAGTCTCACATGCAACCTCCCTGGAATCTACTATCCGGCCTCTAAATGTTTGCAAACTTCAGCGTGCTCTTCAATCTGGTCTCTAAAACAAAGCCTCGCGCGCTTGTTTGGCACAAGTTCGTTCACTATTTTCCCATGACTGTAGGTTTCACCTCCAGTTCTTATGATACTGCTCTTTTTATCCGGAAAACTGCTGCATGGGATCAACCTTGCTTCTCCTTTGATTGGGATGATAATATATTCATCCATATAAAGGAGAAGCAGGTGGTCCTTGAGCAGTTCTTCCCGGATAAAGAGCAGTAGTCATAAAACTGGAGGTGTAAACACAAGTCATGATAGTAGAATGAACTTGGCAACCCAAGCGCGCGGAGCTTGTTGAGACATATAGAGCACGCTGAAGTTTGCAAACTGTTATAGGTGGATAAGTAGACTCAGGGGGAGAGTTTGCATGTAGCCTTCATAGAGAACCACATTAGGAGCACTTTTTCACGTTCTATGCTGATTTAAGATCCCAGTGTCGGGCGGTAGCAACCAGCACATAGGCTGCGAACAGAGGTGAGACGAGCAACAGAGCAAAGGGTCCTCCTGAATAGTCAATACCATATTCTTGTTTCGAAGATTTTGGCACAAGGCGGGCTTGTGTAGCGCTCAATAGTACATCAGAGCAGTTTTGATTTTGTACGACATCTTGTCATGCACATGGCAATCTTGCCAGGAGGGAAGATCAACATGCTCCCAACGGTGAGTTTTGTCTAAGCCTGCAAATTTCATCAGTCGATAGCTTGCTGCAAAGAGGATTAGAGCGAGCTCCGATAGGCAGGTCGGTTCATAAAGTGAAAATTGAGTTGCAACAACAATAAAGTCTAACGAAGACGATAGTGGAAGGTTATAGTCTAACCGGTCGGTGTGTCGAGTAGAGACAGGAGGACCAAGAGGGAGAGACTGCACCAGGAGGGGACGGACCCCGAGGGTAGCAAGAGCAGGACCATCAAAGAGGGAGCCGGTGCATTGGGACAGACCAGAAGGCAAGGCAGTCTCGAGAGGTGGTGGAGTAAGCTCATCAGGAGTCTCGAGAGGGCCCGGCAAGGAGGGATGAAGGAAGCTCATCCGAGACAGATTCCATGGAAGGGTCCAGTAAAAAAACAGGAGGGTAGAGGGACGGACAAACTGCGGAAAGAGAGAGAGAGAACAATTTTGTGGTTCCCATAAAGAATGATGGACGAGAGATAGCGGAGTCGCTGGGAGAGAGGATCCCAATACCAGTATAGCCTGTGTTCAATATCCTGATATTACTAGAAGGCAACAAGGCGAGAACGTGTGAGTCCAAGTTTGGTATCGTTCATGAGGTTTGAAGAAGACAAAACGATGCCCGACTCCATAAGACCCTAAGGTTGGTGTAAGGGGGCGGGCTGCCATGCAGACGTCATAAGCGAAGTGTGATTATGATGACAGGTGTAAGAGATAGCACGTTTGATAGTGATGAAGCAGCAGTGAGAGTCTGCCTTCTCCCAAAATTGTTCCGGACAAGGTGAAACAAACAGGAGAGCTCGAGTAAGTGTCAAGAATATGTCGATGTTTCCGTTCAGCACGCCAATTTTGTTGGGCAGTTCTTGAGGCCAGGAACGATGATGGTTGAGTCCATGACTCTGAAGAAAGGAAAGAAAGTCGAAAATCTTTATTTCTGGCATTGTAGAGCGAAAAAGCTTAATAGTTTATAGCAATTGTGTTTTAACCATTGTAGCAAATTCGCTAATAAAGTTGTTTGGAAGCTCGAGAGCGCATTTTTCATAAGAAACAACCAGGGAAGCGGGAAATATCATTTATAAAACAAATAAAATAGCGTGCACTCCCATAGTAGGAGTCAGGAAGAGAGGTCCCAAATATAGCAATGATGAGATCAAATGGTGCAGAGAGAAACAGAGTCACTTTTTATTAATCGACTAAAGCATGGTTTGTTTGGCAGAGTTGACAGGAACACACAATCTAAACAACATCAGAACATTACATGACTAAATGCAACACTGGAAATGTAGAGATTTTAAACGACCAACAAGAAAGTGCTAAACGAAAGCCAAAGCTGAAAAGGAGATCCGCTAAAGGGGAGCAGTGGTACAGCAGTGGTAGGAGCTGTGATTGTAGAGCAGGAATCTGGAACATGAAGATGGACTGAGTTCGTAGAGACGTCCATAGCTACGGCCGATCCCAAGAAGTTTGCCCCAGTCCGAGGGTCCTGCACCAAACAACGCAGTACGGGAAAAGGTAACAGTTAGACCAATGCTCACATAATTGGACTAATGGAGATAAGAATTTAAAGTAAGAGCAGGGCATAAAGATCAGACATGGGATAAATAGATAGTGAGAGTGACAACAGAACACACATGATTGACGAAGAAGAGACCATCAGCAGTTGGATAGAGGAACAGGAGGATAGAAGAAAGAGAGAGTAAAAAAGTCACGGGTCCAAAAGTCATGTGATTACAAACAAGCAGAGTACAAAGTACCAGAAGTGTCTACCTGCGGTGACAGATAAGCAGTAGATGGAGGATAGGCAAAATACTGTCAAAAAATGTTTGAAACTAGGCTGCGACATCAGTTTGAGAGAAGACTGGCAGTGGAAGGGTCCATAGGGACCTGAGGAAGGTAAATTCTCTCGAGGCGCAGCACAGATTCGTTGGGCCAGGCTTGGTTTAAACGAGTCCCAGAACGGATGAGTAAGTGGCTGCCGAGAAAATTCCCGTGGGATGGGAGACCATTGCGAGAGACACGGGCTGGATTGCGGAAGCAATCTGTTGGAGATAGACTAGGGGCGGTCTTTTGTCGCAAAAGCCAAAACGAACTGGACAATTACAGAAAGATGATCGACGGAAGCATGACCGGTTGCTGACAGTAATTTGCAGGGGCATTCAGGACGTGGGGGGGGTGGGGGGGTGGGGGGGGGAGGTGTAGGAAGGGAACGTCGGATCTGGGGAGTGGGAAAGAACAGAGTCCACAGGGTGTGGAGGAGAGTACTAAACTCCTGGTTTTCCTTCGGACAGAATTTCAGAATTGCTTGCTCAAGAGTGGTTAAAGGAGTGCGATGAAGGAGAGATTGCGCGGATTGGTCAAATGCGGGGAGTCGAGAGCCATGAGAAAGACTGATCTAGCCGTGTTGGTCACGGTAAGGCGATAACACGGTAGCATCTTAGTACATCCACGAGGTTCAGAAAGAGCGAGCTATCCAAGCATAATACATTTTGTGGATGAGAAAATCATTAATGGTTTGAGTTGTTTCTTGACGCATCGTGAAAAGATGACTTCAGAAGCTGATATTGGTGAGCAAAGGCTAGTACGTGTTGTAGCGTTCTTTGTAAAAATTCCCAGATTTCCTTTGGCACGGAAGAAGCAGAGTGCAAGTTGGAACGACCAAATGAAGGCTGATAGATGTAATAAGAAGTATTGCGAAACCAAGTGATTATCTGAGTTTTTACTATCCAATCTTCCAGTCGCGACGATTTGGCAGCGGAGTCCGTGGTAGTGGAATCTGTGGTCGCCTTGAACGGGTTTGCATACATCCCAGTGATGATGGCGCCAAGTTTCTTTTCTTTCTGAGGAAGCCCAGCCATACTGTGCCCATAAGACAATACTTAGTCCCGTAAGAATTACACGAAATCAGGTTGGGTAGAGGAGTCCCAAGCGATCCATGAGCAAAAATAGCACAAATGAGGGAGAATCCAAAAACCGAGAGATACAGTGAATTCAGATGGTCAAAATTAGTAGAAAAGGAGTGACACGGAGACCAAAAAATATGACAGAAAGGCTGAAAATAGGAGAAGTCAACGCTGCTGGTCACAAAACGGATGGGGGCGCACGTTTACGCAGAGCACGCTGGCGGGCGACAACGTTAGCAGAGTAGAACGATACCAGAGCCGCACCGGAAGCAGTCAGGGCTGAAGTAGCTTGACGTCAGAACACAACGCGGCTCACGTTAGCAGATGAGGCGTGGCGCACGATAGCACAGGACAGTGTACGGAAGCCCGCGTAGCAGCGCGTCATGGAACGGTCAAGCGGTGGCAAATGTTTGCTGGCGGACGCGTGGTGGCGCGTGATGCACGTCTAGATGAAGGCTCGATATCTGGTGGGCGTTGGCTCGTCGTGGAGAAGACGAAGGTGGGGGTTATGGTCAAATCTGTGATTTAGGTAAGGGGAGAGGTACGCAGTAATCTGCCAAGAAAAATTGTGCATGCAGGACGACTTAGGAACAATACTGTGCTTCTGAGTAAGCATGAAAGACAATGTAAGACAATTTGGAAAGACAATTGAGGAGAGTCATATTGAAAAGAGATTGTAATCGTAACTCTATGTTTTTGAAACACGGATGTAAGGCCCATTATATAGGGAGCTTGGTTAAGGTGGAACATTATGATTGTACACTTTGACTATACATCAGAACAGGGGCAGAAAGATGGCCGAATCGCCGAAAAGCAAAGGGAATCCTATTCTATTGTCTAGTAGCTAATATCTATTAACAGATTTATTCGTGTATATAGTTATATACATATTGTATATTATTATATTCATATATTATTATATTCTTATATTAACAAAAAAGATGCGATAGGTAGGTTAAATAGAAGAGTTCTAATAGGTGATGCAATAGTTAGGTAGAGTAGAAGGATATAGCTGTGGTGGTGGTGATGTGGAATAGGAAAGTTGTAGTGGTTGTGGCTGGGTAGTGGGTTGAGGTGGGGTTTGGAGCAAATTTGGAGAGATTGTGTAAAAGTGGTATTTGTGGATGGTGTTGCAAGTTCATAATGGTTATAAGTGAAGGGTGATGAATGACCTCCGGCAGTTTGATGGCTGCGAGTGTTTTATCTTATAGATGGCGATCACATGACGGTTCTGATCATCGTTTTTATTGAATCTTTATTATCAAGTACATGATTTGTATGTGTCCATAGATATATAATTGCAAAACTAATAAAAAAATACAAAGGTAAATATATGATATGCGTTTTCATGAAATGATCCTAACCTATCCTTCAAAAAAATAATAATTAAAAAATATTGACATGCCACGTGATGTATTGGACATGTGGACAAGGCACCCATTTTGGAGAATTGATGCTTCTTAGTTCAGAACTTCATCACTATTTTCCTCAACCTAGTTCAAAAACTGTTCGTGCGATAATGAAAGTTTTGAGATTAATAGTAATCTTAATGAATGTTTTGTCTTAAAGTGAAAAGCCGCAATTCAACTACATCATTTATGAATAAAATTCTGTACTCTGCTTTATATGAGCATTACCCTCTTAACTTGTGCATGTTTGCTGCTATGCCTTTAAGAAGTTAGGCAAAGACTTTTCAAGTGAGTTGGTGCTAAGTCAGTCAGACCTTGGCATTCACAAAATTTCACTACTCCAATTACATAGCAAACTAGTAACTAAAGTAAGAAAGTGAAGCATACATAAGAGTTTTTGCATCATGAGATACAGATGTGATCCATAAGGGAGATCCATCATACGTGAGACCTACCTTTGTTTCACATCTTCATCCTATTCTGTGAAATTCTTGTGTTAGTAGCATTGGCAAACATCATTTTGCTCCAATGCAGAAGTCCATATATATAAAGGTCAATGAATAAAATGAATTATAACACGAGTGTTTCTTACAGATGCAACAGATTTGATATCAAATTCCACCCCATCCATGTCTTTTTGTCAGAAGGAGATTCAAAATGAAGTTGAAACATTTCCTTAGAAGCATGTTCACCAGATTCACAAAATCCAACAAGCTTTGCTACAATTTCAGCACTTTCTTGTACATGTTGCTTGTTAAGAGGGTCTGTCCACAACTTGTTCACCAGTTGCAGCCTCCTCCTTTGTTTTCCTTCTGGTTCGATATCCCATTTCATGTAAAGCATCTCCCTTTCTTCTGCTGTTAATTTTGAACTCACTCTCTTTGCTAGATATTCTCTTTCCTGCTTGAGTGCCCTGATACTATGTTCAAAACCAAGCAGCAATGAACTTCAATCAAATATGAACAACACACACACATACACACCAATATGGGTAAGAAATGAGAAAGATACATATTAAAGACACTGAAATACCTTGATGAAACAGAACCAGCAGGTTCATCACCCAAGAGTGCTGGGCTTGCATTGCCAAGTTCTGCTAAGTGTTGCTCCAACCATGTCAACCTTCTAAGCTCAACTTCCATGTATATCTGATCAGCGGGGTCTCCTCTAAATAACAAATAAAACTGTGTACGGTGTACAATTGAAACATGGCACAAATGCCACAACATGATGATTTGCTGTCTCTGATCCTCAAACATCAAAGGCCATGCCATGGGAGATTGATCAACTATATCTGTCTCATCATTTGTAGCCTCATTTGACTCTAGCTCTAACACCTGATTTATGGAATATATAACACATATCAAGGTGAAGGCAAAAGCACCACGCTCAAAAATAGAATTACAATATAGTATACGTCTGATGCTATCAACATCACATAATAAAAATCATGGTCCATGTATTTATTTGAAAATGGAAAAAATAAAGTGGTTGAGTTTAAAAATCCCTCTTGCACTTCTAACATCAGTAAAGAATAAAACTAACAGATTTTGTCGCTTTGCACAGCGCAAAATTATCTACTCTGTAACACACAAGCTTGCTCCCTTCTGTGCATACTAAAATCCTTCAAATTTCACCAAATTCACTAATTTATGTATCATTTCCAACATAAGTAAGAGGCAATAATCAAAATGAGTAACTTTGATCATCCATGTGCGTAAGTTACATACTAATCATCAAAGTCAAGGCCTTAAGTTCATGAATCATGTCTTGCAAGTTGCTAGATAACTTTTGTTTGATGTAGGTAATTGCTTTTGTTTTGATTACGCACATTATTCAAGTTCTTTAAGTCATAT
>NW_021031090.1:0-10492 GCF_004153795.1 Camellia sinensis
TCTAACATTACACTGATTTTCTCATACTATACTAACATTCTCACCTAACACTACACTAACATTTGACACTGCACTGATTTGGCACTGCATTGATTTTCTCATACTGCACTAATATTTGACACTATACTGATTTCACAGGTTGACTGGCACCCTTGGGCGGGCTTTCCCCAGGCGTTAAGAACGTCCTATGCCGCTGTCTAGCATGCCTCTACGATGAGGATTCTGTTCGAGGGCCCTTTTGATCAGGTGTACTACTTGGGAGAGAGGTTCATCTGCCAAACGCGGGGTATTGCTACTCCCGACATTCCATACCTGCCTCTCCCGACTATGAGGGGAGTGAATGAGTTGTAGGACGGTCCTGAGATCGACCTCCTGATGATAGGCGAGGACGGCGATCATCATCATAAGCCTAGCGACTTCACTACCTTCTTACACACCCGGGTGATGGCGGCTCTTACCCCAGGCGTGGTTCGAGCTGTGCCAGGGGTTGCTGCTACTGCGGCTGGCGATGCGCCTGCTGGAGGTGTCCCTACCGTTGCTCCCATTCCTGGATTTCTTGTGATCTCCAGTGAGATTGTATACATACGTCTGGATGGAGTGATTGAGCAGATCCCACTTGAGCACATTGAAGAGAGAGACCACAATGTTTGCTCCTGGCGTCGAGCAGGTATACATTCCTTTATGCTAGTCCATACTGCACTTTAGATTGTTTTCTGTCATTTTCATTCATTGTTCTCTATTACTTCTGTCTGTCTTTTCTCAGATTCTATTTTTTTTGCAGATTCCCTGGGCGTTTAATGATGACCTCCTTCGCACTGTCGATCGACTACTCCTCATGGTACGAATAAGGCAGACTGTCTTAGTCACCCATGGGATCGAGGTACATTCTATCTACGGTTTATTGTTGTTGCCATACTGTACACTCATATTAATTCATACTGATATCTGTTCTCTTTTCAGCTTGAGCCGACGCCAGCAGTGCCTGCAGGACCTTCCGTAGCCAATAGGCAGAGACGGGGCCGAGGGAGAGGCTGCGGAGGAGCCGATCGGGGGAGAGGTCGCGTAAGGCAGTGCTCACCTTCTGAGGAGTCCATGACCTACAAGGACGAGGAAGATGAGATTGACTTGCAGTCTAGTAGCCCTAACGATGATAGTGATGCACCTCCTTCGCAGCCGAGGAGGAAGAGAGCTAGGATGGGCTACTGAGGATGATGATGATTTGCTATTTTGTTTCTATTTTTTTTTTTTTTTGCTTTTGTTTTGCTATGTAGTTAAAGACTAGCTCCAAATAGACCTTTTTGTCTGTGAAGACTTTTCTTTTGTTTTTTACTTTATTTTGAAAAACAATGATCAGGGTTGGACCCGCCAGTTTATAAAAGAGAAGTTTTTGTGAATGATCTCTTTACACAATATGAATGGCATTTGTATGCGATGAATGATGTAACGCTTGCATTGTAACCTTTATAACTGTGAATGCTTGTTCTTGAATTGATTCATGAATTAGATAACGAATTGCAATGAGTCAAAATGTAAAATACAACTCGATAACAGAAAAACGAAATGAAAACAACTTGAAAAAGCCAAAAAAAATACTTGGTACAAACAAAACAAAACTCAAAAGTACAGTCGTGGTCCACCTGAACAAAGGCCAGCTTTTGCTGCAACTACACTGAACTAGACCAGCACTGAACCCGACCAGGCTTCACTGATGCACGGCCAGCCATCAGTGTGATGTCAGTCAGTGCTGTCCAGCTGTCATGCTCAACTCCCTCTCAAACTCTATAAATAGTGCTCCCATGCTGTTTTTCTAGCAGTATCACAAGTCTTTGATATTTTGCTCTCAAGGTGGAGATGTTACTTGTCAACAGACTTCGAGACTGGATAGCCACTTTGGATGGCTCGAAAAAGGTGAATTTTCCCGATTTCGGCCTAAACACTTTTTCCCCTTTAAGTTACACTTCTCTTTGTTTCCCATTCCTTCATGCTGCGGTTCGATGATGGAACCCGATCACACATGTATTTCAATTTGGATCTCAAGAAATGTGTCCAACAATCGAAGAATTTCAAGCACTAATGGAATCTTGGCGCGATAAAGAAATCATGCCTCAGCCCCGTTTTAGCCATGCCCAGGCTTTGGGACAAATCTGTGGATTATCATTGCAGGAGGCTCAGTCTTTAGCTCATGATGGGAAGCCGAACATCCCCAGTTTAGTTCATCGGTGTTTCGCTATTGGAGGTAGGAGCGACCTTCTCTGGTGCAGCCACCGATAACATGCTCTCTGTTTATGCCTTCTTGCACAATTCCTCCTTGTCCCTAGTTTTGGTGGAGCTAGCATCAGGTTAATTGAAGTGGCCCAAGGCTTGAAAGGGGGCAAGTGCTGTATAGGTTTAGCACTGGCCGAAAATTTGATGGGTTTGGATGCTTTCTGTCAGGGAGAGACTACCTACTTTGCAGGGAGCCCACTACTTCTCCATGTATTATTTTACATCCTTCTAATTTATGATTCTTACATCACTCAACACTCATTCTTTTTTTTTCTCTCAAAAGCGTTTTCTTACTTTTCCCTCAACGCACACCTCTCTATTCTTTAATCTCTCTTATTTTTCATCCCTCCGTAGGTATGGTTGATGGATAAACTGCAAGTAGTGGGCCCTTGCCCCAAATACTCGACCAGGGCTTACTTCTTTTGCCAATGACTAATAGATTTTCCTTCAGAGGGTTTATGGTGTGATTGGGTATACAGCCGATCTGCAGCTGATATATCTTGGCGTTGCCCCTGGTTTAATTTAGCCGAGATAAGCTAAAGCATGTCTCGACAATTGGGTGTAGAGTTAATTGGCCTTACACATTGCGTGTTCTATTTTCCTATCCCATTTCAACACCAGTTCAGGCATAATTAGATACGTCCAGATGAGGGAGTGGAATACACAGCTTCATTTCCAATGCATGCCTCGCACCTGTCCCGGTATCTCACGGCCTGGAGGACGAGAGAGATTCTGGCCCCTGCCATTAGTTTTAGTTTCACCCTGTCAGAGGAGTGTATGGCTTGGCTTGAAGAGAAGGGAGAGGTTAGACCATCTTTGGCATAGAGCCACCTGACTCAATTGTGCCCCTAGTTTTATTGCTTTGATCTTTTCTTTTCAAGTTTCAGAAGTAAAAAGCAGCTTTGATCTAAATCAAAGAGTTTGGAGAATGTACTTATGTTGAAATCAATAAAATTAAAGTTGCGAGTACTGAAAATTTTCCTTTCGGTCCCAAAAATGGTCCAAGTTGTGAAAGGGTAAAATTTTGAACAAAATCAACTTTTATTAAAACTTTCCAAAACCATTTTCAAAAACGATCACCACCTGACACGCATAGAATCGATCCTCAAGACGTACAATCTTGAATCAAAAGAAATCATAACTGCCCCTGGCTGCATATCATTACTGTCATTCTATACTTAGCTTTTCTGCCCAAAATACGGAGCACAACTGAACTAATAGATAATGAACAAGGATGACTTGAAAACAAATAGGACAGTTGGATTGGAGATAGTTACAGCCGAACGTCAGGATGAAGTTGCCTACGTATCCCAAAAATGGGAATTAGGCCTTACGTAGTTCAGTTCAGGTTCACTCGAGTATTAACTCTCTTCTTTTACGCTCTAATTTTTGTCAAAGTCGCCCTCTAGGGTTTTCAACCTTGCGAGCTTAGTTCTTCTTTATTTCTAATTTTTTGTGCTCTAATTTTTTTTTAGGTCGCCCTTTCGGGTTTTTGGCCTAGCGAGCCTCTCAGGGGTAATATTTTTTCAACTTGTCCATGTTGATCGGTTGCGAGAACTCCAGACCATCCAAGTCCATAAGAATAACCGCCCCTCCTGACCAGATTGACTTGATGATGTAAGGACCAGTCTAGCTAGCTTTGAACTTGCCCCTAGGGTCATGAATGGGAGCTTGGTTGTCTTTCAACACCATGTCCATTTCCTTGTGATTTCGGGAATTAATCTTCTTGTTAAAAGCCCTAGCAATTCAACGTTGGTAGCCCTGGACAAGATATAATGCTCTTAGTCTTCTCTCATCAAATAACATCAACTCCTCAAACCTACTTTGCTACCAATCTGCCTCTGCTATCTAACATTTAGCCATAATTCATAGGGAGGGCACTTCAATTTCGATCGGCAGAACAACCTTCATCTCGTAGACAAGAGAATAGGGGGTTGCCCTTGTAGATGTTCGGATTGAGGTTCTATAGCCCCAGAGCGCAAATGGCAATTTATCTAGCCAGTCTCCATAGGTTTCCACCATTTTTTGCAGAATGCTCTTGATATTCTTGTTAGCAGCTTCAACAGCCCCATTAGTCTATGGCCTGCAGGTTGATGACTTATGGAAAGCCACGTTATATTTTTCAAGCAAATCTATCACCTCTTTCTTGAAATGCGTTCCATTATCGAAGATAATTTCATTGGGCACCCTATACCGGCATATAATGCTGTTTTTGATAAACTTAGCCACATGCGATGCTTTTAGTACAGAGTAAGGCTAGGCTTCCACCTATTTTTTGAAGTAGTCAATTGCTACTAGAATGAATTCATGCCCATTTGACCCTTTTGGCGTAACTGCACCAATAACATCTATCCCCCCAAAAAAGAATGGCCATGGTGAAGTCATGTTGCAGAGCTTCGATAGCGGAATGTTCGCATGAATCTGGCATTTGTGATCGCGTCAAACAAAACCAATACAATCTTCTTCCATGGTTGACCAATAGTAACCTTGTCTAAGGATTTTTCAGGCAAGCATCACACCATTCATGTGGGCTTCATACTCTCATCCGTGAATGGCCTCCATAAGGTGCTTTGCTTCTTCTTCCTCGACGCATAGCTTATGCATTCCCAGATGGCCTTTTTTGTACAGTTTGCTTCCACAGATAATGAATTGAACAGCCAGAAGTCGTATTTCCCTTTTGTCCTTGGCATTTGCTCCTGGCAGATACGCCTTCTTTTCCAGGAAATTCCAGATATCATAATACCAGGAGTTCTTGTCTAAAGCCTCATCTATCGCGACAATGGTTTCATAGGCCGGCATGTACTTCTGTTCAATAATGATTGGACGCATCTTGACTTCCAATAGAATAGCTACCATGGAAGATAGAGTTACTAGTGCATCAGCAAATCGGTTGTTCTCTCTTAGCAAGTGGGTAAACGTCAACTTTTCAAACCTCGGAATCAGCATATCCAAGACCTAATGGTCAACCTTCATTTTTGTAAATCATAAAGTATTATAACGCAGCGGGAAAAATATTTAAATCATACCTTTAGGTGATAGAACCTCGTGGGTAAATACGTGCTTCTAGAATCCGAACAACAAACCCAGCAGTGGAGTGATACTACAAAATGAGTATCACCCACACAAGTCACAGTGCAAAATGGCTTGATCGTTGTTTAATGGGAGAGAGTCAGGGAGAGAGTCTGGGAAAAAAGGTTATGGGTAAAAACCACATAATGTATCTGATATACGTATCTGATATACGTATTTGATATATCAATAAATTATCTAAAATATATAATCAGATATATAACCACCAATGTCTATCTATTCATCTATCCATATCTATTGATATGATAGATATAGATATCCTGAATGGTTATCCAAATAAGTTTTGAATTAAAATTCAAACTTATATAGATAAGGTTCAAAAGGTTCAGGTTTAAAAGGTTCAAAGGGTCATGCCACATGGACGCCCAATTTCTAACCTCTCCCACTCGCACATAAGTTGGCATGATACTGCCACATCTCTATCTCAATCTCCCCAAAAAAGAACAATCTCATACTAGCCAATGCACCGTGCGACTGCTAAGAACACCTGCATGTGGGAGCTCTATACTAGAAACTATGAGCCATCATAGAGACATCAACCTAAAAAGAACAGAAATAGTGTCTCATATACCCCAGACCCATCTAATTACACCGGTCCAAAAAACATCTCTAATCCCTCAAAAAGAGCATGATTGACCCTCTCAATTCTTGCAATATATTCACACTCAATCGCATGTGGGAGCTCTATACTAGAAACTATGAGCCAGCATAGAGACATCAACCCAAAAAGAACAGAAATAGTGTCTCATATACCCCAGACCCATCTAATTACACCGGTCCAAAAAACAACTCTAATCCCTCAAAAAGAGCATGATTGACCCTCTCAATTCTTGCAATATATTCACACTCAATCCGCCTCTCATACAGAGCGATGTGAGTTGCCGGCGGTGAATTTACAACAGTGGTGTAATACTAGATGATCTTTCCTTTGCTCTTATGCCATTTAGTTTAGGATTGACCGCTTTCCCAGTGATGTCCCTTAAGGCCGAATCATACATGACCGCATGCAACATACCAAAATAGCAGAACAACCCCTTACCTTATGACATAGTCAAAAGTCATAAAAGGGTACATAAATGAAAGTCATATCAATAATGACACGTAAGACTCACACGGTGAGGAAACAGGGATCCATTCTCTCACCTCATTACTCGGTCGCCAAGCACATATAGTATGAATACATGCTACGGTGGAGTAACTCTTCAAAAATAGTGACGTCATACTCGATACACCGTACAGATATTAGTCTAGTTACTTTCTAGCGCCTAACCCGAATTCTCTATTTGCTCGCCTTCTGGGCGCCAAATGAGATCTCACATCTCGCTAATAATAACAGGCATAACATGGAAAGTGGGTACTAACATCCATGTTTGGTCCTTAACATGACCTCATCTTGGTTGTAACCCAAGCGACATGCATAGTGGATAATTTAAGCCTCTTTTGGCTCCAAATAAAAAATAAACCACTAGTCTCATCCTTGCTCGCTCCCAAGCGCCAAAGGCGATTGCTCGTGTGAGTGAGCCAATCTTGCCTGCTGACATCATCATCTGCTAATCATTATGACACAAACCATAATAGTGTCAACATCCCATCATCTCACAACAAATAAGTGATCGATCTAAAAAACATGACCACAGTTTGCGCAATTCTAGATTCCAAACATAAGTCTTATTAGCACCTCTTGCAATAAGCATATACGACAGAATCCTCCATGTGCGCCTCACATGAAGTGATTCAAGATCACTACCTCTTGCACAATAACCTCTCTAAAGATATTTTGGTGACCAATTTGCGTTCATTCTTGATGCGCCTAACTAGCGCAGATGCGCCCATCTAGCGCATTAAATCTTACAAGGAGCAAATTAATATAATACTAGTAAAGCATTCTATCCACAATTTAATGAGCAAGGTCAATGTCTAAACAACTCAGTTGACCATTTACCAAAAATAACACTTATCATGCTGAATATGCCCACATAACGTACTTTAGGCTCCCACAACAAAAAAGAGATCAAGGAATATAGGTCATCTGTTTCTCCCAAAGACAATCCGAGGATTCACTTAATAGCTAGGCTCTGGCTTTTACCGATAGGTAAGTCAGTGGGTTTGCAATTTTGCATCTACAATCGTTCTAGGATATTCCTTATGTAAGTCATCGAAGACAAAACAGGAATTCTCCCAAAACAATCCCTAAGGATCGTACATCCGAACATATAAATTACATCACCCATGCCCGTCATATCTAAAACAGAGGACTGCCCACCCTAGGTGGCGACAACCTATAAATTCCTGGCTCATAATGACTAAGTAAGGAAAAACTTCTTTTGGACCATTGATCATGCCTCAGTGGTCTTCATCGATCATCGTTGGCCTATCATGGCTTGACGAAATCTAAGAACCACTATTTAGATAACTGTTTTAGGCTGTAAAAGATTCATTGAAACTAGCAACCTTTTTGCGCTCCTAACTTTTCACCATAAAAGCAGAAGGTAAATCCCTACAGATCTACTTATCCAATTCTCCAACGAGAAGTTGGGTCACAACGTCCACAAAATAATGTTCCGTACTTATGTCACTCATAGCCTAAGTCAAAATAACCTCACTCCCCAGGAGGAAGTCTTCTCATGGTCTACACTTTCCTCAATGGTGCGACTTTTCGGTATCTAGCGAGCCTTATGCCTCAAAACAATGCTATCCAAATTACGCAATAACTTTAGAAGCAGTTTCGTGTCATAATGGAAAGTCAACCAAAAATGGTTAATCCTCAAAGACTTTGTCTTAAACTACGCAACATTAATCCACTTTCTAAAAACTAGGGACTAGAGCCTTTGGCATTAAACTAGGCTCTTTATCATCTTGCGGAGCAATCATGAATGTTTCCCTCTCAATCACCCAGAGATGACGTGGAAAAATTTCACAATTACTACCACGCAACTAAGAATATAGAGTATTCTTCTCTAACATATTAATCTATTAGTAGGCACATCTCTCCCACTATCCCTAGGATATTGGAAATTTCTTTCTATTCTCAACTAGGCTACATAAAGCGCTATGCTTAGAATTCTCTATCTTATTTACATCACCTTTATTAAAAAAAACTTTATGTGACTTAGTTACACTACCACAAAGCTGCTTACCTATATGCACATGACCTGGAGGGTTTACATGACAGCATACAATAATGCACCACATAACCCTATGTGTTTACAAGACAGCATACAATAATGTGCCATAGAACCCTAGGTCTTAACTTTGCAACCTTATGAGAAATAAGGATAACCTACTTTGATGGTTACAGTCCGCCCACAAATGGCTCTCTACTAACCCATTACTTAAATGGAGTGTAAAATCTGATATGAAGGGCACTTAGTTAGGGATATAGGCAACAAACTAAAGTGCAATTCCCAATTAGGAAACATTTTGCGCCATCATCTACCTAACATTAACAATACTTAATTCCTTATCTCTACTACACCATTGTGTTGTTGAGTACTAGGAATAATCAATTTTCCAAGCATCCATTTCTCTTCACAGAGCTTTCAAAAAAAAAACCCAAATAGATACTCGCCGCCTTGGTCAAAACTAAAAGCACAAAAGCTCTTATCTAATTGATCTCGACGTCATATGTGCAATGTTAAAAATCATCTCAAAACTTTTGACTTATGGGAGATCAAATAGTATTGACTCAGATGCGTATCGTAATCTATAAATGTGTCGAGATTGAGGCTTAGCTATCATACCCTTACACATATCTAGTCACAAATATCATAGTGGACTAAATGCGCCAATACAAATGACCTTCTATGGCATTCCTACTTACTTGTGTGCAACCATTGCGAACAAAGTTACACATTCATATAAGAGCAGGATGTCACAAGCGAGTGGGCCCAAGAGGGCCTACTCAAAACATCCATGCATCTTCTCATTAATGTGATTAAGTATAATAAGCCATCGGTTCATGGCCAATGTCAGAAACTAATTCCAATCATCCTAATGTGTGAGTTTTTGAAGACAAGTTTTAAAGGTTTAGGCCCAACTAGGTAATGACTCGCGACTAATTCGTATTCACCAGATCATAAAAGGATGTCATGGAGATATCAAGTGACTACAGAAAAAACTTCTTTTGGACCATTGATCATGCCTCAGTGTATTCATCGATCATTGTTGGCCTATCATGGTTGACGAAATCTAAGAACCACTATTTAGATAACTGTTTTAGGCTGTAAAAGATTCATTGAAACTAGCAACCTTTTTTGCGCTCCTAAACTTTTCACCATAAAAGCAGAAGGTAAATCCCTACGGATCTACTTATCCAATTCTCTAACGAGAAAGTTGGGTCACCAATGTTCACAAATCAAGGTTCCGAACTTATGTCAATCATAGTCTAAGTCAAAATAACCTCACTCCCCAGGAGGAAGTCTTCCATGGTCTACACTTTCCTCAATGGTGCGACTTTTCGGTATTTAGCGAGCCTTATGCCTCAACAATGACTATCCAAATTACGCATAACTTTAGAACAGTTTTCGTGTCATAATGGAAAGTCAACCAAATTATAGAAATGGTTAATCCTCAAAGACTTTGTCTTAAACTACGGCAACATTAATCCACTTTCTAAAAACTAGGGACTAGAGCCTTTGGCATTAAACTAGGCTCTTTATCATCTTGCGGAGCAATCATGAATGTTTCCCTCTCAATCACCCAGAGGATGACGTGGAAAAATTTCACAATTACTACCACGCAACTAAGAATATAGAGTATTCTTCTCTAACATATTAATCTATTAGTAGGCCACATCTCTCCACTATCCCTAGGATATTGGAAATTTCTTTCTATTCTCAACTAGGCTACATAAAGCGCTATGCTTAGAATTCTCTATCTATTTTACATCACCTTTATTAAAAAACTTTATGTGACTTAGTTACACTACCACAAAGCTGCTTATCCTATATGCACATGACCTGGAGGTTTACATGACAGCATACAATAATGCGCCACATAACCTATGTGTTTACAAGACAGCATACAATAATGTGCCAAGAACCCTAGGTCTTAACTTTGCAACCATAGAAATAAGGATAAGCTACTTTGATGGTTACAGTTCGCCCACAAATGGCTCTCTACTAACCCATTACTTAAA
>NW_021031095.1:0-11753 GCF_004153795.1 Camellia sinensis
ATTGGTTAAATCATTAAAGTTCTATTTTTTCTTTCTGCTACACTTAGATGCAGCGTGATATGGTGGAGTGTTCATGGATTATTTCCCAAAGACTGAGCAAAACAAGTTTGAATTCAAGAATCATTACTCCCGGCCCCTTATCCACTTCTTATATCTTTTAATCTTTACAAATTGATTTTCAACTTCAAGAAGAAATTCTTTTAAATTTTCAAAAGCATCACCTTTATATTTTTCAACAAATTATAATAAGTGTATTTTTGAAAAATCATCAATAAAATGTGATAATAAACTATCTATTCCACCACGTGTTAAAATTCCTTCAAATTTCATCAATAAAAGTGATAAAATATCTATTCCACCACGTGTTAAAATTCATTCAAAATTCATATAAATCAGTGTGAATTAATTCTAACAATTCAGTACTTCTCACAAACATCTTATATATGAGGCCTTTTATGTATTTTGCTTGACTGCAAACTTCACATTCCAAATTCATTTGTTAGTCTGGGAATTAATCCTAACTACTCTCATGACTCCCACATATCGGCTATTTAATATGACATAAGACGAGCATGCCAAAAAATTCATAGAAAACAGCATGTAAACAGAAACATGTGCTTTCTTATTCTCAACATTTAATTTTAAAACATTCCATCACAGTCATACCCTTTTCCACAAAATGCCTTTTAGTAATTACATATTGGTCAGATTCAATAGTCTGTTTGAAACCAGCTTTTGAGCAAATAACTTGACATTTAAATTTTTTCTTCATGGACGGTGTGTACAAACACATCCTTTTAAAAACAGCACACGTCCAGAGGTAAAATTCAGCTCAACATCCCCACACCCAAGCACCTTGGTTTAAACTAGAGTCACCAAGCATAACGGTCCTCTCCTCATTAAAAGAGTGTGAAATCTTTGAACCAATCTTTATCATAGCAGACATGCCTATTCGCACCAGAGTCTGCCCACCACCCTTCTACAGATTGAACCATAAAAATATCTGTAATCATAGCCACAAATGGTTTCTCGGTAACATTAGCCTCTGGTCGAAACTGTTGTTTCCGAAATTTGCAAGTTCGAGCAATATGCGCACTTTTGCCACACATAAAACATGTCACATTTGTTAGATCTTGTGAAGGGGGTTCTTGGTTCCATTTCTTTTGCCTCGAGTAATTTTTATTTTGTGCCCTTCCAGTATTTTTTCAAATTTTTTTAACTGGCTTCAAGTGACTATTTTTATGAAATCGACTTTTAGGTAAAGTATTTCCAGAAGTTAAATTTACCTTAGCAGTGGAATGCTCTTGTGTCATAAGCGCATCTTGTCCTCGTGCTTCCTTCTCCACCCGAATCCGTGTGATTAGAGTCTCTAAGGACGTCTCTTTTTGCTTGTGACGCATCGACTTCTGGAACTCCCTCCAAGATGATGGAAGTTTGTCAACAATACTTGCTACAACAAGATTGTCTCCAATTTTGATGTCTTCAGATCTAACTTCAGCTACTAACATCTGAAGATCTTGAACTTGCTCCACCACTGATTTTCCATCTATCATCTGATAGCGGAAAAAACGACTTGCAACATATTTTTTAGCGCCTGCCTCTTCAGTGTCATATTTATTCTGCAAGGCTTTCCAAATTTTCTTGGCAGTGGTGTAAGTAGTATCATAATAATTATAAAATTGATCTGAAAGACAATTCAAAAGATAGTATCGACATTTATACTCATCTGTGTTGTATTTCTCAATGTTTTCAAGATGAGCAGCATACTTCTCGTCGATCATCTTTTAAGTGGGGACTTTGTTCAGATTTTTCTCGGTCATGATAAAAGCCACCTTGAGGAGACTGAGGTAGAAAAGCACCTTACCTTTCCATCTCTTGAAATGAGCTCCCTTGAACCGGAAGGGCTTGTTGAGATCGCCGGTATTCTCGTTGGACTTCTCCAGTATTGGCTCCATGAACTTTTGTTTTTTGAATCTCCTTAAAATTGTTAGTGATACTTACAAATAAAACACTAGTTAATACACAAAATAAAAGTTACAACAATTAATATAAGGGCTGAGGCGCGAGAAATTCGCTCTTTTTAAGGAGATTCAAGCCCTCTGCGGTTAGGCAAAGCCTCACACCGGTGCAGCAGAAAAAATCTTAACTTGTCCCCCCCAGGATACAACAGCCCGACTAAGTCGTATAGTTAACCAATACTACACAATTGGTTGAACCCAAAGCTTTATCACACACACCCTTTTTATTTGCCTGATAATCTCACTCAAGACATAACAACACAACCAAAACTTCTTCTCTCGTATGTGTCTCTAAAGATAGGATATAAGTTAATATATATATAGAAATCAAAAAAGGTTCTGGTGGATAAGTTACTGGAGATAAGACCAAGACTTGGTGAAGACGACTTGAAAGACTTGGAAGACATGGACTTGACTTGGAAGACTTAGACTTGGAAGTCTTGGAAGGATAAAGACTTGGTGGACTCTTGGAAGACTTTGGCAAAGCCTTAGCTTGGAAGGCTTGGATGGAAAGAATGGAAGGACAAGACCAAGACTTGGATGGAAAAGTCTTAGAAGACTAGGAAGACCTGATGGAAACTAATATCACAATATAATATTAAAATACCTGCTAACAAAAAATAACGAATCTTATCATATCGATTCGGTTCTCGGGTTAAGCCTAATTCCAACTTTAACCTTTATATATTTTCATATAATTGGATGAAAACACACTTTATGATTATGAAATACTGAATTAATCATTGTGTTTGGTTTTAGTTTTCTGAATTTAGTTTTTTGAAAACTGAATTTTTTATTTTTCGCATTTTTTTTTTGTTTTTAGTGAATAATTTTTAAATTTTAATTAATTTTTTTTACTTTTTTAAGTAATTCCTACTACGATTCTCTGAGTGGCGAGGGGGCGTTTTATGCTTGCGCCCCTCTCCTGTCGCCACATCTTTATTCTTCATCTGGCGTTTCAAGGCCTCCATATCCGCCACCATCCTTCGAATTAGTTCATCTTGTTCCTTCACGCGATCTTCCAGGGCTTGAGGATCAATCCTCCTCCTTTGTCTGTCAGGACTCTGAGAGTGACGAGGGCTGCTATTCCGTCTTCCCCTGCCACTCCTCCTGGAGTTATGTTGTTGGAGTTCCAACTCCGCCATGGGAGGGACGGAAGGTAATCCTTCTCGCCTTGCGCCCCCCTCTGGAGTTAGTCCGTCGACGGCGGACTGCGGTAGTTCTTCAATGTGTGCCATTGACTTGAGAAAAAAGGAGAAGCTTAGTCAAGAGGTTTTGTTCTTGTCTGTTCTTCCCACAGACGGCGCCAATTGTACGGGGAGGAAATAATTCTCCTCGTATAATCCTGTTGACCAAGTCCACGCTCCTCCGTACGACGTCGCTTTATCACCTGAAAACACAAACGTGAGCTAGCCGGCGGATGTGTGCTTTTTTATCAGAAGTGAGATATTTATCCCACCAAGCTTTAAGGGTACTAGTAAATCCAGTAGTGATTAAGAGGACTGTACGGGGAGGAAATAATTCTCCTCGTATAATCCTGTTGACCAAGTCCACGCTCCTCCGTACGACGTCGCTTTGTCACCTGAAAACACAAACGTGAGCTAGCCGGCGGGTGTGTGCCGGAAACCTCTCCGATGCCTAAGTCAGAAAAACTTGACAAATAGACAAAGCTCAATGTTCTCAGAAAGCAAAATTATGTTGTGTTCTGTTACCTCCTCCAAGGTGATGTTTGTGAGCTTTTTATAAGTTTCGTGTGGCACAATCCTAGTAGGACTCTTATTCCTCTATGCAGAGTCCTCCTAGGATTCATACTCCAAAGGATAATGCTTATCCTTTTACACCCTCCCCCACTGCTTAAACCAAGTGGGATGGTTTTCTTTACGGCCGAACTTCCTTTTGACCGAAGTAAACTTGGCTATACCGAGCCACAGAAGGCCGAACTATCCTTAGTTCGGTCTTCTCCTCCAACTCTTTACTTCGGCTGCCCTGTTCGACCTTGATGCGCTTAGATCAAACTTCCAAGTAACAAGTTCTGACCGACCTAACCATTGTAAGTCACGATCGGACTAACTCTTAGATCGGCCTAACTGTGAGTTGCCTCCAGACCGGATTAGTTTTACTCTTTCTTGGGCCGAAGTAACTTTGTCTTCCCAAGGCCGGAGTAGCTTTACATCCATGAGCCGAAGTAACATTTACTTCTCCCAGCCGGAGTAACCTTTACGGCCTTACTTAGTCCTTCGCGTTTTGGGCCTCAAAGCCCAACTTGCAGCTCGCCTACAGGGCTATTTCGCAAGGATATTGGTGGCCATATATGCAAGCAGACTCAGAAAAATATGTGAAGAAGTGTGAAAAATGCCAGAAATTCGCACACCAAATACATCAACCAGCAAGAGAACTCCTACCCTTAACTAGCCCATGGCCTTTCGCAATGTGGGGCTTGGACATAGTAGGACCACTTCCAACAGCGCCCGGTGGCAGAAAATTCTTTCTCGCAGCAACAGACTACTTCACAAAGTGGGTGGAAGCAGAAGCATTGACGTCAATTAAAGAGAAGGATGTGAAGAAGTTTGTTTGGCAGAATATTATCACTCGGTTTGGCATACCAAGAGCACTGATCTCAGACAATGGAACTCAGTTCGACGGCAGGATCTTTAGAAGCTTTTGCGAAGAATACAAGATAGAGTTCTACAATTCCACTCCGGCATATCCCCAAGCAAATGGGCAATGGCAAGCAGAAGCATCAAATAAGCTCGTCTTGGATGGACTAAGAAAGGCTAGAGAAGGCAAAGACAAGGTGGGCAGATAACTTCCTCATGTTTTATGGGCCACCGCACACACCACGAATCTAACAGGAGAACACCATTCTCCTAGGCATATGGAATGGAACGGTGATCCCCTTTAGAAGTGTGGCCTCCCACAATATCGAATAGCGAAAAATTGATCCAAGACTTAAATGAAAGAAGTACATAGCCTTAGAACTATCACCTTTATGCAAGAAGATAGAAGGAAAGAGCTTGATGTCACACATCGCCTTCGTCCTACCCAACAGATTTAATTCGTAAAAAATACAGTTCAAGGACAAAGAGTTACATCGTCATAGAAAAGTTCAAAATTGGCGATATTGGGTAATTAAACGCAAAGTAATGGAAACACTCTATGTCCAGGAGACGCAATTAGGCCCAAATTGGGAAGGTCCTTATAAGGTGGTGGGGTTAGCCGGCAAAAGGGGGCATACAACCTAGAAGACAAGGATGGCAAGGCATCCCTAGGCCATGAACACGCCCAAACGCTCAAGTATTCTACTTTTAGTTTTTTTCTTCTAGCACGTGTAATTTTTTTCTTTCTTTCAATTAAAACAAGCGATCTTTTCAGCATTGAGTTGTTTCTCGTAAGAGTTACTTAGTGAAGATTAGGAAGAGAGAGGAGAGGGAGGGGGAGGGAGGGGGGGGTAAGATGTAGGGGAGAGAGTAGGGGGGAGTGGGGAGGGACGGAGGAGAGAGAGAAGGGGGCGAGGGAGGGGAGAAGGAGGGAGAGGGGGAGGGGAGGAAGAGGTGTAGAATGGTAGGAGGGGAGAGCAGAGGGAGGGCGGAGAGGGTAAAGGTAGGGAGGGGAGGGAGGGGGGGAGAGGGGGGGAGGGGAGGGGAGGGAGGAGTGGGGAACGTAGGTAGGGTAAGGGAGGAAAGGGGAGCGGGAGAGGGGGAGAGATGGACGGGAGAGGAAAGGAGAGGGGGGGGGAAGGGGGGGAGAGGCGGAGGAATGGAGGGTGGGGGTGGGGGAGGGAGGAGGGAGGGGTGAGGGGAGAGGAGGGGGGAAGAGTAGGGAGGGGGGGGTAGGAGGGGGGGAGGGGAGGGGGAGGGGGGGAGAGGGAGGAGGAGGGGAATGGGGGGGGGTGAGGGGGGGAGGGGTATGTATAAGGGAGAAGGGGGTAGGAGGGGAGGGAGGAGAGGAGGGAGGGAAGGGAGAGGGGGGGTAGAAGAGAGGGGGGGGGAGGGAGGAGGGGGGGGGGGGGGAAGGGAGGGAGAGGGGAGTGAGAGGGGGGAGGAGGGAGAGGGGGGGGAGGAGAGAGAGGGGGGAGGCGGGGGGGGAGAGGGAGGGGAGAGGTAATGAGTGGGTGAAGAAGGAGGGGGGGGGGAGTGGGGGGAAGGGGGTAAGGGGGTAGAGGGTGGGGGAGGGGGGAGGGGAGGGGGGAGGAGTAGAGGGAAGAGAGGAAAGGGGGAAAGAAGGAGGGACGGGAGAAAGGGGGAGGGGGTAGAAAGAGGGGAGGAGAGGAGGGAGGGGGGGGAGAGGGGGGAAGGGGGGGAGGAGGAGGAAGGAAGGGGAGGGTAGGAGGGTTTTGTAGAGGAGGTAAGAGGGAAGGAGGGGGGGGAAAGAGGAGAGGTAAGGGAGGGAGAGGGGAGTAGGGTGGGGGGATAGGAGAAAAAGGGAGGGGGGGGGGGTAGGGAGGGAGGAAGGGGAGAGTGGAGGGGTAGGGAAGGGGAGGCTGGAGGGAAGGAGAGAAGGGTAGGGGGAAGGTGGGAGGGCGACAGAGTAGGGAGAGGGGAGGGGGGAGGGACGAGGGCGATGGAGAAAGGAAGGGGGAGAAGGGGGGGGTTGAAGGGGGGGGAGAAAAAAAGGGAGGGGGGAGGAGGGAGGAGGCGGGGGAGGTAGGAGGGTAGGGGGGGAGGGAGAGAGAGAGGGGAGGGGAGGAGGCAGGAGGAGGAAGAGGGGAGAAGAGGGGAGGGGGGGGGAGTAAGGGGAGGGGAGGAGGGGTAGGAGGGGGGAGGAGGGAGGGGGAGGGAGGAGAAGAGGAGGGAAGGGGGGGGAGGGTAGAGAGGAGGAGGGAGGAAAGGGAGATGGAAGGAAGGAGGAGGGGGAGGGGAGGGGATATGGGGGGGGAGGAGAAGAGAGAGGGATAAGGCGGAGGTAGAAGAGGGGGGAGAAAGGGAGAGGGGGAAAGGGAGGGAGAGGGGGGAGGGTGGGGTAGGGAGAGAAGGGGGGGGAAGTGGGAGGGGGGTGAGAGGAGAGGAGGGGAGGGTAGGGGGGGGGGTGTAGAGGGGGGAGGTGAGGGGGGGAGGGAGGAGGGGGGGAGGGGGAGGGGGGGAGGAGGGGGAATGAGGGGAGGGGGGGGGGTGGGAGGGGAGGGCGGGGAGGTAGAGAAGGGGTAGAGAGAGGGTTAGCCGGGGGGGGAAGAGAGGTGGGAGTAGGGGGGGCAGGAGTATGAGGATGGGGGGAGGAGGGGAGGGGGGGGGAGGAGGGGAAGGGAGGGTAGGGAGGGGGGAGTAGGAAGGAAGAGGGGGGAAGAGGCAGGACGGGGGGAGGGAGGAGGTAGAGGAGAGGGGAGTAGAGAGAAAGAGGGGAGAGAGGATGAGCAGGAAGAGAGGGGAGGAGAGGGAGACGAGGAGGGGGGAGGGGGGGCGTAGGAAGAGGGAGAGGGGGGAGGAAGGGGAGGGGAGGAGAGAGGAGGGGAGGGGTAAGACGGAGGGGAGGAGGAGGGGAGAGGGGAAAGGAGGGGGCCGGGGTAGGTATGTGGAAGGGGGCGTTGAGAGGAGGGTTAGGTAGAAGGAAGGAGGTGGGGGTAGGGGGGAGGGGAGAGGGGGGGGTAGGGAAGGCGGGGAAGCGGGAGGGAGTACATAGCAAAGCAATTTTACTCTAAGTTAGCTGGAAAAATAACTTAGAGGTGGCTGGAGAATAAAGCCAACACCTCTCCTAAGCCCTAGGATAAAGGATCCCAGGCTGCAGGACGTTTGTCGGAATAACCAAACTTTATTCTAAGTTAGCTGGAAAATAACTTAGAGTTGGCTGGAATAAACGGCAACACCCCTACCTAAAGCCCAGGATAAGGATCGCAGTTGCAGGACGTTTGGGTCGGAATACCAAACTTTATCTAGTTAGCTGGAAAAACTACTTAGAGGTTGGCTGGTTAAACCAACAACCCTTCCCTAAGCCGCAGGATAAGGATCAGGCTTGCAGGATATTGTGCGGAAATAGACCAATACCTAGAAGTTTAGCTGGAAAGAACTAACTTCAATAGTTTGGCTGGAATATAACCCAACCTTGTTACTAACTTACACCGAAGTAAGTCAAGGCTGAAGAAGTGGTTGGCTGGAATAACACAACTCTTGTTACTTGCTCAGCCGAGTAAGTGTGAGGCTGAAGAGTGGTTTGGCTGAATAAACCAATCTTGTTAGCTGCTTCAGCGAAGTTAAGTGTAGGCCTGAAGAAGTGGTTGGCCTGAATAAACCAACACTTTGAGTACACCTTAGCCGAAGTAAGTGCATGACTAAGGAGTGTTGGCTGAAAAAAACCAACTCTTTTACTCTTCAGCGCGAAGTAAAGTTGTGAGGCTGATACAAAAAACAAGAAAAAAAAAGAGTGGTTGGCTGGAATAAACCAACTCTGTGTTCCTCTTCAGCGAAGTATAGTGTGAGGCTGAAGGTGGTTGGCTGGAATAAACCAACACTTTTGTAACTCCCTTAGCCGAAGTAAGTGCAATTGCTAAGGAGTAGTTGGCTGGAAAAACCGCAACTCTTGTTACTCTTTCAGCCGAAGTAAGTGTGGCTGAAGAGTGTTGGCTGGATTAAAGCCAACCTTAGTAATTCCTCAGCCGAAGTAATTATGATCGGCTAAAAGAAGTGTTGTGCTGGTAAGCTATACAGTTTTAACCACCAAAACCGAAATAACAGTTTTCTTGGAGTAAATAGAAGACTTTACAATCAAGCAATAAACAATGAACCGGAATAAGGAGAAGTACAATTTTCATTGCAAGAGGAAGATCATTACAAAGGGGGCTTAGTTCCGGTTACAAAGAAGAAAAAGTAAAAAACTAAGAGAAAGTTTTCATCAATTTCAGCATTCGAAAACCGCATCGGCATCTACTGGAAGAACCGTCACCTGAGGCGGGCACACGGCTTCAGTCACAAACAGTAGTAGATCGACCGGATAGCGCAGTTTCACTTGGCTGTTCCGATTAGTCAGAATCTTCCACTTCTGGACGTCGGGCCGATCTATCTGATCACAATTACACAACCGGAGTATCTCCATGAAGAGTCTTCCATTCAAGAGATCTTCATCATACTTAACCCTCAAGGACTGCTGTTGCATGGCCGTGGCATAGTTCCATCAGGGAGTCTGTATCGACTAGTAGGCTGGAGGCGTTGAAAACTCGGTCTGAGGTCATCGACCGAGCTTCTCACGCTCCCTCCAGCCGCACTTAAAGAAGGAAGATCCTTGCGCATTAGCAGTTGTAGGCGCGTAATGCATCCTCTGCCCTCTTGAAACCCCTGCTTGTCAGCCTGTTTCACCTTTCCTTTATTTTCGGTCATCCTTCTTTCGTTCAGTTTAGCAACTCGCGCAAGTACTTGTCCTCAGAATTATGGGCAGTCTTTTTTGTTTTTTCAGCTCGGCCGAACTGAAACCATATCGGTAGTGGCCGACTCACCCGGAGTTCCGGGGTACTGCGCAGTTCCTTGCGACTTCTTTAGTTCGGCGCGATTTCGCCTCTGCCATCGGCCGCTGCTTGCCTAGTCACTTTCCTCACAGCTCCAGTACTTCCTGTGGGTGATTTGGTTTTTCTGGATGGACCTGACAAAACAACAAACCTCAATTTAGCCGAAGAAATATGTTGATAGAAGAAAAACAGAAAAGGTGCCACGAAGTTACTTACTCAGAATCACTTGTTTTAGTGGCTGAAGGATGGACTTCAGCTCGGTGGTTATAACTGTTTCTTCTGGTTGGTCGTTTCCATGTCTTTGGGCATGACACACGCCCTTGGCCAGGTTGATGGCCAACAGGTGTCTTTGCTCAGCAACGACCGAGTCTGTGTCTAGATGACTCGGTCGTTGAAGGTTAGTTTCGGTGCCTGCAGTCTAGCCGAATAGTCGGCTCGGTCGGAGAGACTCGGTTGGGGGCTCGTGGTAAGCCTCGCTGAATAGGAGTTTCTTCATCAATCAGAACTCGTCGGGTTCGGAAGTTCGGGGCACGTTTGGTTCGGACGGGAAGTAGGATGGCTGTTGGGAAGGAAGGGGCGCAACAGCGGTGCGTTGGCCTTGGGAAAAGGCGCACTTCGGGCCCTAGCTGTTCGGTTAGCAAGGGCCCTGACCACTCCTTTTCGCATCTCTTCTTCTTGCGGATTAAGGACAAGTCTTATCTCGGGCAGAGTTGGTCCGGTTCCGGTGCCTCTCAAAGAAGAAGTCAGGTCACCTTTGCTTTTCGTGCGACCGCTTGTATACGGTAAGTCGTTCGAATTTAAGAAGCTTGGCCCAAATCCCTTTCTTTAAACCCGAAAAGCGGCTCGCAAGACTCAAGGTTAGGATAGCTATTACAGGGAATGAGATGGGCAAAATCGTTTGCAAAAGAGAGAAGTGTTAGTTCGGGCTAACAGACTAAAAACAACCGAGATAAACTTTACCAAAGCATGAAAGACCCGAAGTAAATTAACCAGGCTCTCCATATTTCCTAATTTATAGGTCGGCCAGGAATTTGAGCTTGAAAATCCTGCAAAATAGTTCCCGCAGAGCCCAAAAGAATCGTCATCAGTTAGATCTTTTGTCCGGAGGTGCTTGATTATCTTTCTCTCGAGGTCGGCGGCTGAATTTCTAAGGTAGTAGACCCACCCAAGCATTCTTTGAGCCGATAGAGTATTGATGAAAGATCTCGGCTAGAACCAAAGAATTCAGTCCGTTTGAGTGGTTTAATGCGGCTATCCCCATGATAATACGGTACTTATTGGTGGATAGTTGGGTGGGGCATAACCTAGTGCTGTTAAGAAATTCGCAGATTAGCGGTTGGACAGGAAACGTTAGTCCGGTCTCTATTATGGATTGAAGGGTAAAAGGCACAAAGCCTTCATTGTTCCCCAGGGGGTAGCACTTTTTTTGGCCAGCGCCGAGGATGGACATCATCAGGAATCTGGTAATCTTGCCTAAATCGCCAAGGCCACTCAGGGGTTTCGACTAATGATGCTATACTTACCGCAATTTTATTCGTATAATTTATGAATATAATTATTTTCCGGTATGCCAAAAAACTAGGCTCAGATAGCTCGGTTGAGCACACGCAGGAGTGCTGGGCAACCTAAGTCTGCAAATCGAGAAACAAAGGGGTTACACAAGATCGTTGGACCGCGCTGCAAATTTTAAGCAAGTTATCATAATCCTACTTCAAGTTCAAGGGGTCGGTTCTACCTCGGCTTCATCAGAAGGATTTCTTAGCTCGTTTGAGCAGTTGAACGGTTTGACGTCTTAGGCCAGCTTTCTAAGCTCCCAAAAACTATAGAAAGCTGGTTTTAGTCCCAAGCTTAAATCTGGTTGCGATGTGAGAAAGTTACTCGCGGCTAAGCCCTAGGGCGGCTTTCCTGAGTTCGTTCAGAACTAAGAAAGCCGGCTTGGCCCCCAAGGTTCTTAGCTCGGTTGGAACCGAAGTTTACTTCTAGTTCTGGTATGTGCAAGCTTGTTCGGACTAAATCTTTATCTTGGCTTAGAGTGGGTTCACGAGGAAACTATCTGTCCATTACCTATAAGTTCTAGTTCGTTATTGCGTACATGAAGTCTACGTATAGGGGCAAACAGAATCATACGTTTCGTCGCAATGTGATTTTGGATCCTGAGGCTTGTTTTTCTACATAACAAGATTCTGACAACATACAAGTTCTAACTGTTTTCTCTAGAAATGTACTATATATATAGAAGAAAAATGTTTTGCAAAGCAACAGAGCATGGAAAACGAAAATATGAAGCAAAACAAAGAAGAGAGAAAAGG